>CM060705.1:44479072-45079072 GCA_030686995.1 Artemisia argyi | reverse complement strand
AAGAGAAAGTTGTAATGATAATGTTTTTCTTAAATTGTGTATTTTTTGTCTGTGGAAAATAATTTTGAGACGGAGGTAATATGTTTTATAAAACACTCACGTGACAAAAGAAAAAGTCTTTCAAGAAACAAAACAAAAAGTCTCATGCTATTAGACCATATTCATCCACTTCATCTTCCTAGTCTAAGTGCCCATCTCACTGGAAAATTTAAGCTTATATATTTTCTCACCGGTTTGCTTTAACCTACATCATCTTTAAGGTTAAATTTTGTTTTCGCATACTAAAACCGCCCTTGTTAGTTCTATCAGGCATCATTTTATCATCACACCCCCATTTTTATCACAAAAACCAATTCATGACACCAAAAATTTGATGCCCTCTATTTGTTTCCGTCGCCTAGCCCTAGCGTCACCCCTGACCGGCCTTGTACCATTTTGAATCTACCGAAAACAACTCATTTGGTTACAAAATATAGTGATATCAAAATTCATGCAGAATATGAAGTATGGACCATTGTGGTATCGACTATCAAGGCATGGTTCACGTCGATTTTTTTTCTCCGGGTAACCATAGTTTCCGGACTTTAGGTCGACTAATTCAAGGTTCACGTCGTATTATGCTTAAGTTTCACGTAGATGGAAACCAAGTTTAGCATATATTAATAAATGTTTTATTTTGAAACAAGAAATTGTTGGAATATCGACCAACAACCATAATTCAATAATCTGAAGACGAACAAGCAAGCATAATTATGTATATGTCGATAGAAAAGTAAAAACGCACAAGATAATACCCTTAACCAAATGTTTACTGGTTAAGTATGAAAAGAATGATGTACATATGCCTCCTTGCCTTACCCCCTCATCTCTATTTATAGAGTATGAGTGGGTGATCATAGTCCTAAACCAACTAGCTAATCGACTAAGTATAGGAAGAAAAGGAAATTGACTCAAACTTCGATACAAGTTGACACACTTGATAGTAACCCTGACAATGATTTTACAATAAATATTGTAAATGGCAATTATAAAAATGTTAACATGTTTACAATATAGCTAATTGCATTGAAATCAGCTTACATCGGCCGGATACAAGCATTCTTGCATGGAGTACCAACTCCAGGGCAAGAACAGGCCTGGGATCTTATCCCCAAAACTATTACACGTCTATGCCACGTGTAGCTACCTCATTCGTTCAGAGGTACTACGTGTCACAGGTATTTCGCTAGTACGTGCAGATCTTGTCAAAGATCCCCATAACCACCTGAGCCAGTTATGTAACGACACATGTGTTTCTTGTCTGTTCTATAGGATGCCCACCACATATACCATCTAGGACCATTGGATCATCTATGACCACTGGATTACATCCACGTGTTGCACACAACCCCAAACGCATTCCTATACAATGCATTCGGTGAGAAGAACCAAGATATCTTCTCCACATTTCACACACAAAACACACACCCAACCTTATCGCATGTGAGTGTTACCCCGGCTCAAGATGGTAATTTATTATCTCGGGGACCTTATCGGACGTGGGAAGCCGAACATACAATCATCACTCACCTCATATCACACCTTTGATTTAACCCTAAATCCTTATTTTACGTACCATATGTAAACAATTGTCATACCCATCAGCTCCAGATTCACATACCTGATCTTCATTCCTAACAAAACCTTAAGATTTCTTGTGATTATACCTGAGACAATCCTTCTTCAAACACTCCTTAGACTAACATATATAACACCGAAGCTACACCGACATATCTTTCAGCTTAACAACTTTAGCCCTCCAACTTTAACTCTTTAGCTATCAGCATTCCAAAGTATCTACACAACTATCTTGAGAATACAAAAATGATAAAATTAGTCCCTGTGATAGTTTCCAGGCTAAGATTTCTCATTTTAACATCCCCCTTTAATCTCAGTCTGGAACATATCATACATTCCCAGTTTAGAAACCATTTTGTTATGCTGAAAACTATCAAGTCCTTTTGTAAAAACATCTGCTGTTCGATCAGCAGTATGAACTCTTTCAGTTTTGATAACACCTGATGAGATTTTATCCCTAACAAAGTGTAAATCAATCTCTAAGTGTTTTGTTCTTTCATGAAAGACATGATTAACAACAATCTTAATTGTTGCCTGACTATCACAAAATAATTTCATAGGTATAAATGTATCCCAGTTTAGGTCTTTCAAGATTTTCAAAACCTAAACAATTTCTAAAGTGATTTGATTTAACCACCGCCTAGTGGCAAGACTTTTTCTCTCTCCCACAACGGTTTTCCCATTTTTTTTCACCATCACTAATTGATGTAAATAGATCAATTACACTTGATTTTCTACGAAATTTCATAATTCATTTAGTGTAATCGAATCCAATTTCAATTCTGCACCGTTTGATACAATTTTCCCTAAATTTTATGTTGAATTACTATAAAACCCAGTTCTAAAAATTTTGGCGCCAAATTTCATTTCCGTTAGTTTTACAGTTCTATTATCATTGATCATCTCACCAACTCATCGAGTGTTATTAATTGTGTTTTAGTGACATCTATAAGATCAATTTTGAATTTTCCCCAAATTTTGTCAAACCCTAGAATCATGAAAAGTAAGAGAACCATTAAAACTCCTAGGAGTTTGGATGATTTTGTACATAATAATGGTACTGCTATGAATTATCAGAAAAATGGAACAAAAAAGAATGGTAAGAAGTCAGTTGTTGTTGATACTGATAAAAATGGGGGAAAGGATCGTGCAATTGGTGATGAGTGTGTTAGTGATAATAGTGGAGTGGATAGTAGCTGTAGTATGGGAAATGGTTTGTTTGGTAATAGTCAAGGAAGAGATGAAATTAGTAATGGTATAGAGTTGATAGTTAGTGAAAAGAATGGTGGAACATGTATAGTGGAAAACAGTGAGATTAACAATGGTGATAGTAATAATGGAGCTGAGAATGAGGGTACAGTTGAAGTGTGTCACACCTCGCCAAGAACCAACAATACTCGAAGAACAATATAATATTCATTCGCGGAATGAATGCAGGGAATAACCAAAGAAACAAACCAGTATGCAACAAAAACGAATTCGATTACCCAACACCTATCACAACGTCCTAATAGAAAGAATATGGCATATGTACCATCATGGTACGAATAGGGATGCCAACCAAAGAATTAGGTATACAAACGGAGAGTCTAGCAAATGAATCAACTTAAATACCACAACATTAGTACCCACCGATAATCGAGGTATCAACATATGATAGGTAGGATGGAATCTTACCACCTACACACCCCAACATATAACGACTGCCCAACCGGTTAAGAGAATACTTCTCTAACCATACAACCATCATTAATCATGGTATCACATAACATCTACCACAACATATAACAACAAACATCAATCGATGCAACAATGGTCACAAGTCCACGTGTGTGATACCCTTATAATTATGTTCGCGACCATAGTTATAAGCCTATTCCACACGCATACTTACTTCCAAAATCACACATCTTAATGATAACGCACATATACCACATATCACCTAATAAACATCACAATCCATACTATCATACTTGTAAGTCCACTTGTATTTTGACGTAATAATTATGTTGGCCACCATAATTATCTATGCCCCCTTTCACAAGTGTACTCCCTCCTATGACAACACTTCATGTAAACAATCATCTCACATGGAACAATTCCAGCAATCACGTAAACTCTATAATCAAAATCACTTGGATAAGACCGATCCAAAATTTAGAAGTAATCGTACTCCAACATGGCTCCAGACTGCAAAAAGACAATATAAGAATTTCAAAACATGACACAAAACAAAAGACGTCGCATAATGGCTCAAACTCCACTCTCGCACTTGCCTCCCCACTCAGATCGATTAAACTTACTACTCGCTGCGGACTCTAGATCCGAATCCACACCATTCCATCCTAACTCCCCTTTATCTTTACTCAACCACCCATTCCTATTTCCTACATGTTGAGGTAGTCAACAACATGCAAAACCATCTCTCTTTCTTTCTTCCAATTCCGTATGATTCACAAGTGCATACAAATCACGAGGTTTAGACTAAACCACCTCTCCTTCCTATGAGAAGTGAGGACACTACCAAGGGTATTTGGTAACGGCTCCATCTCCAGAATCACCGTGGTTACAAACTTTTCCACTTCTTCTCCACCAACGTTTTCAATAAACATCCTCTCCTTGTCTGAACATGGATACATGCTATCGGGAACTCGGATTCTGCGGTTAGTCCGCTTCATCCTACCACTTCTATTGATAGTAAAATAATAGCCCAACGAAACTTCTTACGCGAGGGAAGATGACGTACTAAAATCGACATATACAATACTACGTATAGGGTTTCAATAGGCGTCCAAAATTTGATAAAACATCTCATAAACTTAGGAAAAATATACGTATAAAATACCATACTTATACATAGGCCATAAATGCAACTATATGAGGGACTCCTAGGTTATAGTCTAGGTTCAACCACCTACTTCTCTATAACCAAGGCTCTGATACCAATCTGTCACACCTCGCCAAGGCGGAAACGCGAGTGTGTAATTTCATGGATATCATCACAACACATGGTGTCTATATAGAGAATAACTACTTGCTTAAAATAGAGCAAGTACAAATACGAAGTGTCGTGACAATACCCCAAAAGAAAATAACAAAATAGAACTCCAAAACGATTCGTAAAATCCAAACATAGATGATAAACCACTTCCAATGCAACTAAGGTCTCGACTAATCACATCCTTCTATCTTATCCTTAGAAAGCTCACCTGAAAATGATGCTTAAAACGTCAACATAATGTTGGTGAGATTCATAGGTTTAAGACACACACACACAATAGGCCACCAGTTCACTATGATAATAAAATATAGCTGGACAAATAAATATAGTTATCATATAAGATAACGTGAATTCGCAACCAACCAACACACTTAAGGTAACCATTGGGACGAAACGCGCCCACCGATCCAAATTCCAATTCCAATTCCATCATCAATTATTTAGGACGGAACGTGTCCCCTGATCCAAGTTTCACCACACAGAAATTAGTTAGGACGGAACGTGTCCACCGATCCACTCTTATCATCAATTAAGTCGCATGCACGAGCAACGGGATAAGCATCCCCCCAATTGAATCCCGTATTATAATCACACAGCATTATCATCACACAACATTATCATCACATATATCATTCACATGATAACATTATAAGTCCAAGCTTTTAAACCACACATAATCACAGTAACTCAAAATATTTATCACAAGCATCATTCCCATCCCAAGTATAAAACAAAGTAAAAGTGGGACTATGAACTCACCTCAAACTTTGCAGCTCCACAAACACAATCACAAATCTATATAACAAAAATAAGTCCACGTTACACATGGCCAAGCTATAAGCTATAACCCATGCAATACGCATATGATGGATGTCTAAGGTTCATATGACCTACCATAGATCTCCTAGACTCCATACTAACCACCACCAAATACTAATGCTTACTAAATCCCTTGCACTTATAAAACCAGAAAACGCAGAATTTTAGGGTACATTCGCCCACATGAAATAATGACATTAAAAGCTCAACAACTCACACCAAAAATTTAACATAGTCTATCATAAGCATACAAGCTAATCCCAGAAGGCCATGGTCTAAAAACACACACAAGTATCCTTTGAAAAATCAAAATTAAAAACTATCTAGATTCGGATCTGAGCGCACACAAAAAGTTTTGACCAAACTAAAATACTTCTACAACTTTTTATCGCAAATCCTTCGCGTGGGAGTCTAAGTACATATGAAGCTTAACTCAACCAGAAGGGCTAAGCTAAATATCACTTTTTCATCCACATCTAACTACCAAACGTTTGACCTAAATCTGTCCCGGTTTGACAGCTTTGACACCTTAACTAAGAAAAATCAAAAGACTAACTTCCGGGCCTCGAAATCTATCGTGGCCGGACTTTTTGGAAAGCTCTTTCACTGAACTTCAATTTAGACTAAAAATTCGTGATCTAACTCATCACCATCTTTTAAATATCTTCGTATCTTTACAGTCCTAATTTTCTGTCCAAACCCTAACTCAATAACTAGCATATTTTACGCTCAATTCTCTTAACCAATCATCATAATATCATCAATTATTGATCCCAATATGTTTTATATCAAAAATTTACGGAAACTAATATACCCTAGATCCATCATAATAAGTATTACATGAATTGCATTAATTAAATAAGCGTAAGTATCAAATTATATCTTGAATCTTGATTATTGCTCCAATAAATAAAACCCTAACTTTTTTTTCTTCTTGCTCTCCTTTGGATCGACCAATAACTAAAAAAAAAAAAACATTTTGGGGTTGTTTAGGTTCGTTTATATATTAATTATGGATAATCCTTGGGCCTAAGAATCATATTTGGACTCAAATTGGGTTTCCTTTTCACCCCTTTGACCCATAACCGGCCACCCACCCCTATATTAATATATATATATATATATATATATATATATATATATATATATATATATATATATATATATATATATATATATATATATTTTATTTTTTTATTAAATTAAATCATTACACTTAAAACCTTATACTTTTGACATTTTATAAGTACTCATAATGAATCCTAACGTCTTACGCGATAAGCCTTTGTTTTTATGACAACTCGAAAAAATGATCATTTTCAAAACAAAGTTTTCAAAAATAGATTTTCACACCCTTTAAAAGTATAACACATAAAAACAAACTCCTCGTAACTTGCTAACGCTCAAAAACTTGAATGAAGACTCGTTACGCAAAAACACCAAAACTACGCAAGTCATTTCTACACCACAAAGGTGATCAAAATGAACTTACCCAAATTCAATACTTCCCAAATCATAATAACAACCTTTCACGCAAAGGGATTTAGTGCTAAAACTCACCTAGATCACACATAACACTTAATTCACACCGAACAAAGTTAAATGAACTGAGACTATTAGTCAAACTGACCTGTTAAAATCACGGTATTTACAAAGTGAATACTGAGGAGAAGGTTAGTGTGGAAGATATAGGCAAAAGAACAGAGGTTAATAGTAAGATTGAGGAGGCTAGGGTAGGTAATGGCACTATGTCTTATGCTAGAGCCACTTATGATGCTAAGCTTGATATGTCTAGGAAATTTTCTAAAGTTCCAACTGAGGTAGATGAAAATGGCTATGCATATGTGGTGTTTGATGAAATAATGATAAATGAGGGTTGCAAGAAATGGGATTTGACTTCATATGGTTACTTTGTTAGGCATAAGATGGCTGTTAATAAATTGAGGTATCATTTAAGGAGAATGTGGGGTAGGAAAGGGTTTAAGGATATTGTTGATGTGAATAATGGAGTCTATTTCATGAAATTTCACAATGCTGAAGGGCTTGAGTCTGTGGTGAATAGTGGGCCTTGGATGGTAAACAACAAAGCTTTTTTTGTCCAAAAATAGGACATTCGTACCTGTTTGGATAAGAGAGAGCCTGTGCAAGTTCCTGTTTGGATTAAAATGTGTAA
The DNA here is from genome assembly GCA_030686995.1 of Artemisia argyi. Lineage (NCBI taxonomy): Eukaryota > Viridiplantae > Streptophyta > Magnoliopsida > Asterales > Asteraceae > Artemisia > Artemisia argyi. Next base: position 45,071,462 of record CM060705.1, on the reverse strand, counting down.
TCTACCTTTTGAAGCCTGGACTACGCATGGTATTAGTGCTTTAGCTAGTAGAGTTGGGAAGCCATTGGTTATGAATACTATTACTGCTGATATTTGTAGATTGGGAGTAGGAAGAGTGGGATTTGCAAGGGTAATGGTTGAAGTGTCTGCTAAGAATTGTTTACCTGATGTTATTGAGATGATTTATAGGAACAAAGATGGAGGTAAGATATGTTGGAAGTCTGTTAAGGTGGAGTATGATTGGACACCACCTAGATGCTCTAATTACTGTATGTTTGGTCATAATGATAAGGAATGTAAGAGTTGTGTGAGTAATGAGGAGCAAAATGTTGAGACTAAGGCTACTGATAGTTCTAAAAGTGGAGAGAATGGGTCTGAAAATGAGAAGATAATGGATGGTGCACAGAAGGATGGTTTTGAAGAAGTTAGGTATAAAAAGAACAAAGGTGGAGGTATTAAAGGAAAAGGTCCTGTTAACAAAACAAACAATCAAGGTCCAAAAAGAGGAGTTAGGAACCAAAATGTGAAACAGTCCCAATTTGTATACCAAAAGAAAGTTAGTAAAGAACAAGGTGAAAAGACTAATAAGTCTCCTTTGGAAAATCCAAGTTCTCCTAATAAGATAGCTTGGATGATTCAGGGTGAGATATTGGAAGAGTTAAAGTGGTCTGCTAATAAGTTTACTGGTTTAGAAATACATGATGATGATGTGGATAACAGTGGTTCATTAAATAAGGATAAGCACAAAAATACTAGTAGTAATAAGGAGAATGATGTAATGCCTAATGAGAATGGGATAGCACAAGGTATGGAAGGAGATTTCATTGAGGGAATAGATAAGGGGGTGATTAATAGTCAATAATATGTCTATGGATCTGAAAATAGGATGTTGGAATATTAGAGGTTTGAGTACCTTAGATAAACAAAAGGAGGCGAGGAAGTATATTGATGATGAAAAGTTACATGTATGTGGTATTATTGAAACTCAGTTAAAGACTAAAAAGCTGCAAAAAATTGGTGACAATGTATATCAGAATTGGAGTTTGGTTCATAATATGAGGTTTTGTAATAAGGGATGTAGAATTATGATAGGGTGAATAGTGAGATTGTTAATGTGAATGTTATCCACTATAGTAAGCAATCTATATTGTGCAAAATAGAGCCCATTATTGGTAATATGGCCATATTTTGTACATTTATATATGCTGCTAATACTGGAAATGAAAGGAAGATATTATGGAATGAATTGGGACAGTATAAGATGTTGGTGGATAATAAACCTCGGGTTATTATGGGTGATATGAATGTTACTCTTGATCCTAAAGAACATACTTCTGGTGGTTCTAATATGACCAAAGATATGGTAGAGTTCAAGGAATGTGTTAATATGATTGAAGTAGAGGATATAATAAGCAGTAGGTTTTTCTATACTTGGACTAAGAATCTTCATAAAGCTAAAGCAGGTGATTGTACTGGTGTTCTTAAAAAGCTAGACAGAGTAATGGGAAGTGAAGAGTTTATTTGTAAGTATTCAAGTGCTCATGCTATATTCCTTCCATACCTAATATGTGATCACTGCTCTGTTATTCTTGTCATACCTAATGTTGTTCATACTAGAAAGAAAGCATTTAGGTTTGCTAATTTTGTCACTGATAATGAGGAATTTCATGAAGTGGTTAAGAAGTATTCGGGGGCTTAAAGTTCAGGGTTCCAAATGTATAAAGTTGTGAAGAACCTTAGGCTTCTTAAAACACATCTCAAGAGTTTAGCATGGAAAAATTGGGATGTTTTTGAGAATGTAAAAAGTATTAAAGAAGAGCTAAAGGAAATACAGAGTAAGATTGATTTGAATCCTAATGATAAAATGCTAAGGAATGAAGAAAGTAGAATTATCAAGTTGTATTATGATGCTTTGAAGGTGGAAGAAAATTTTTTATATCAAAAGGCTAAGATCAATTGGCTGAGTTTGGGAGATAGAAATAATGCATTCTTTCATTAGGTGTTAAAGGGGAAAAACCATAGGAATAGAATCAATGTTGTTCATGATGAAAATGGAGTGAGATATGTGGATGATCAAGTTACAGAGCAGTTTGTCAAACATTTCAAGAATTTTTTGGGTGAAAGTGTTCCAGTATTGAATACTAATGATGCTAATATCATGTTTCCTAATAAGCTTAGCATTGAAGAAGCTGAATTCATGGTGAGAAAGGTTACTGATTGTGAAGTTAAAAAAGCAATGTTTTCAATTGATGGAAACAAAGCTCCTGGTCCAGATGCTTTTTCTGCACATTTTTACAAAAAAGCTTAGCACATTATTGGTGATGATATATGTAAGGCTGTTAGGGAGTTTTTGGACAATGGGAAGTTTCTAACTGAGGTCAATTCTACTTTAATTGCTCTTGTTTCTAAGATCCAGACCCCTGCCAAAGTTTCAGATTACAGGCCAATTGCCTATTATAATGTCATCTATAAATGTATGAGTAAGATCATTGCTGAGAGAATAAAGAAGTATCTTGGGAAGCTTGTTAGTATTAACCAAAGTGCTTTTATACCAAATAGACATATTTAGGACAACATTTTGATTTCTCAAGAATTACTGAAGGGATATGGGATAAAAGAGGGTCCTAGCAGAGTTGCTCTCAAAATTTATTTGCAAAAAGCATATGACACAGTGGAATGGAGTTTTTTGGAAAATATTATTCAGGGATTTGGATTTCATAATAAGATGGTGCAGTGGATCATGAAGTGTGTGTCTTCTATATCATTTTCTATAAGTGTTAATGGGGAGAATTGTGGATACTTTAAAGGGGGGAGAGGTCTCAGACAAGGGGATCCTATGTCCCCTTATTTGTTTACATTGGTCATGGAAATTTTGAAATTATTAATGGTTAGGAGAGCAGAGAATGACAATGATTTTCAGTGCCACTTTGGCTGCAGGAAGGTGAAGCTTACTCATGTTTGTTTTACTGATGATCTACTAATGTTTTGCCATGGAGACAAAGGGTCAGTTAATGTTGTTAAGGAGGTTATTTAAGAGTTTGGTTCTATTTCTGGATTGAAGCCTAACTATAATAAAAAGTACCATCATATTTGGCAGTGTGCAAGATGATATTAAGAAGGAAATTTTATAGGTGGTGCCATTCAAAGTGGAAAAGCTTCCTGTGAGGTATTTGGGTGTTCCTTTGATCACTAAAAGGTTTGGAGTAAAAGAATGCAAATGCCTTATTGACAAAGTGAGAAACAGAATTTTGAATTGGAAGAATAGGTGCTTGTCTTATGCTGGTAGGCTCCAATTGGTGGCATCTATTTGGGAATCCATTCATGTTTATTGGGCAACTGTATTCTTTTTACCTCAATCAGTGGTTAATGATATTAATAAGCTCTTTAAAGGGTTTCTATGGAATCAAAATGAGAAAGTAGATGGTAAAGCAAAAGTTGCATGGAAGAATTTGTGTAAGCCTAAAAGCAAAGGTGGTCTTGGTTTGAAAATTTTGAGTATTTGGAATAAAGCTATGATTTCAAAGCATCTGTGGTACATAGCATTGGATAAATATTCTTTGTGGGTCAAGTGGATAAACACTTTCAAATTAAAAGGTAGAAGTGTGTGGGAGGATTCTAATGATAGTTGAGGTTGGAGGAATATTCTAAGAATGAGACAAGAAGTTTGTGTTCATATGGTTAAAAGACTGGGTGATGGGGCAAGCACTTCAATGTTGTTTGATAATTGGTCAGAGTTTGGTGCCATTAATAATTACATCATATATAGGTATCTCTATGATGAAAGATAAAATGTTAAGATGACTGTTAGAGAGTTTGTTGAAAGTAATGGTGGTAATTGGCCAAGCTCTTGGAATAATAAGCTTCCAGTCAATGTTTTGAATCACAAGATTGAGCTAAATGATCAGCACCAAGAGAAGTTAATGTTGAGATGCAATGATGGTACTTTCTGTAAATTCTCAGCGAAACAAACTTACAATGATTTGACTGATGATGGAGATGTAGTTCCATGGAGCAAGTTGGTTTGGTTCTCACAGAATATACCCAAGTATGCATTTATTGTCTGGTTAGCTATCCAAGGTAAATTGACTACTCAGGACAGATTGAGGAAGTGGGGCTCTTATGATTTGATGGCATGTTCTTTGTGCTATAAGGAAATGGATTCACATGAGCATTTATTCTTCAAATGTAAATACTCTAATGAAGTGTGGGCTAAGTTACTAATGAAAATTAATGGAATGCAGTGGGCTGATATAGATTGGAAGGATCTCATTGAGCAACTTTCTAATTCGAAGAATGGCAACAATATTGGCAGTGTTGTAAGGAGATTATTCTTGGCAACATGTGTATATATGATTTGGCAAGAAAGAAACAATAGGATATTCAGAGAAGAGGAAAGAAATATGGATGTACTTGTTCAATGCATATGTGATGTTATTAAGTGCAGATTGAGCAGCCTCACTGTTAAGAAAACTAGAGCAATAATCAATGTTGGAAAGGAGTGGGATGTGACATTTAAAGAATCAACAAAGTGAACTCTGGATAGAGGTTTGAGGTTCTAGAATGAATGGGTAGAATGGTGTTGATTGTGCTGTTATGGTATGCTTTGATGAGTGTTTGGCAGAGTGATATTGGTGGCTATGGATAAGTTCATAATGAAGAGTATTGATATCAATATTAAAGATCTATGGTTATTAAGATCTCTTTCATCCTGTGAATTGAATGTGGATGTACAGAGGTAAGATTATTGTTATCTTTGTAGTTTAAGGTTCTTAACCTTCTCTTTAGTTTCTGATTCATAGAATCTGAATTGAGATGTGTTCACTGAAAGATGTTGGCTCTGTAACTTGGGATTCTAATAGTTCATAGGAATTTTTGTCTGAATCTCTTTATTATAGGCCTTTGTTAGGTAATAATAGAGGATTTGGGTCAAAAATAGAATATGATCTATTTTGAAAACCATAAAGTGAGTATCCATCTTTGAAGGGTAAAGTGAATTGGTGTGGTGGTGCATGTTTCTAGGAATTGTGAGGAGTGAAAGATGAACCTAAATGGTCTTAGTATGCACTGCTAAGGAGGTAATGGTTGGTACTCATTGCAAGGTTGTATTCTCAACTGTGTGAAGCCATTGTAGTAAATGGAAATGTAGCACAGTTGGTATATGATGAGGCGAAAAATGAACCGTTTTTAGGGGTCATTTTAGCCCGGATTCGAATTTATTTGATCAAATATTGCCCTAAATCGTTCCTTTTGTCATTTTAGGTACTTTTGGAGTGAAATCTGGAAAAGGAAGCATCTTGGACGTTTTTGGAGCATAAAAGTGAAGAAAACGGCAAAGTCTTAATTTTCCTTACTGGGAACAGTACCTGACGGTGTCACATTCTTTTACATGACGGCGTCAAGAGTAATACAAGAGGTGGAAGTGGATGATACACGTGACGATCCAGAAAGTTTTGCACTAAGGAGATGACGGCGTCACCCAAGGCCGTCATGGTCCAAGTATTAGTGACGGCCCATAACAAAATTACACATGACGGTGTCAAAAGTGGATCTAGGCAATCCGATTTCATTATGGGCAGCGAGTTGACGGCGTCACAGATTTCTTCATGACGCCATCTCCCTGTATTATCTATATATAGTTTTCCAAATTTCATTCATTAGTGTGCAACTTTGAGGGAGAAACCCTAGGTCGAATTTTTCCAGCTTTTTCAAGGGTTTAAACCCTTTGAACTTTTCATGTCAATTTGAGATAAGTACTCTTTCAATTCAATCAATATGTCTATGTGCTGCTTGAATATATCTTACACTTGTCTTCAATTTAACATGCTCGGCTAGATCTCTTTTGTGTTTGCTTAGATGTAGTGAAACCTAGATGTTAATTATGGGTTGATTGTTTGTTTATAGTTGTTACGGATGATTGTATTCGATGTTAAGCTTAAGAAAACTGGCAGACTTCCATTGGTAACTTACTTGAACGTCTTAAGAAACATGATCAGAGGTGTTCTATGATTTTTGGTTCTATTTAATGCGTAGGAGAATTCTAATGATCCCATGTTAGGTGCTTCTAACGGCTCGACATAGGAGTGAAGTAGGATCCTATAGAGTTAGGGAATATTGTACACGGCCCTACGACTAATATTAAGGAATATGACCCGTCATCCATGCAATTGTAACAAACTATCAACCTGTAAAAGATATTTAGGGAGTAATGAAACCTAAGTAAACACAACTTTTCCCATCATTGTTTACACCACTAATATAATTAGATTTCATTTCATTTTTGTTATTTTATTTTGATTGCATCTTTAGTTATTGGGTTAGTTGGCTAGCAACTAATTCCGCCCACTCTTCCAAAAACCGAGATTTTAATTGCTTTTAGAAAATATAAAAAATACAAAAAGAATCATCTCTCACCTCTAGACTTAATTTAGGAGACTTTCTAATCCTAGCGACACTATTCCTGAGTTGAACGATTAATCCCCCAGTACTTGTCACTATACTATACTACAACGATCAGGTACACTGCCTGGTGGGGGTTGTAAGCTTTTCGAGATCCCTCGAGAGGTAAAGCCTGGTGTGATTCCCACGTATCAAGTTTTTGGCGCCGCAGCCTAGGGAATAGTTATTGTCTAGGTTAGGATTTCTTTTTTATTAGGTCTACTTGCTAGATTCCTTTCTAGTAAGATTTTATTTTTATTTTTAGGTTTTTTAGTCTATCTTATTTCTTTGTTTCCTTTGTTCGTGAACTATCTCGATGGATAACAATAGCATTGATTGTTTGATTCCTGTTATTCGTATTTTTTGTCGTAGGATTTTCCAAATGCCCGCCCCAATCCCTTTAGTGGAAAATGAGAACCCACCTAACCTCTCACCTAACCATCACTTTGACAATAATTATGAGATGGAGGAGTCTGACCATGATGATGACCATAGGGCTAGTCCTTTTTACTATTCGGACTCCGATGAGGACCTCTATGATGGTGACGTAATTAATGAGGATAGGATGGAAGATGAAGTGGACCCTCTTAGGTATGTCGACCCTAGAACAAGGATTGAGAATGATAACCCATTTAATATGCAATTTCCTTGTAAAATTAGATTTAGGAGCTTTGATGCCTACCTTAACTCATCTCTACCAATGAACATAATCTCGCGTAGTGAATATAATAAAATCATGGTAGATGAGTTAGAATACAAAGGAGATAATATTATTGCTAGGGCAATGTCGTTGCATGTGTTTGTTGGAAGCTTTGTTTATCTTGTTGAGTTCATGGTTATGGAGAATCTAGGAGAATTTATCGATAGTAAGTTAACCCAAGTTGTGTTTGGGAAACCCTTCAAAAGGTTAACCAACCTTGATGAAAAACTTATGGAAGGGTTAATTACATTCTCGGATGGGGATGAGGATTTTGTTTACCAAATGCCCCGTTCACACCCTAGGTTCAAGGATTTTTCCATGGAAAAATATAGTAGGTATCCGCCCCTAGAAATGCTAAGTGAGAATGATAAAAGAAAAGGTCCTAAATATCCTCATGAAAAGAATAAAAGTTATTATCGCGGATGTTTAGAGTTAAGTGATGACTATAAGAAAGATGAGGCGACTATTAGATGGCTCACCCTAGGGTATGTGAGCATAAGCAACACACGATGGCCCATGACCTTGAGTCTAGCTACAAGACTCATAAATAAAGAAAAGCTCTTCTTGGGAGGCAACCCATGTTTTGTGTGATTTTTATTTGTTTGATTGTTATTTGATTCCGTATGCATGCTTTATTTTTATTGTTGGTAGATCATGTTTCAAACTAAAATTATGAAAATGCTTTATTTTGTCGTTTAACTTCGTCTTAACTTCATATAAAGGTATTTTGCAAAAGCTAAGTGTAAGGGGAAACCCCAAATTTCTTTTAAGAACGAAATTGATCATGATTCTCCACAATAATAAATGAACATGTGTATTAGTATTTGTTAGAGTCAAATGCTTGTATCGAGTCATAATGATGTTTTGCAGGATTATCCAGGAAGTAGGACATAAGTTTTTCTAGAAATTTTCCGGAAACTTAACGAAAAGATTTCTGCAGGTCACTTCTGACGGCGTCAGGAGTTAATACCTGACGGCGTCATGTGTAAAATTCTAGAAATTTTGCGAGTTTTGTTTTTCTAACGGAGTCTTAAAGTTTTGTTAATTCTTTAGTTTTATAAACTCCAGGAAATCTGCAAACATTCATTCCACAAGCATTATATCTTAATTTGCTTTCTAGGATTTGTTAGTATATATAGATGGCCGCCGATTTTACGCGAGGTTGCCTTGTTTGTTTTCTCAGGTTTAACAGGTTATGTATGACAAGAAGATGATTTATATTTCTAGAAGGGAAGCTTTGAATGTTCATTTTCTTGGAGGAAGATCTAACCTTGTTAACACACTATCCACACCGAACGAATAGGGGAGTATTTGCTTTCATTCTTTTACCTATTTCACTTTTACATTCTTTAATTGAACATTGGGGACAATGTTCATCCTAAGTGTAAGGGGAGGGTAAATGATGATCCCTTATAGGATACTATTGCACTTGAGTTTGTTTGTTCGATAGTAGGAGTGTAATAAAACTAAGAGAAATACTTGTTAGTGTAATTTTAGCGCCAAATTTAAAATTTTTTACAACATTTAGGAGTGAAACTTTAGCCTTAGCAAGCGTCTCATGGATAGGAGTTGTATGACTAGCACAAAACCGTACCATTCAGAAAAATTTTCCACCCAAATATGTACGGTTCGCCTTTAGATTTGATAGGAAAAGCATTCATTATTAGTGCTTATGAGTGTACCGGTAGCATTTAGATTCTAGAACATGCGTTAGTGATGCATCCCGAGACCGCTAGTGAGACTACATTCGTGTAGTAGGATTTACTACATGATAAGAGGCATTAGGATCACCCTTGTGTTTAAACCCGTATCACAATTACTTGACCATTTAAGTCATATTACTTGGCTAGTAAAGTCAACTAATTTTTCCCACACCTTAGCGTTGTACTCATTTTTAGTACACAAAACCCCTAGTACACCCCTCCGAGACTATATTTTCATTTCTAACTTTAAGCATCTTACTTAAAGGAAGAATTTGTTACAACCCACCCCAAATGTACAACCAAATCGCCTTAGCCTTCCGTGTATGCACTCATCTTTAGTGCATTATTGTTATTTGTTTAAACCCTTAGTTAATTATCTAATTGATTACATGGTTGCTAAGTCGAGTTATATCTTGTACATATTGTTTTGGGACGATTGGGACTCATGGGTAAAGTACTTGTGTTATGGAGTAATGGAGAAGAACATCATATATTACCCCCATATGTACGTTAATCTTAAAAAGTACTCCAAGTATTTTGATTATCTTGATTTGAGTCATTAGATTAGTTTATTGTAAAGTAAGTAAAAATTCAAGTGTAAGGGGAATGTACATTCCATGTGATGTATTATTTTGGATGGTAGGGCAAGAGTGTATGCAAAAAAAAAAAAAAATAATAAAAAAAAAATAAAGAAAAATAGAAAAAGAAAAGAGAAAAAACATACGGACTACCATCCTGTTTCATTTTATGTTTGTTTTATGTTCTTGTTATCTTTCATTTATTAGCTTAAGTCGAGTCTAGTCTTGGCTTAGCAACGCCATATTGTACATGTAATTAACCAAGATGATTAACTCGCCACCAATAAATATTGTCTTTATCCAACAAAACCGTGTATTCCATATCCTACCATCTAACGTTATAATCCTTTGAAAGACCTATTTGATAGTTTATCCTAGGTGCTTACGCCAAGTGGTGGAGGTTTGATCCTTTCCCAAGCCTATGGTAATCTATTTTGTTATGATAGGTAGTGAGAGATGTTTTCCATTTCCATATTGTGATATATACTTTATTACACCCGAGAGATGTGAGTATCTAAACACTATTTGTGAGGTGCTAGTGTATGACCTCCATGCTTGTCTTTGGTCTTTAGTGGAATGATTATTTGTTGTAATTACTTTTATATTAGTGTTAAATGACCCCTAACTTGTATTTTGATTAGAATAAAAGCGCATTTGCTTGAGGACAAGCAAATCTCAAGTGTAAGGGTATTTGATGAGGCGAAAAATGAACTGTTTTTAGGGGGTCATTTTAGCCCGGATTCGAATTTATTTGATCAAATATTGCCCTAAATCGTTCCTTTTGTCATTTTAGGTACTTTTGGAGTGAAATCTGGAAAAGGAAGCATTTTGGACGTTTTTGGAGCATAAAAGTGAAGAAAATGGCAAAGTCTTAATTTTCCTTGCTGGGAACAGTACCTGACGGCGTCAATAGTAATACAAGAGGTGGAAGTGGATGATACACGTGACGATCCAGAAAGTTTTGCACTAAGGAGATGATGGCGTCACCCAAGGCCGTCATGGTCCAAGTATTAGTGACTGCCCATAACAAAATTACACATGACGGCGTCAAAAGTGGATCTAGGCAATCCGATTTCATTATGGGCGGCGAGTTGACAGCATCACAGATTTATTCATGACGCCGTCACCCTGTATTATCTATATATAGTTTTTCAAATTCCATTCATTAGTGTGCAACTTTGAGGGAGAAACCCTAGGTTGAATTTTTCCAGATTTTTCAAGGGTTTCAACCCTTTGAACTTTTCATGTCAATTTGAGATAAGTACTCTTTCAATTCAATCACTATGTCTATGTGTTGCTTGAATATATCTTACACTTGTCTTCAATTTAACATGCTCGGCTAGATCTCTTTTGTGTTTGCTTAGATGTAGTGAAACCTAGATATTAATTATGGGTTGATTGTTTGTTTATAGTTATTACGGATGATTGTATTCGATGTTAGGCTTAAGAAAACTGGCAGACTTCCATTGGTGACTTGCTTGAATGTCTTAAGAAACATGATCAATGGTGTACTATGATTTTTGGTGTATTTAATGCGTAGGAGAATTCTAATGATCCCATGTTAGGAGCTTCTAACGGCTCGACATATGAGTGAAGTAGGATCCTATAGAGTTAGGGAATATTGTACACGACCCTATGACTAGTATTAAGGAATATGACCCGTCATCCATGCAATTGTAACAAACTATCAACCTGTAAAAGATATCTAGGGAGTAACGAAACCTAAGTAAACACAACTTTTCCCATCATTGTTTACACCACTCGTATAATTAGATTTCATTTCATTTTTGTTATTTTATTTTGATTGCATCTTTAGTTATTGGGTTAGTTGGCTAGCAACTAATTCCGCCCACTCTTCCAAAAACCGAGATTTTAATTGCTTTTATAAAATATAAAAAATACAAAAAAATCATCTCTCACCTCTAGACTTAATTTAGGAGACTTTCTAATCCTAGCGACACTATTCCTGAGTTGAACGATCAATCCCCCGGTACTTGTCACTATACTATACTACAGCGATCAGGTACACTGTCTGGTGGGGGTTGTAAGCTTCTCGAGAGGTAAAGCCTGGTGCGATTCCCACGTATCAGTATAGCACTTGCAATGGAGAGGTTATGGGTTCTTAGTGAAGCCACTAATCTATCGCATCATGATTATTGTGGTGGCAGGTTGAATGATCATGATGGGTAGATAAGCTGGAAATGTAACTAGATGGTAATTGGTGCATTATAAGGTGAACATTGGCTGCTGCAGCATGGATGTGCTTGTTGTTTTGGCTGCAGAATGAATGGAAGAAAAGAATGTCTGGTTCCAATCTTTTATGAGTATGTTTTCATTGTTCTATTTTTGTTATGAGATAACACTTGTTATCTGATGCATTGTTCCATTATAAGATCTATAGGCTTGTCTATAGTTCTTTGTATGATTGTATGAGGCTTAAGTGTTTAATAATATATGTCCACCTTGGCACAAAAAAAAAAAAAAAAACAATTTCTAAAGTGGCAGAGGCCATTGCTCTATATTCTGCCTCTGCACTAGACTTAGAAAGGGTATTTTGCTTTTTACTTTTCCATGAAAATAATGAACCATTTAAAAACAAACAATACTTCTAGTAACTAAGCATTTAGCCCAATTTGCATCTACATAAGTTTCCAAAGACTTAGTAGAGTTTTTAATAATGTGTATGCCACTACCAGGAGAACCTACAAGGTATCTCAAAACTTTAAGTGCAATCTTAAGATGAGAATTGAGAGGCTTATGCATAAACTGACTTAAACAATGAACATCATAAGATATATCAGGCCTAGTATGAGTTAAGTAAATAAGTTTTCCAATAAGCTTTTGATACTCAGCTATTTTATCTAAAACAGGTTCTGTTAAGGATGGTTCTTAGGGGGAGATTGTTGGAACACGAAAAGTGTAAATCATTAGTTAGGGACTTCTATTTATACTTTATCTTAGTATAGGGTATGTTGCGTAATTATAGTTGTATGCGACACAAGTTTACCATCGCGGAACTTGTATATCCGCGATGGAGGCTTGGCTAGACGTTGGGTATAAATACCTCCTACCTCATGGGTTATGAGGTGTGTTATCTATGTTCTAGCAATGCGAGTCTTTTGATATCTCTCTCTCTCTCTCTTCTCTTTAAAGTGCTCACACCTACTTTACATATTTAGATTAGTTGTAGACGTGATAATATTGGAACAACAATATAAGAGCCAAGGGGGTATTTATAGGCCAAGACCAAAACTTGAGAATTATTTACCGAGGCCGGCGCGTCGCCCACGCGTCAATGGGCGGGTGTCGCGCCAGGCCAGTGAAAAATTCCCAAATGTTGGGTGTTGGTCTTGTAAATACCTACCCTTGCTAAACCCCCAATTGTACTTCACACTAAACCTTATCATTAATCAATCTAAGGTTTACCAACTCAAATAGCCAATTTGGAAAATATTTTGTGAAGTGTTTATTAGAAAACCAAATATCAAAGATAGAAAGAAAGAAGAGATAATTTGGTAGGGGTAGAATGGGTATTCCTTACATGGCATAGAAAAGAGAGAAAGAATATGCCATAGGATATTCCTCTAAAGGGAAGAGTGTGGGAGGTTAGGTTAAGAAGTAATCATGGTTAGGTTTAGAAAGAAATGTGTAGAGATTAAACCATGGTTAGGTTAGAAGGTGAACCATGGTTAGGTTAAAAGGTGTATCCAAGGGAATGTTCCATCCTTGGTGTGGTTAAGAGTTAACCATAGTTGGGTAAGAATGAAGTAAGTTGGGAACTAACCATAGTTTGGTTAGATGTGAACCATGGTTGGGTTAAGAGAGAATATCCAAGGGAATATTCCTTCCTTGGAGAAAAGGGCGAGTGAAGGGATGGGATGTGAAAGGGTGTAAGGAATATAAGAGTTGGTTTGTGTGTGTAAGGGAATATGTAAGTATGGATGTGATGGGGAGCCTAGTGTGTGTAGAGAGTGAGATGGTTGTGAGTAGTGTGTGTAATTTGAATTTAAATTTGTTGGAGGTGTAAGAGTGTGTAAGAGAATATTTAAGAGTTGGATGTGACGGGGAGCCTAGTGTGTGTAGAGAATGGGATGGTTGTGAGTAGTGTGTGCATTTTGAAAATAAAGTTGTTGGTTGGATATGATGTGTGTAAGGATGAGTTGTATGTGTAAGATATGTGTAAGAGTGATATGATGGGGAGCCTTGTGTGTGTGAAGAGAGGTATGTGAGTGAAGTGTGTGTATTTTGAATTTAAAGGTGATGCGTGGGAATTGCACCAGGCTTTACCTCTCGAGGGATCTCGAGAAGCTTACAACCCCCACCAGGCAGTGTACCTGATCGTTGTAGTATAGTATAGTGACAAGTTCCGGGGGATTGATCGTTCAACTCAGGAATAGTGTCGCTAGGATTAGAAAGCCTAGAAACTAGGTCTAGAGGTGAGGGATGATTCTTTTTGTATTTTTTTTGTTTTATAAAAGCAAGTAAAAATCTCGGGTTTTGGAAGGATGGGCGGAATTAGTTGCTAATCAACTAACCCAATAACTACAGATGCAATGAAAATAAAATAACAAAAATGTAAATTAAACTAATTACTAATGTGGTGTGAACAATAGATGGGAGAATTGTGTTTACTTAGATTTCACTACTCCCTAGATATCTTTTATAGGTTAATTACTTGTTATAGTTGCGTGGATGACTGGTTATATTCCTTAATACCAATCATGGGGTGGCGTACTTACTTCCCCAATTCTATAAGCTCCTACTTCACTCCTATGTCGAGCCTACAAGAAGCTCCTAACATGGGATCACTAGAATTCGCTCATGCATTAAATACAATCATAAAAACCTAGTACACATCGGTTCATGTTTCTTAAGACGTTCAAGCAAGTTACACAATGGAGATCTGCCAGTTTTCTTAAGCCTAACATTGAAATCATTCATCCATTACAACTATAAACAAGCAATCAACCTATAATCAACATCCAGGTTTCATTACATCTAAGCAAACACACAATAGATCTAGCCTAGCATGTTAAAATCAAGACAAGTGTAAGATATATTCAAACAACACATAGACATATTGAATGAATTGAAAGGATACTTATCTCAATTGAACATGAAGGGTTTCAAGGGGTGAAAACCCTTGAAAATACTGTTACAAACGAGCTAGGGTTTATAAAGTTCGGCCCTAAAATTCTCCACACAAGTTCCTCTCTTAATGAATGAAAATTAGAAAAGTATATATAGACTTCATGAGGTGACGGCGTCAAGAGGAAAGTTCTGACGCCGTCATCTCGCCGCCAATAAAATTCTCGGACTGCCTAGATCCAGAGCTGACGCCGTCATGTGTGTTTCTGCTCTGGGCCGTCACCACTTTTACTGTTGACGGCCTTAATCTGACGCCATCACGTTTTCTCTGGGTCGTCACCAAAATTGCTTTTGACGCCGTCATCAAATTCTTCTTGATGCCGTCATCTAGTGTTCCCAGCAAGGAAAATTAAGACTTTGCCGTTTTCTTCACTTTTATGCTCCAAAAACGTCCAAAATGCTTCCTTTTCCAGAATTCACTCCCAAAGTACCTAAAATCACAAAAGGAACGATTTAAGGCAATATTTGATCAAATAAATTCCAATTCCGGCTTAAATGACCCCTTAAAAATGGGTCATTTTTCGCCTCATCATATACCCTTACACTTGAGATTTGCTTGTCCTCAAGCAAATGCGCTTTTATTCTAATCAAAATACAAGTTAGGGGTCATTTAACACTAATATAAAAGTAATTACAACAAATAATCGTTCCACTAAAGACCAAAGACAAGCACGGAGGTCATACACTAGCACCTTACAAATAGTGTTTAGATACTCACATCTCTCGGGTGTAATAAAGTATATGTCACAATATGGAAATGGAAAACATCTCTCACTACCTGTCATAGCAAAATAGATTACCATAGGCTTGGGAAAGGATCAAACCTCCACCACATGGCGTAAGCACCTAGGATAAACTATCAAAGAGGTCTTTTAAAGGGTTATAAGGTTACGTGTAGGGATATGGAATACACGGTTTTGTTGGATATAGGCAATCTTTACTGGTGGCGAGTTAATCATCTTGGTTAATTACATGTACAATATGGTGTTGCTAAGCCAAGACTAGACTCGACTTAAGCTAATAAATGAAAAATAACAAAAACATAGAATGAAACGGGATGGTAGTCCGTATGTTTTTTCTCTTTTCTTTTTCTATTTTTTTTTTCTTTTTCTTTAATTTGTTTTTCGATTTTTTTTTTTTTTTTTTTTTTTTTTTTTTTTTTTTTTTTTTTTTTTTGCATACACTCTTACCCTACCATCCAAAATAATACATCATAGGGAATAAAAATTCCCCTTACACTTGAATTTTTACATACTTTACAATAAACTAATCTAATTACTCGAATTAAGATAATCAAAACACTTGGAGTACTTTTAAGATTAACGCACATATGGGGGTAATAATATGATGTTCTTCCCCATTACTCCATAACATAAGTACTTTACCCATGAGTCCCAAAACAATCTGTACAAGGATATGACTCGACTTAGCAACCATGTAATCAATTAGATAATTAACTAAGTGTTTAAACATGTAACAATAATGCACTAAAGATGAGTGCATACACGGAAGGCTAAGGCGATTTGGGGTGTAACAAATTCTTCCTTTAAGTAAGATGCTTAAAGTTAGAAACGAAAAGATAGGCTCGGAGGGGTGTACTAGGGGTTTCGTGTACTAAAAATGAGTACAACGCTAATGGTGTGGGAAAAATTAATTGACTTTACTAGCCAAGTAATATTACTTTAATGGTCAAGTAATTATGATACGGGTTTAACACAAGGGTGATCCTAGTGCCTTTTATCATGTAGTAAATCCTACTACACGAATGTAGTCTCACTAGCGGTCTCAGGATGCATCACTAACGCAAATTCTAGAATCTAAGTGCTACCGGTACACTCATAATCACTAATAGTAAATGCTTTTCCTATCAAATCTAAAGGCGAACCTCACATATTTGGGTGGAAAATTTTTCTGAATAGTACGGTTTTGTGCTAGTCATACAACTCCTATCCATGAGACGCTTGCTAAGGCTAAAGTTTCACTCCTAAATGTTGTAAAAAATTTTAAATTTGGCGCTAAAATTACACTAACAAGTATTTCTCATAGTTTTATTACACACCTACCATCAAACAAACAAACTCAAGCGAAAGTGTATCCTATGAGGTATGATCATTTTACCCCCCCTTACACTTAGGATGAACATTGTCCCCAATGTTCAATTAAAGAATGTAAAAGTGAAATAGGTAAAAGAATGAAATCAAATACTCCCCTGATTCGCTCGGTATGGTTAGTGTGGTAACAAGGTTAGATCTTCCTCCAAGAAAATGAACCATCAAAGCTTCCCTTCCAGAATATAAATCATCTTCTTGTCATACATAACCTGTAAAACCTGAGAAAACAAACAAGGCAACCTCGCGTAAAATCGGCGGCAATCTATATATGATAATAAATCCTAGAAAACAAAGTAAGATATAATGCTTGTGGAATGAATGTTTGCAGATTTCCTGGAGATTATAAAACTAAGGATTTAACAAAAACTTTAAGACTCCGTTAGAAAAACAAAACTAGCAAAATTTCCAGAATTTTACACGTGACGCTGTCAGGAGTTTCTTCCTGACGCCGTCAGAAGTGACCTGCAGAAATTCTTATGTTAAGTTTCCGGAAAATTTCTGGAAAAACTTTGCCCTACTTCCTGGAAAATCCTGCAAAACATCATTATGACTCGATACAAGCATTTGACTCTAACAAATACGAATATACATGTTCATTTAATATTGTGGAGAATCATGATCAATTTTGTTTCTTAAAAACATATTTGGGGTTTCCCATTACACTTATCTTTTGCGAAATACCCTTGGATGAAGTTAAGACTAAGCCAAACGACAAAATAAAGTATTTTCACCATTTTAGTTTTGAAACATGATCTACCAACAATAAAAATAAAGCATGCATACGGAAGCAAATAACAATCAAACCAAATAAAAATCACACAAAACATGGGTTGCCTCCCAAGAAGCGCTTTTCTTTATTTACGAGTCTTGTAGCTAGACTCAAGGTCATGCGTTACGTTTTCCTTTCCCACTTTTGTGCCGACTCAAAACATCTAACCCAATTCTCATCACGCTTGTACTCAGGGCCTAGATTCATGCAACCTGAATAGTATGTTCGCCTCCTCTCATAATAAACATCATCATCAATTCCATCTTCCTTAACCTCATAAGGTCGAATCTCATCAATTTGTAAATTCTTGATGCCCTTTAATTCTTCCTTCATGTGAGGCATCATAAAAGTAATCTTTTCTATCCCATCAGTAAACTGAATTATTCCCTTCCCATGATCACAATATATCTTAGTCTTCTCAACAAAAGGTTGTCCTAGAACTATTTCTCCTAGGTGTGGATCTATAATGCCTCTAACATCTTCTAGGATTACAAAATCGCATTGATAAGTAAAATTTCCTACAAAGATTTGTACCCCTTTAACTCTCCTGACGAAATTACATAGCCTATTAGAGTTGTAAGGGTCTTTTCTAGGGCTTAACCTTTCGTTCATTATCCAGTTGTAGTAGAGCCTAGACATAATATTCATTGGTGCTTTTAAGTCAATATATGTATGCTCTCTAGACATGTACCCAATCATGCACGGAATTTTTATGTTCCTAAAGTTATGCCTCCTAATCCATGGTATCTTTCTATATTTTGAGGGGCAGGGGTGTTGTAGAAGAAATCTATGGTAACTCAGTTCATCAGGGGTTGGAGCGAAGTCTGTAAACTCAATTTTCATTTGGAGGGGATTAATGAATTCCTTAAATGTGTTAACTTTTCTCTTTCTTCTTTTATGCGCTATAAGCCTCTTGCTAACTTCTAAACGGCGATTCTCAAAATCCATAAAGACCAACCTAATACGAACAAAGACACAAAGAAATAAGATAGACTAAAGAAAACCTAAAAATAAAAATAAAATCTTACTAGAAAGGAATCTAGCAAGTAGACCTAATGAAAAGAAATCCTAACCTAGACAATAACTATTCCCCGGCTGCGGCGCCAAAAACTTGATGCGTTGGAATTGCACCAGGCTTTACCTCTCGAGGGATCTCGAGAAGCTTACAACCCCCACCAGGCAGTGTACCTGATCGTTGTAGTATAGTATAGTGACAAGTACCGGGGGATTGATCGTTCAACTCAGGAATAGTGTCGCTAGGATTAGAAAGCCTAAAAACTAGGTCTAGAGGTGAGAGATGATTCTTTTTGTATTTTTTATGTTTTATAAAAGCAAGTAAAAATCTCGGGTTTTAGAAGGATGGGCGGAATTAGTTGCTAATCAACTAACCTAATAACTACAGATGCAATCAAAATAAAATAACAAAAATGTAAATTAAACTAATTACTAATGTGGTGTGAACAATAGATGGGAGAATTGTGTTTACTTAGATTTCACTACTCTCTAGATATCTTTTACAGGTTAATTGCTTGTTATAGTTGCGTGAATGACGGGTTATATTCCTTAATACCAATCATGGGGTGGCGTACTTACTTCCCCAATTCTATAAGCTCCTACTTTAGTCCTATGTCGAGCCTGCAAGAAGCTCCTAACATGGGATCACTAGAATTCGCTCATGCATTAAATTCAACCATAAAAACCTAGTACACATCGATTCATGTTTCTTAAGACGTTCAAGCAAGTTACACAATGGAGATCTGCCAGTTTTCTTAAGCCTAACATTGAAATCATTCATCCATTACAACTATAAACAAGCAATCAACCTATAATCAACATCTAGGTTTCATTACATCTAAACAAACACACAATAGATCTAGCCTAGCATGTTAAAATCAAGACAAGTGTAAGATATATTCAAACAACACATAGACATATTGAATGAATTGAAAGGATACTTATCTCAATTGAACATGAAGGGTTTCAAGGGGTGAAAACCCTTGAAAATACTGTTACAAACAAGCTAGGGTTTATAAAGTTCGGCCCTAAAATTCTCCACACAAGTTCCTCTCTTAATGAATGAAAATTAGAAAAGTATATATAGATTTCATGAGGTGACGGCGTCAAGAGGAAAGTTCTGACACCGTCATCTCGCCGGCAATAAAATTCTCGGACTGCCTAGATCCAGAGCTGACGCCGTCATGTGTGTTTCTGCTCTGGGCCGTCACCACTTTTACTCTTGACGGCCTTAATCTGACGCCGTCACGTTTTCTCTGGGTCGTCACCAAAATTGCTCTTGACGCCGTCATCAAATTCTTCTTGACGCCGTCATCTACTGTTCCCAGCAAGGAAAATTAAGACTTTGCCGTTTTCTTCACTTTTATGCTCCAAAAACGTCCAAAATGCTTCCTTTTCCAGAATTCACTCCCAAAGTACCTAAAATCACAAAAGGAACGATTTAGGGCAATATTTGATCAAATAAATTCCAATTCCTTCTTAAATGACCCCCTAAAAACGGGTCATTTTTTGCCTCATCAAAAGGTGTGTGTAGAAAAGAGTGTATGTGTGTATAGGGAAGTGTATGTATTGGTGTATGAGAAAGGTGTATAGGTAATGTATAAAGTGAAGGAATATTGTGTGGGAGAGTGTGTGAGTCAAAAGGTATAAATGTGTAAGAGGTGTAAGGGAATATGTAAGAAGATGTTGGGTTGTTTGGAGGCTTTGTCTCTTGTGATTAAGAAGATGATTAGGGAGATTAAGAGATAATCTAATTGTCATTAGAAAGAAAAGGTTTAGATAATTAAGATTATGAGTTGAGAAAATCATAGGTTACTTATAATTCCAAGTAACACAATGTCGAGAATCCATAGTTTCATAACTCGTGACTTTCCACGACTCGACGTACTCAACTAACACCTTGGTACAAACAAGCCAAGTGCTTTGCCATGTGTAAAGCATATCCCAAGCGGGAAAGGATGCATTTACGCTAAGTGACCTTTGACTTAGTTTGACCAATAAGGGAGTAAACCCGTTGCGTGATTAGAGAAGACGTAGGCACGAGATATGAACATATGGATGCTTTCACGTGATGTTACTTGAAATATATAAGCTCCCTAAGTTTAGAAGAGCCTTGGGTAGAGGCAAGAGTTAGAAAACATGAGTTGGTGTTTTCCCGTAAACGGGTGTTTCAAAAGTTGGATCTCTCTAATCCCAAAACTCGTTTCGAGTGTTCTCAATTAAGCACATAGCATATTCATATATGTATTGAAAGATCCACATATGTCGGGTAAGGGGAAAGCCGACTTTCAAAATTCGTCCCGACCCATACAGAAGCCTGGCGCATCGCCCACGCGTCAACGCACGGGCAGCACGCCAGCATTAGGTATGGGAGTTGGGGAATTTTGGCTACCGTTTGTTATTTTATGTGTTTCGAAGGTTTATTTGTCATAATTAAAACATTAGGAGATCTTGACAATGTTGCCTCACCACATTGTTTATCCTTAATAATAACGGTTCTTTATAATTTAAAGTTTCCATATGTTTTATCCGTTTTTACATGTTTTCGTCCATTTTTATACGTTTTCTTACATTTTTATCCGTTTTCGTCAATTTTTATAAGTTCTTTACTGTTTTTATACGTTTTCGTCCGTTTTTCTTACGTTTTTATGCGTTTTCCTCCGTTTTCCTTACGTTTTTATCTGTTTTTATTTGTTTTCATCAGTTTTCATAAGCTTTTATCCGTTTTTATACATTTTCAGCCTTTCTATACATTTTCTTGCGTTTTTATCCGTTTCCTCCCATTTTTATATGTTCTGACCGTTTTTAAACCTTTTCATCCGTTTTTCTTACGTTTTTATTCGTTTTCATCCGTTCTTATATGTTTTCACCCGTTTTCTTACATTTCATATGTTTTATTCATTTTCGTCCATTTTTCATCCGTTTTTATATGTTTTTGTCTGTTTTCATACGTTTTTATTCGTTTTCGTCTGTTTTTCTTAAGTTGCCATACGTTTTCGTCTGTTTTATACATTTTTGTCCGTTTTTATACGTTTTCATCCATTTTTCTTATATTTTTATCCGTTTTTATACGTCTTCATCCGTTTTTATACGTTTTCAAACATTTTGATACGTTTTCGTCCGTTTTTATTCATCTTCTTACGTTTTTATCTGTTTTTAAACATTTTCATCCCGGATAAAAACGTATGAAAACATACAAAAATGTAAAAAAAAAGGGGGCAAAAACATATGAAGACGTATAAAAACGGATAAAAATGTAAGAGAAACGGACGTAAATGATAAAAACGTATAAAAATGGACGAAAACGGACAAAAACGTAAGAACACGTATAAAAACGGATAAAAACGTATAAAACGAATGAAAACTTATAGAAATGGGCGAAAACGGATAAAAACGTAAGAAAAACAACGAAAATGAATAAAATGTATACAAATATAAGAAAACAGGCGAAAACATATGAAAACGTAAGAAAAACGGACGAAAACATATAAAAACAGTAAAAACGTATAAAATGGACGAAAGCGGATAAAAATGTAAGAAACGTATAAAAACTATTACATGGTTAAAGTATGTTTCTTATAAAAAATTTTGAATTTAGTTGGTTCAAGAGAAAACTACGGCGTAGTGAAAATGGGAAGCTACACCGTAGGTGGATAAACCTGACAGAATGACACCTGGAAGATGCTACGGCGTACTCATGAATAGGGCTACGCCGTAGATTCTTTCTTGGGAAAATTCCTGGAGTGAGAACTCTAAATTTAGCTCGTCCACCGCCTATCTTTCTCTTTTACCTGCAAAATGATTAAAACAAAACATACAAAACCCAACTACACTAATAAAATGAAAAACAAAGAATAATTTGGGTTGTCTCCCGAAAGAGCACTTTTGTTTATTATCGATTCTTTATGTTAGACTCACTGCCGCATCAACCATGCGGGAGGGTGAGCTTCTACGCCTTTACCTTTTCCCAATTGGCGGATGACGTGCTCCAAACTGTTGAAGGAATGTAAGGTGTTGATCGGAAACAATCATCTCGATGAAAGTTTGCTTTCGCCCATTCACTTTGATACTTCATTTTATCTTCTAGGTTTAAATGAACCTCACCGAATTTAACCTCTATCCAATTTTCAAACGATATCCCCTTATAGTCAACTTCTTTTCTCATATGTTAGTTGAAATATGCCCACTCGTATTTTCTAACCAATGGTTCGATTAGCTTCCCACCATTGCATTTTTTTCGAAGGGGATCACAAGTGGGCCAATCTTGAGTAGTTCTGCCTTGTTTCATGATTGCTCTCTCCTCGCCATAATTAACACCATTAAAATAGTTTTTTTAACTACGGGCTTTTATCAAATTTCGAGTCTTCATAACATGACCCAACATTAGCTTCCCTTTTCAGCTGTCTTAACCTAATTTGTCTCCATCATTGCAAGATTTAATAAAGGGAGAACATGAAGGTATAAGTGATCTCTTTCCATCATTTATATTTGCCTTCTGCTCACAATAATGGCGCACAACGGTGACTGTAATGGGTCCTTCATCACCCCAAGGTCAAATGAGCTATCCTCCTCATCACTATCTTCTCTAGAAGATTCCTCACTTTCATTGCTCATATCGGAATTAACATCATGTGTGTATTTTAAACATAAAGGGGTCATATAGTTAAAGATTTCACCTGGGATTCCAAACGTATCTAGTGGAGCTTCCTTAACCGCGATATTCGCCATACATGCATTAGCCACATCCTTGTTTCTCTGTAATTTCGTCTTTTCCATATTGAAAATGACCCTTTCATTATAAAGTTCAACTCCTAATGGTATTTCCTTCTCAAAGACATTGATACGTGCTTGATGACATAAAATAAGTACATTATATTTCCATCATTGTCCTATTTAATTGACTTGTTTTACTATATTTTGTATGAGAATTGGTACTTAATTGTTTACTTTAGTAATTCTCAGGTAAATACAAGCAATTGGTGAAAGTTGGCGATTTTGGACGAAATATAGAGATAAATGATCAAGATTGGAAAAGTCTGCTGAATAGAAGAGATTAAAGACCATTTCCTGACTTTGAAGCATGCGCCGCATCTGATTTTATCATGCGCCGCATATTAAACTTTGGTCAATGAAGAAGAACCAGCTTGTTCTACTCCAGATACGCCGCATCTCATATCAACATGCGCCGTATCACTATCAAGACTTCACCAGATACAATCCAGGACGCTGAAGGACATGCGCCGCATAAAGATTCAAGATACGCCGCATCTGAAGATGGTGTATGAATATTCCAGAATATATTAATCATGGACCCCATGCGAAGTTAAGTAGATGCACCGCATCTACTTAGTTAATGCGCCGCATCTACCCCTCTGACATAAACTATAAATACCCCAAGATCTAGACGAATTTTAAGTGCAACATAACCCTAAGGAGACGAATTCAGACGACAAGACAACACAAGACACACCTCCAAAGAAGATTTTAGAGCAGTAAGAAGGTCCTGCTTGTATTTAATTCGTTAAGTTGTTTTGTTTTATTGTATTAGTAAACTATAATCCATCAAGATTGATGGGCTTGTGGCCGCCATACTGCTCCCCTTAAAATTGCTTTCCCATCGATTATCAGTTTATATGCTTTTTTTTGGTGACTTGTATATGTGCTTTGATAAATTCTGTGTCTAGCTGTTTTTTGCTTGGGCTGCCCTACCCCTTCCACGGTTAATTATCTAGCATCTAGAAAGTAAGATAGGCATAATTGATCGTTAAGAGTTTACTCGCCTATATTTAGGATCCAACGAGAGAGAAGAGTTTACAATACTCATCATATAAAACTAGCAATAAAACAAGTGACAGAATACTTAACAAAAGGATAGGACTTCTATCTGTATCTATTATCTATCTGTGTACGTGTTAGTCTATCGTTGTCTCGTTCTCATTAATTTTATTAGTTTAATTAAATAACCGAATCTGTGTTAGTCTCTCAGGCTAAAACCTCTTTTTGCGTTAGATTAGATTGTAAAGCTAACTTAATATATTTAAAATACTGATTAGATTAACTAGATAATTCGTTCCACTCTTAGTGATCGATACTTTGCTTACCACTATATACATATTGATCAGGTATACTGCTCGTTTGTGTGTGTGTTATAGGATAAGTTGGCTAAATATAAATGTAAAACTTGAATAGGCAAAATCACTCTATACTACACGTGACACAACACACATCAGTGCTCGTGATTTCGTAAGGAAAGGTCTTCCAAAGATAAGGTCTTCACTTGGAATATTTGCCATATCAATTACTACGAAGTCCACAGGAGATAGAAAGTTGTCAATCTTAACTAAGATATCATCGAAAATTCCTATTGGGGTTGCCTTAGTCATATCCGCCATCTCGATCACCAAACTTGTTTTCAGGAAGCTTGTTAATCTAAGTGAAAGAAATAAAGAGAGTGGCATAACATTAATTCTAGACCCCAAATCAGCCAATGCCAATAAGTCAGAGTTACCAATGAAGCAAAGAAGGGTGAAGCTTTCCGTGCTATCCTCCTTAGTTGGTAACTGGCAAGGCGTTGTGTTGTTGGCCTTGGGTTCTTCCTTCAAAAGAATTTTTTCACTAGATTGATTGTTGAACCCTTTAGATGGATCATCTTCCTCATCTTCAGTGAACATTGCTTTGTATGCCCCTACTGCTGTCTTGCTTCCCTCAATCACATTCTTCTCATGGATGTCATCAGCTAACTTCCCTACCATTGTTTCAAGTTTTTTAGGGATTCGTCATGACAAACGAGGCTCTTGTTGGTGGCTTCTTGAAAATTCTTTAACCACTCATCTTTCTCTTCTTGCTACTTTTTCGAGTCTTCAAGATATTTATTAATTGTTTCTTCAAGACTAAGCCTCCTCTCTCCGTATGGTGCCCGGTTGTATCCTGGTGGTCCTGGGCAATAGCCATTGCTTTTATTTCCATGGAATGGTCTTCCTTCCCCATACTTAACTTCCTCAACTCTTTCATCATCCTCTTTTAAAGGACAATTTTTAGACAAACGGGCTCATTCACATATTTCGCATCCCACTTGAATGGCATGCACATTTTCCTTGAGCTTCTTCATGTCACAGCCCAAACTCTCAAGTTTACTGGTGATAAGAGCTATTCCATATGAACTTCTACCAATGCTCCTACTCCTTCCTCCATCATGCCACTTTTGAGAGTGGTCTGCCATCTCATCAATTGCCTTTAGGGCTTGAATAAGGTTCATTCCAGGGATCGGCCCCTGATAATCCAGCATTTGACGGATAGAAATACTGATCCCCTTGTAGAAGATGTTTACAACTTGTTGTTTGTTGAGATCATGTGTAGGGAATTTGAATAGAAGATCATTGTACCTATCCCAAGCTTGGTACAATGTTTCGTCTCCATCCTGTTTAAAGTTATGAATTTCTTCGAGCTGTTGTGCCGTCCTTGAAGGAGGGCAATACCTTTGGATGAACTTCTTCTTCAAAAGAGCCCAAGTATTGATGCTTCCCGCAGGCTGCCTATCTATCCATCTCTTTGTTGCACCTGTAAGTATCATAGGAAATACACGAAGCATGATTGCATCGTGAGACACTCACGAAATATTGAACAAACTAACAATGTATAAAACATTGTAAATATGCTCGTGAGCATCTTCGGTCTTGTTTCCCGAAAACGGGTCTTTCTGCAACTCCCTTATGAATTGGTTTTTAATCTCGAACTAAACATTTGCTTCAATTGTTGGCCTAACCAAACCAGGCCCTTGTTCTTCCCTTGTCAGAGCTAGGTATTCCTCGAGAGTAAGGGCATTGATACCAACATCACCCATGGTACCTGAAACTTGAAAATAAATCGTGAAAAACTAAAATTAAGATAAAAAATGCAAAACTTAAATAAAATCCTAATAGCTCCCCGGCAGTGGCGCAAAAAACTTGATGCAGGATTTACCGACCAGGTTTTAATATTTATAAGTTGCTCGTCTACCTAAGGTCTACCTAATGCACTATCGGGCAGTGTACCCGGTCGTGTATGGTATAGGTAATGATAAAGCCGAGGTCGTCCCAAGAGCTAAGGTGCGTAAATTATCTTAGTTTAGTGTCACTAATTAAAAAGGGGTTTTTAATGATTGATTAATTGAACTAATGAAATAAAAGACAATTAACAAAGTAAATAATGAAGAGAATTCAGATGGGGAGAATAGTGTTAACCTAATTACTACTCTTGTTATTATCATGGCAAGTTTTCTAATAGTGCATCCTATCGTTTCATTTGGGGGTTCAAGTCGATAGACTCAGATGGTCAATTCGTCTAATCCTATCTTACACCTTGCCCTATTCCTATAACATTCATTATAAGAGTTCGCTAGTTGGCCTTGGCCCACAAGATGCAAGAGTCATTAAGTGCCTCTTCTAACTTAGAATAGTCTAACGGGATGCGACCGGTCGGAACTTACATCCTCTCTAATTCCTTAAGCAAGTCTGTTTGGTAGGTGTTTGTTCGTTGAAATTTCCACATAGATGGTGATTTTACTATCACCAAGACACACCCTTATCCGCTATGGATCCTATGGTCAATTCTCCTAGCCTCAATGGAACTACCAAATATCATCACTACCAAAAGGTAAATCATGGCAAAAACAATTTCATAATGAGGCTAACACCAAAAGGTGTTTAGCCACTCATATTCATAAATAAGAAAAAAAATGTTTAACATGATAAATGTAAACATGAATTCAATATAAATGGAATGAAGGATAAAACTTATGATTATGGCGTGAATTCTCCCTTAGAAATAACTTGTATGCTGGTAGAACTTCATTCCTCTTGCTCCCTGAATTCCTCCTGACTTCTGAGCGGTGAAAAATGAATGAATAAACTCGGAATTAGGGCTGGTATTTATAGGACCCGATTTTACTACGGCGTAGCTCTAGGGTTGGCTATGTCGTAGCCTTCGTAATTGGCAACTACGCCGTAACTAGATCATGGGCTACGGGTGTAGTACTCTTGTTAGCACTTCTACGGCGTAGTTATGTTAGAAACTATGCCGTAACTTCATCAATGGCCACAGAAGTTCTTTACTGTTCAAAATGAAGACCTACGGCGTAGCTTGAATGTTGGCTACGCCCGTAGGAGTCTAGTAGATGTAACTACACCGTAGTCATAATACTGACTACGCTGTAGGTCCTTGATAAGCGTTGACTAATCTTCAGTGAGTGCTACGGCATAGGTAGAGTATACTTCTGCACCGTAGTTAGTGCAGATTTCGCATACTTCAAATATTTTCATATTATCCTTCTAAATCCGCGTCTATTCGTTACTATGCTCATATTTTTCCTAAAAACAGAATATAAACAAATAAGAGTATATATCCTAATAAATTAATACAAAAGATGAGTATAATAAAGGGAAATTAACACTAAAATATCAGCATAATTTGATGTTATCATTTACTTTCAAGACTATAAAGATTATACCCCTTTTTAAAGGAAACATAACCTACTAAAACATTTCTATGATCTGCTACAAACTTTATCAAAGTTATTTAAACAGTAGCAAAACAAAGACACCCAAAAGTTCTTAAATGATTTAAAGAACATTTTTTTTGTTAAAAACCAGATTATAAGGAGATTTCCTATTCGACACAGAGGTATTGATGCATCCGATATGTTAGTGTAGCACAGGGTAATTAGCCTAATTCAAGTTTTAAATTTATATTTAGCCGACTTAGTACTATCATACACACTTAATGAGTAGTGTACCCGATCAATATGTATATTGTGGTAAGTAGAGTGTCAAACACTAAGAATGGAACGTAATATCTAGTTGATTTGATCAGTATTTTAATATCTAAGTTAGTTATACAATCTAATCTAATAAAAGGGGGGGGGGGGGGTTAGCTTGAGAGACTAGCACATATTTGTATTAAACAGAAAAGTAAAATTAATGAGAACAAATCAGTAAAGAGCAATTACGTACATAGATAGATAATAGAAACACGTAGAGGACCTATCCTATGGTTAAGTAGCTTGTTACTTTTTTATTGCTAATTTTATATGATGAGTATCGCAATCTAATCTGTCTCGTTGGATCCTAAATATCGGCGAGTAAACTATTAATGATTACTTATGTTTATCCTACCTTCTAGACATTAGATAAGTAGGCGAGGAACAGGTATGGTAGCCCAGAAGACTCAACTAAACACAGAGGTTATCAATGCACAAATACAAGATACTAGAAAAACATTATATAAACTTTAATCGATGGGAAAACAATTTTAAGGGGAGCAGTATGGTGGCCACAAACCCATCAATCCTGATGGATTAAAGCTTACTAATACAATAAAACAAGCTACTTAATGAATTATACACATGCAGGACTTTCTTGCGGCTCTAAAATATTCGTTTGGAGCGTGTGTTCTGATGCTTCTTCGACTGGATTCATCTCCTTAGGGTTTTGTTGCACACAAAATTCGTATCTGTCTTGGGGTATTTATAGCTTCTGTATGAGGGATTGATGCAGCGCAACTTGATGATAGATGCGGCGCATCTACTTAACTTCGCGTGGGGTCGAAGATTATTATATTCTGGAATATTCGTACACCGCCTTCAGATGTGGCGTAACTTGTTTCTCTATGCGGTGCATGTCCTTTAACGTCTTGGATAGTATCTGGGGAAGTCTTTAGCTGATACGCCACATGTTGTAAATGAAATGCAGCGTATTCTGGAGTAGAAAAAGTTGGTTATCCTTCGTTGACCAAAGTTTCATATGCGGCGCATGTTGTAATTAGATGTGGCGCATTCTTCAAATTCAGGCAATGGTCTTCGAATTCATCTAAGTATGATGTTGCGGCGCATCTGTTGAGAATGATACGGCGCATCTCCTGGATTTCAGTAGACTTTTCCAATCTTGATCATTTAGCTCCATAATTCATCCAAAATCATTAACTTTCACCAATTGCTTGTTTTTACCTGAGAATTACTAAAGTAAACAATTAAGCATCGATTCACATACAAAACAATATAAAACAAGTCAATTAAATAGGATAAATGATGCTAATAATATGTACTTATTTGATCTCATAAAATATCTCCCCACTTGAACTTTATTTGTTCTCAAGTAAACCTTCAGATTAAACATAATGAAAATGTATCCTTGATAGGATGTTTATACATTAAAGCACTTATTCGTTTTATCATAATTGCACGGCCAAACACTTAACCAATTAGAAACAAAATATATGTTTAATAAAAGCAAATCTAATCGTTTAACTGTTCGGACGTGACGAATATTCTATCATATGCTTGACAAGGATACGCATCTCCCCCACTAAAGCTAAGGAGTAACAAGTCTAAAGCGGTAAAAAGGGTTTTTTTGGTTCATGGGTTAAACCTAACTTTGTTTGAACATTTCCTACATAAACTTAGTAGATCGCTAGCGCGAGTCCTCGATGCTTCAAATAACGGATGGTCACTAGTATGCTTCATGGATCGCTAGCGCGAGTCCTTGACCTTTCAAATGATGGATGGTCACTAATGTGTTCGTTGGATCGCTGGCGCGTTATTTTCATAACGGATGGTCACCAAGTTGCACACCAGATCGTTGGCGCATCATTTAATCAATCTAAAACTCGGATGGTCACTAATTCTCACACCAGATCGCTGGCGCGTTAGTCAATTAATCTAATACTCGGATGCTCACTACCTTATTCTTTAATATTCTTACTTGGCTATCATCATATCCGGATGCTCGAAAGCTAACAACGAATATAATAATACGGTTGGTTATGGATATCATTTAGGATATAAATTGGTGTAAAATAAAAAATATATAATAATAAACAAATAGATTAAGTCCTAAGTGTGGTTAGAATACTTCCCTACCATCTCATGAATAAGACTCATATTATAGAATAACTCACGCTTTGACTCTTTTGTAACTCATGCTTTAGGTAGACACGAATTATATTCAATAAAATCTTAGACAAAGAATAAACAATCCTTAGTTGGCATTCCCATAACGGCCAACTCCCTTTCAATCCATAAATATAATACAACAATAATGGCGATATCAACCACTTAGTACAAAACTTTACGATGTTGGATTAAAACAAACTTCCAACTTCTTCTTCTTTCTTATTCTCTTCTCATTTTTTTGATTTTTTTTCAAACATAAAATAACTAATGGTGTAAAATTTCACCACATTACCATCACAATATTTCTGGATACATTTTCTTTACTTTTCAGACTTTCAAACATAACGTAATAGTGAAAGTAGTGAACACACGAAAAACTGACTAAAAATATACAATATGTACTTTCACTCCAATTGCATTGTGCAACTTCCCGACCTAACCAAAGATAATGGATTTACGCACACGAACACAGGTAACGCAAGGAAACACACTTTGCCTAAGCAACTAACCACGGACTTAAATCTACAGGGTAGGCTAAGGTGTAAGGTGTAACGAAAAACATAATAACAAGGTGTATAAAACCTAAAGGAATGGCTCTACGGGTTTTTCTAGGGGTATCTTACTCTAAAAATGAGAGTAAACAAAGGGGATTATACGGGGGTTAATTAACCAGTATAGTTAGTTAATAATACATGACATATAAAGGCTTTTTGGGTGTAATCCTAGAATTTTACCAATTTAGACAAGTCACTCCAATTATATAAATAATACTCATTATGGTGGTCTCGAATAGTATACAAGTCAAGTACCAAAATTTACAAGTCACCGGCACACTCATAGATTTGTGAATTTTGATAAACTCAAATCACAATTTTAGAAAATAAAGTCTTGTGTGCAGCTATGTAACTTACAATAAACAAAAACATGCTAAAAATTTTAAATTTTGATATTTTAAGCGCAAATTAAAACATATTCTTGAAAAAGTAGGGACAAGTAAGTGTTCTAATTCTCCATCCCCCCACTTAAGTTAAACAACGTCCCCGTTGTTTACTGAAAAACTCTCTTGATATTTGCTCGGTTTGATCCTCCATTATGCGTTTGCGAACAATAATTTCTGTGGATGTTAGGCTTTCGGATTTTAATTATTCTTGTATCCACATAAAGTGTAGACAAATATAAATACCACCAATTATACACCTGAGTTTAAGAAGATCGATACTTGTACAAAAATTCATTAGTGGTTAGAAAAATGAAAATAAAAATAAAAATAAAACTGCAAATCATCAGGTCAGTCGTATCGAGCCTGGAATTTGTACGGAATAAAATAAAATAAAAGATAGGATGCGTCGCATCTGTTTTACCAGATGCGACGCATGTAGTTACCAAACAGATTGTTAACAATCTGTAGTAATTGACAAATTTTTTGTCGATATTTCTCACTCTTTCTCAATTTCCCTCAAGTTTCGAACTTGTTTGTATCTTCAAAAGGGTGCTGAACTTAATGCCAGACTTGTTATTTAAAGCTAAGTCAGAAATCAATCGGACATTCCAAATATATTAATATGAGAGATCATTACAATTAAGAGGTTAACAACATATAAATAAAGATAAAGCAAACATGAGCATCAATATTCAATTATCTTCGTTTTCGGTCAGCTTCCGATGTCCCTCCATTATATGCCCGCGTATAATCAAGACTTATATTATTGTAATTATTATATTGAGAAATATACAGGAATAGGTCAATAGTTCCTGGAAGGATGGTGTTAACTTTCCCAGGGGTGCATAGTACGCAGGCGGAACTGCATCTAATGCACATAATCCTTCCAGTAGAACGGTTGTCAATTCCTGATAATACGATAATGGGTATATCCAGAGTATGTTGATATGATCTGATAGAGGATTCCATAAAGAAGTTGTTCTGAAAGACCGATCGTCATCCAAGTTTTCCTGTGTTGAAAAATCATCTAAAAGAAAAACTTTAGTACGAAAAATTGGTACTCCAATTATGATGCGGCGTATGATAGAAATTAGATGCGTCGTATCTTATTGGTATAGGGGATACAGAGTAATAATAAAGATATGCGCCGCATTTTTCTCAATCTCAGTAAATCACATAGATCGATAACCAGGTTTCTCTAAATTTCGCAAAAAAGATTTTAATCACAAAGATATATTAAAGTATTCAAAGATATGTAAACCTGATTTTTACCCAATCAGCTTCATAAACAGCAAAATAAGTTCAGAACTCCAATTTTCAGTATACCCGAAATCAATTTACCCGATCCGTATAATCATAGGTTTAATTATAAATCCAAGCAATTTATAGGGTTTTTAATCACTCCCCTATGATTAATTATAGTGTATCATGAATTACATTCTACAAATTGCATTAAAGAAAATTAAAATAGTAAAATTACAAACAATAATATATCGGGAGTAATACCTTTATCATTCAATTGACCAAGGAATTAAGAAAATAGTGTAGACCATCGATAATAAAAGAAAATTATAAATTGGTGTTTATTAGGTTATCGAATTGGGGCTGATGAACTGTGAAGCATTATATAGACAGGTCAAGATATTGCGCATTATGGATTCTTCATGCGCCGTATCTAAAAATAATATCTACTTCGATGAAAGTGTAAAAGATGCGGTGTACTGCATAATTATGACGCGCCGTATTTATCTAAATTCGTTGACTGGTCAATAAGTTTTAATAAGTCAGAGATACGGCGCTTAGAATGCTGAGATGCGCCGTATTGTTGTGCCAGTGAACAAAATTTAAATAGGGACCATACCTTGGCCTCCACAACACTTTTCCTTATACACCAACTTGGGGTCAAACGGTATACCATACGGTATAAATAGGTTCAAATAAATAATTGGTATATCCGTTTTATTAAAAATCATAATCTCATTGTTTACTAAATAATAATTTATTCCAGGGTTAGAAATAGATGATGCATTACATAGAACAATGTCTGAGGAATTTTTACTGATGTCACAACTTTCGTTGTGGATTTCGGTGTTCTCAAATTTAGGTAATTCGTAAGAAAATAGGTTTGTATCAATATTTAATATATCAAAATTTTCCTTTTTAGCAATCCGTTTCTTAAAAATTTTCTTTTCAGACATATCCTTGCAATAATCAGTTGTAGGTAAAGATAGTTCACTTTTATTATCAAATTTAAGTAAGGAGTCTTGTGAAGGACTCTCCTTATAACTAAGTGAATCATTGTAAATGATAGCTGGGAATTTATGTTCAAAGAATCAAAGACTTCCAATGTTACCTTCATTGAGTTCCTTTCTCATCTTACCTTTTATTGCAAACTTCCGGTCATCGAAGATTTGGTCATCCCAACATGCTTTTCCGGTTAGGTTCAGAATGTAATCTTTCATAGTGATGCTAGATCCATCCATTATCCTGAAAATATACTAAGATGCACAAAAGCACTGAAACGATCAAAGTAAATGCAAAATGCAAATGTACAATGCAGAAAACAAAAATATGCGAAAATAAAAAAAAACAAACACACCAAACAGAAAATAAAGTAAATAAAGAAAACAAACAAACAAGAAAATAAATATGCAAAATATACAATGAATGCAATCTAAACTAATATACAACAAAATTAGTGGTTAGAATCTAATTAAAATATTAATCAAATAAACAGATATTAACAATTTATTCCCCGGCAGCGGCGCAAAAAACTTGATGTGTGCGATATGTCATTGTAGCACAGGGTAATTAGCCTAATTCAAGTTTAAAATTTATATTTAGCCGACTTATTACTAACACACACACTAAACGAGCAGTGTACCCGATCAATATGTATATAGTGGTAAGTAGAGTGTGAAACACTAAGAATGGAACGTAATATGTTGTTGACTTTGTGGAAAACTAGAAGGGGGTTGAATAGTTTACCGGTTTTAAACTTGATTTTCTTCTAATACTTTTACGTGTAATTGCTAATTAAGACGTATCAAACAATAAATTATATGCAATTATAAAGTAAGAAACGATCAAACCATAACACGATTGTTTATCGTGGTTCGGCTACAAGGACTCTTTTTCCTTGCCCTACTCCACGCCCCGAGTATCCAACTCGAGAGTTATCTTGCACTAGTCAACAAGCTCCTTTATCCAGCGGAGAAAACCTTACACGTCGCTTACACACTATTTCCGACACTAAGCTAGATTTCGAGTTCTTTCACAAGGGTACAACCACTCCCGATAGTTCTTTTACAAGGGTACAACAACTCCCGATACTCTAAGTATTTTGAGGACTAAAATACTAACCGATCACTACAAATGGATACAATACAATGAAGTATAAACTTTACTAGTTTACACTAATGCTATGCTAGAAAAGTCTTGCAACGTTGTGTTGAAGCTTGTAAGATCGTGATCTTCTTGCTACAAAGAGAGATTCAGAAATATGAAAGTTTACTGAGTTAGAAATGAAGTATATGCAATGAAATATGATAGAGAGTGATAACCAAAACTCAAGAAGTGAGTTGCTATTTATAGGCCTTCAAGCAGACCAACCCACGGAAACGGCGGAACCTTTCCTTTGGTTCCGTCCGTTATGCCCGAAGGTTCCGCCAGCAAGTCTGACAAAATCCTGCATAAAATATTTCACAATCTAACACAATATTCTCAAGATCTTCCCAAAGTCAACTTTGAGATCTTGAGTGTGAATCAATACATAATAGAACATGTTTCTTACACACTTACACATATGTTTCCTTGAAGGGACATGTGTGATGCAAGCAATGATGCAACTAACATATTATTTCTAATTTTAGATATTCCTAAAAAAGAAAATATACTTGTGAAAATAGTTTATGTATAGAATCAAAACACGTTTGTTTGAAATGTTTAGCAAGTGAATGTTTTACTAAAAAGAGTTTGCTTGCTTATATCCTAATATGACAAACTAATTAGTGAACTTGCTAAATATACATATTAGACATTTTCAATACATGTACTTAAACAAATGTATACTTACTAAGAAATTACTTTGTGAAAACATGTAAATGTAGTTTGAGTGAAGTTAAGTAAAAGAATTTTAAACTATATTTATGATTTGTCAAAAATAAACTTTATCTTTTGTAGTTAACAAAACTAAGAAAGATCGTAAAATATAAATAACGTTTTAGGCGATATTTGTATTAACAATCTCCCCCTTTTTGTTGACGACAAAACATAGATTTTATTTTTACGCAAATGGATAATTATAGCTTTTGAGCCTTTTGAAAATTTACATTTCATATGATTATTTCAACTTTTGAGTTTGTCATTTTAGATGATGTATTAAAAGTTGATTTGGTAAATTAAAAGTTGATTTGGTAAAATATATCCTGTCTCCCACTTTTTGTCAAAACAAAAAGAAGAGTAGCGAAGCGGAAATGTGTCAAGCCAAATGCTTCCCCTTAGACAATACTCCCCCTAAATGGAGTGCCAAGAGAGGATACATGGATTTTGGTCCTACAAGAAAAGGTTAGTTTGTTGTAGAGATAAGGATGATAATACTAAGTATAAGAGAGTAAGTATGCATCACATGACAACTACAATTTAGTAATGAATAACTAAAAGAAAATGACCAACACACTATATAAGTAGAACCATTAAATTTCAAGTAAAATTTAAATTTTGACTATAAATAGTCAAACCTAAAGACTTGAAAAAGTCTACTATTTAAAGTACAAACAAACAAAGTGAAATTTAAGCTACAACTACCAATAAAAAGGATCCTAAGTGAGATTCTACCATTATTAGATCCTAAGAACGCTCTATGCTTGAGGCAAGTGAGAGATGGTATTAAGCAGTGTTGCAAAAATCGGCTGAGGCGGCCGATTAATCGGCCTCGGCCTTGGAACTTGGAGG
The DNA here is from genome assembly GCA_030686995.1 of Artemisia argyi. NCBI lineage: Eukaryota > Viridiplantae > Streptophyta > Magnoliopsida > Asterales > Asteraceae > Artemisia > Artemisia argyi. The sequence continues at coordinate 45,035,188 of CM060705.1, read as the reverse complement.
AAATTCCAAGGTAATCGGCCGATTAATCGGCCGAGGCGGCCGAGGCGGCCGATTAATCGGGAAAAAATCGCAACTCGGCCCCCGACCGCCTCGGGACCGATTCACGATTTTTGCAACATTGGTATTAAGACACTCCAAGATGTGGTTAAGGATAAACCTCATTTCATTTTGGAGTTGATGTACCAAGATGTTGCACCCCTCACTTAGGTGAGCGGTTCTTTCGCACATGGTGCAACCATGGCGAGGAGGTGGTGGTTGAGGAACTTGGTTTGGAGTTGGTGAATCATTGGTGGTGGTTGAAACATTTGTTGTTGCGGGAGCAAAGGTGGATGGTTGAGAGGTGTGTCGGTTTCCTACAATAGATGAGTACATTGCGTTTTGGAAATCCATGGCTTGGGTGAGATGAGAATCAATCATGTGCTTGAAAGCATAGAGGCTTTCCAAGCGAGTGTTGAGTTCTTCATGAGAGTTTGGAGATTTGGTCCACAAGGAAGAATTTCCTCATAAGTAGGAAATATGGATTCAAACCGGTTGGAAGAGTCATGAGGTGGTTGTTGTTGTTGATCATGATGATGAAAGCTTGGTTCTCCATAAAGAGGACCGTGGATGTCATTGTAGATTGGATGAAACAACAATGGTTGTTGATGAGGATGATCTTGATCTTGTGGAAACATGGAAGGTCTAGCATGCTTGTAAGCCAAACGCTCTATTAGCGATGGTTGATGAGGTTTTTCCTCCAATGGGTTACTTGGGTGAGACGTAGGTTGTTGTTGAGTTTCTATTTGTTCCATAGTATCAAAAAGTGGTAATGGTAGTGGATTTGATGATCTTGGTGGAAGGTCATCCAAAGTTTCCATAAATTGATGTGGTGATATTGGTGGTGTTTTGAAGAGTTCAATTGGTGTCATTTTTGGTGATTGAGGTGATGGAGTTTTTGAAGGTTGACTTGGTACCGAAGGTGGTGTTGGATAACTTGGAGTTATGGTTGGTGGAGGAGTGGTGATTTTGTTGATAATGCAAGGATTTGGAGATGGTGTTGGAGTAGCAAGGTTTAGGAAGTTGTTATCATTGATGGGTGATGAAATATTGAGGGATGAATCACTTGATGATGATGAGCTAACTTGGATGGTTTTGTTGAAACAACAAGGTTTGACGCTTATTCTAGCGGTTCTCCTAATTGGTCTTGATGATTCTGATGAGGTGGTGGATTTTGTCATTGCAAGACTTTGGTAGGATTAGAAGTATGAGATTTAAGAGAAGTGAATGGGGTGGTGTGAGTTGGATGTGTGCATTGTTGATCAATTTATAGGAAGAGCAAGACATGGAAATTGGTGCTTGGATTTGATGTTGATCCATACAATGTTGGAGGTTTCTAATCATATGGAAGAGTTCCAAGAAGTTGTCAAATCATTGGAAGTCAATCCAATGGAGTTGGATGGAGTGAAAGACTAAGTGAGGAAGTAAATGCTATGTGATCATGGTGGAAACATGTTGTCAGTGATGCGTGGAGATTGCACCAGGCTTTACCTCTCGAGGGATCTCGAGAAGCTTACAACCCCCACCAGGCAGTGTACCTGATCGTTGTAGTATAGTATAGTGACAAGTACCGGGGGATTGATCGTTCAGCTAGGAATAGTGTCGCTAGGATTAGAATACCTAATTACTAGTTCTAAAGATGATAGATGATTATTTTTGTATTTTTATATTTTTTAGAAAGCAAATAAAAATCTCGGGTTTTAAAGATTTGGGCGGAATTAGTTGCTAGTCAACTAACCCAATACTAAAGATGCAATCAAAATAAAATACTAGAAATGAAAATAAACTAAATTAACTAAGGTTGTGAGCAATAAGTGGCGAAGTTGTGTTTACTTAGATTTCATTACTCCCTAGATATCTTTTACACGTTAATTACTTGTTATAGTTGCGTGGATGACGGATTGTATTCCTTAATACCATTCATGGGGTGGCGCACTTAATTCCCCAATCCTATGAGTGCCTACTTCACTCCTATGTCGAGCCGGCTAAGAAGCTCCTAACATGGGATCATTAGAATTTACTCATGCATTAAATACAACCAATAAAACCTAGTGCACGTCAGTTCATGTTTCCTAAGACGTTCAAGCATGTTACCATTTGGAGATCTGTCAGTTTTCTTAAGCCTAACATCGAAATCATTCATCCAATACAACCATAAACAAGTAATCAACATATAATCAACATCTAGGTTTCATTAGATCTAAGCAAACACAAGATTGATCTAGCCAAGCATGATGGAATTAAGACAAGAACAAGATATAGACAACCAACACATAGACATATTGATTGAATTAGAAGAACACTTATCTCAATTACACATGAAAGGGTTCAAGGGCTGAAAACCCTTGAAAAACCTGTAAAATTCGTAATAGGTTCGGCCTTAGGGTTTCTCCAAAACTTCTCTCCTTTTTTTGAATGAAAATTAGAAAACTATATATAGGAAATTGAGGCTGACGGCGTCAAGACCAAATAGGTGACGCCGTCATCTCGCCGCCAAAATAATTCTCGGACTGCCTTGATCTACATCTGACGCCGTCATGTATTAACTTTTTCCAGGCCGTCACGTATTTAACTCTTGACGCTCTTCCTTTTGACGCCTTCATTTCTGTACTGGGTCGTCATGAAAATTACTCTTGACGCCGTCAAAATGTTGCTCTTGACGCCGTCACACACTGTTTCCAGCATGGAAAATTAAGTCTTTGGCGTTTTCTTCACTTTTATGCTCCAAAAACGTCCGAATTGCTTCCTTTTCCAGATTTCACTCCCAAAGTACCTAAAATCACAAAAGGAACGATTTAGGGCAATATTTGATCAAATAAATTCAATTCCGGGCTTAAATGACCCCCTAAAAGTGGTTCATTTTTCACCTCATCATATACCCTTACACTTGAGATTTGCTTGTCCTCAAGCAAATGCGCTTTTATTATAGTCAAAATACAAGTTAGGGGTCATTTAACACTAATATAAAAGTGATTACAACAAATAATCGTTCCACTAAAGACCAATAGACAAGCACGGAGGTCATATACTAGCACCTCACAAATAGTGTTTAGATACTCACATTTCTCGGGTGTAATAAAGCATAAATTACAATATGGAAACGGAAGATATCTCTCACTACCTGTCATAGCAAAATAGATTACCATAGGCTTGGGAAAGGATGAAACCTCCACCACATGGGGTAAGCACCTAGGATAAACTATCAAAGAGGTCTTTTAAAGGGTTGTAACGTTAGGTGTAGGGATATGAAATACACGGTTTTGTTGGATAAAGGAAGTTTTTACTGGTGGCGAGTTAACAATCTTGGTTAATTACATGTACAATATGGCGGTTCTAAGCCAAGACTAGACTCGACTTAAGCTAATAAATGAAAAATAACAAAAACATAAAATAAACATAGAATGAAAAGGGATGGTAGTCCGTATGTTTTTCTTTTTTCTTTTTCATTTTTTTTCTTTTTCTTGATTTTTTCGATTTTTTTTCTTTTTCTTGATTTTTTCGATTTTTTTTTTTTTTTTTTTTTTTTTTTTTTTTTTTTTGCATACACTCTTACCCTACCATCCAAAATAATACATCATAGGGAATGTAAATTTCCCTTACACTTGAATTTTTACATACTTTATAATAAACTAATCTAATGACTCGAATTAAGATAATCAAAACACTTGGAGTACTTTTAAGATTAACGTACATATGGGGGTAATATATGATGTTCTTCCCCATTACTCCATAAATAAGAACTTTACCCATGAGTCCCAATCGTCCAAAAACAATATGTACAAGGATATGACTCGACTTAGCAACCATGTAATCAATTAGATAATTAACTTAGGGTTTAACAAATAACAATAATGCACTAAAAATGAGCGCATACACGGAAGGCTAAGGCGATTTGGGTGTACATTTAAAGTGGGGTGTAACAAATTCTTCCTTTAAGTAAAATGCTTAAAGTTAGAAATGAAAAGATAGGCTCGGAGGGGTGTACTAGGGGTTTCGTGTACTAAAAATGAGTACAACGCTAAGGGTGTGGGAAAAATTAGTTGACTTAACTAGCCAAGTAATATGACTTAAATGGTCAAGTAATTATGATACGGGTTTAACACAAGGATGATCCTAATGCCTTTTATCATGTAGTAAATCCTAATACACGAATGTAGTCTCACTAGTGGTCTCGGGATGCATCACTAACGGAAGTTCTAGAATCTAAATGCTACCGGTACACTCATAAGCACTAATAGTAAATGTTTTTCCTATCAAATCTAAAGGCGAACCTCACATATTTGGGTGGAAAATTTTTCTGAATATAAGGTTTTGTGCTAGTCATACAATCTCCTATCCATGAGACGCTTGCTATGGCTAAAGTTTCACTCCTAAATGTTGTAAAAAATTTTAAATTTGGCGCTAAAATTGCACTAACAAGTATTTCTCATAGTTTTATTACACACCTACCATCAAGCAAACAAAATCAAGTGAAAGTGTACATGTAAGGTATCATCATTTTACCCTCCCCTTGCACTTAAGATGAACATTGTCCCCAATGTTCAAGTAAAGAATGTAAAAGTGAAAAAGTAAAAAGAATGAAATCAAATACTCCCCTGATTCGCTCGGTATGGATAATTAGGTGGCGAGGTTAAATCTTCCTCCAAGAAAATGAACAATCAAAGCTTCCCTTCCAGAATATAAATCATCTTCTTGTCATACATAACCTGTAAATCCTGAGAAAACAAATAAAGCAACCTCGCATAAAATCGGCGGCATCCTACATAAGTTACTAAATCCTAGAAAACAAGATAAGATATAATGCTTGTGGAATGAGGTTTGCAGATTTCTTGGAGATTATAGAACTTAATAATTCACAAAAACTTTAAGACTCCGTTAGAAAAACAAAACCGGTAAAATTTCCAGATTTTTACACGTGACGCCGTCAAGAGTAAACTCGTGACACCGTTAGAAGTGATCTGCAGAAATTCTTATGTTAAGTTTCCGGAAAATTTCTGGAAAAACTTGGTCCTACTTCCTGGAAAATCCTGCAAAACTTCATTATGACTCAATACAAGCATTTGACTCTAACAAATACGAATATACATGTTCACTTATTATTGTGGAGAATCATGATCGGTTTGTTTCTTAAAAACATATTTGGGGTTTCCCCTTACACTTATCTTTTGCAAAAATACTTTTAGGTGGAGTTAAGACTAGGCCAAAACAACAAAGTAAAGTATTTCCACTTTTTAGTTAGAAACATGATCTACCAAGAATAAAAATAAAGCATGCATACGGAAGCAAATAACAAACAAACAAAATAAAATCACACAAAGCATGGGTTGCCTCCCAAGAAGCGCTTTTCTTTATTTACGAGTCTTGTAGCTAGACTCAAGGTCATGGGTTACTACGTGACCTCATCATCAAACGTCAGATCCTCCTCACTAATCATTTCGTTGTTATTTTCTTGATAATGTTTTACACGTTGTATGTTGACAGTGAATTCCCTACCTTCATCGTCTAACAACACAACGGCTCCAGTTTTAGAGGAATTTTTCACCGTAAATGGTCCATACCATCTAGACTTTAGTTTTCCCGGAAATAATCTTAACCGAGAATTGTACAATAGGACTTTGTCTCCCTCTGAAAATTCTTTGGGTTTCTTAATTCTCTGGTCATGCCATCTTTTTGCTCTCTCTTTATATGTAACGGAAGATTCATAGGCTTCTAACCTAAGCTCATCAAGCTCGTGTAATTGCAAGAACCTATTAGTTCCGGCAATTGTATAATCTAAGTTACATGTCTTAAGCGCCCAATAAGCCTTATGTTCTAATTCTACTGGCAAGTGACACGCCTTACCATACACCATGCGAAACGGGGTCATTCCAATAGGTGTCTTGTAGGCGGTTCGGAATGCCCACAAGGCTTCGTCGAGTTTAAATGACCAGTCTTTTCTATTTTGACTAACCGTCTTTTCAAGTATTCTTTTAATAGCCCTATTGGTGTTTTTGACTTGGCCATTGGTTTGTGGATGATAGGCGGTGGAGAACCGATGGGATACTCCATACCTCTTCATGACCTTTTCCATTTGTGCATTGCAAAAGTGGGTCCCCCTATCACTAATGAGAGCTTTAGTAATCCCGAATCTAGCGAAAAGCTTTTTCAGGAAATGAATAACTACTCTGGCATTATTGGTCCTAAGGGCTTGTGCCTCAACCCATTTTGAAACATAATCGATGGCAACTAAAATGTATTCGTTCCCCCTGAAGATGGAAAGGGTCCCATGAAGTCAATTCCCCAAACATCAAAGACCTCACATACTTGTTTAAAATTCTGAGGTGCTTCATCCCTATGTGATATGTTCCCAGCCCGTTGACATGCATCGCATGCCTGTACCATTTCTTTAACGTCATGGAAAATTGTGGGCCAATAGAATCCCGCGTCGAAAATCTTTCGGGCGGTGGTGTTTATCCCATGATGCCCGCCAGAGGGACTAGAGTGACATTCCCTCATAATCTTTACTGCCTCACTTTCCGAAACACAACGTCTTATAATTTGGTTAGGACACCTTCGGAATAAAAATGGTTCATCCCAAAAGTAGTGTTTTAACTAAGAAAAGAACCTTTTTATTTCGTATCTAGTCAGGTGTTCAGGAACGAGTCTGCTTGCGAGATAATTGGCAAAATCGGCGTACCAAGGCTCCGAATCAATCATTAACATGAGTTGTTCGTCAGGAAATGAATCCCTAATCTCACTTCTATCGTGCTTATCCAAGGGGTTTTCAAGACGAGATAGATGATCTGCGGCCAGATTTTCTGCCCCCTTCTTATCACGAATCTCAACATCGAATTCTTGTAGTAACAAGATCCACCGAATTAGTCGTGGCTTAGCATCCTGCTTCGCAAAAAGATATCGAAGGGCCGAGTGATCAGTGAAAACGACTGTCTTTGAAAGGACAAGATATTGCCGGAATTTGTCGAATGCGAACACTACGGCTAATAATTCCTTTTCGGTGGTGGAGTAATTCTCTTGAGCGGGATTCATGGTTTTGCTAGCGTAGTAAATAGGTTGGAAAAGCTTGTCACGCCGTTGGCCCAATACAGCCCCGACAGCGAAATCGCTAGCGTCACACATGATTTCAAATGGTAACTCCTAGTTGGGTGTAATCATGACTGGAGCTTGTGTTGGGAATAGACTTTATTATTTCAAGTGTCGGTCATTGAGTTTTGGTATAGGTTGCATTACTTAGTTATAACGTTAGTTATTTTATATGTTTTGTAAGTTTTATGCTTGGTTTATAGGTTTGGATAAAGTCTAAGGGCTAAGTATGTCATATTGACTAAGTTTAGAGAAGCCCTAATCCTTACCTATAAATAGCTATGTATAACCTCATTTTGAGGTTGGTTGGTTCACTAGTAAGGTTATTTGTCTCTTATTTTCATTAGGTGTTCCTTCCACTCTCTCTCTTTACTTACTTTCTCTCTCTAGAATTCTTAAGTGATTATGTTGTAGAAATGGTGACCTAACAAGTGGTATCATTCGCCAAGGGATAATATCGGTTGATTTAGGTTTGATTTGGTAGTAAAAACTTGGTGTTTGTTGCGTATTTGAATAAACTGGTACTGTTCATCGTATGTTTTTCGAGTTAGGGGTAATTTTTTTTACTTAGCGAGTTAGGTGTTAAGTTCTATCGAGTTAGGGGTGTATACGAAGTTCCATCGAGTTAAGTGATTCATTCTTTCGAGTTAGGTGTTCATTTCTTTTATCGAGTTTGAGATTTTGGCGAGTTAGCCTTCATTCCCTAATCGTTTATCGAGTTAGGCGTATTGTGACTCTAACTAAGGGGAAACTCTGCCCAACTCAAGTCTCTCTATCGAGTTTGGATACTTATCGAGTTAGAAACCTAAGTCTACTTATCGAGTTAGAACCCTACCTGAACTTATCGAGTTAGAAACCCTAAGTAAGCTTATCGAGTTAGAACCCTATTTGAACTTATCGAGTTAGAAACCCTACCTGAACTTATCGAGTTAGAAACCCTAAGTGAACTTATCGAGTTTGAAGACAAATTGACATACCGAGTTTGAAGACTAATTGACATACCGAGTTTGGAAACAACATCTTTACATACCGAGTTTGATATCAAGTTTTTCAAATCTAATTACAACCTTTATTTATCTTTAACCATCTTAATTTACCATAATCACGAAAGATGTCTCAACCACCCAATTATTATTTTCCTCATTCTTCGCAACATCATCCGCAATATCAACAATCGTATCAACAACCGTTTCAACAACCGCAACAACCGTATCAACAACCTTCACAATCACACGTTCAACAACAACCGTTTAATCCACTACATCATTACCTAATGATGCAACAACATCAAATCATTCCTCAACAACAACCATATCAAATGCCACAACAAAACACTCAGTTTTCCTCCAAACAACCTCACTGGTTTGACAGAATGTGTGAAGTTATTACAACTCAACAATCCCGACATGAGGCAGGATCACTTGAAACACCTCCAATGCTTACACCTGGAAACTATGTTCAATGGTCAAGTCGATTCTTACGATTTCTTGAACTAAAGAAACCTCATGGGAAATTCTTGAAGCAAGTGATACTTGAAGGACCATTTGAGTGGCCAACAAGATTCGAAGTTGGTGATCCACATGCTGATCCTCCACGTCCTCCTGGTGATAGACCCCTTCCAGAATCTGCACTCACTGAAGAACAGAAACTACATCGTGAAGCTGATGAATATGTAATGGCTTACATACTTCAAGGTATACCTAATCCAATTTATCGAAGTGTCGATGCTCAGAAAACAGCCAAAGCTATGTGGGAACATGTTCATCTCCTTATGGAAGGCACTTAATTGAACAAAGATGATATGGAATCCAAACTCTACATGGAATACACTGACATCACAATTGAACCAGGAGAGTCACTTGAATCCTACTATCATCGTTTCACAAATGTTGTCAATGATCTGGAACGTCACAAAATCACAGTACCAAGGATAGCAGTGAACTCCAAATTCGTCGGTAGTCTTGGTCCTGATTGGCATAAATATGTGACATTTGTTCGTCAAACAAAGAATCTTCATGATGCTCCATATGGTTTGTTGTATGATTTTTTGAAACACCATGAACCTGAAGTTGAAAAAGATCGAGCTCTACGAGGAGGATACACACCAACACCAACACCAAATTCTTTGGCACTCGTAGCTCAATCTCCCTATGCTCCACCACCAATGTCAAATCATGCATATGTTCAAGAGCAGAACTACTTCAGTTATCCCCAATCTTCTACCTCGAACCAAATGGTCCCTTATGATTCATCTCCACAGAATGCTTCTACTCAACTTGTTCCGTCCAACAACAATGATGCTGTGTACTACTCAAACTCCAATGACGATGACGATGATGATTTTAATACGTTGAATCAGGGACTTGCTCTTATTGCTCGTGCTTTTAGCAAATTCTCCAACAAGACAAACAACCGTCAACGTTCATCTTCTAACACAAGGAATCAAGCTGTTGTCAATGATGGATGAACGGAAATTCAGAATCGTAGCTATGGTTGATCTGGTTCAGGAAGTTCTTTAGGAAACTTTGGGAATGGTCAGAGGTTTAGTAACAATGCGGGGTTCAGGAACAACTCCGGATCTTCTCAGCAAAGGTCGGAACCAGTTGCAACAAGGAACTCCAACTCAGGGAATGCAGTATGGTGCTACAATTGTAATGAACAAGGTCATATAGCGACTGCATGTCCTAAACCGAGAACTCGGGGTAGTAAGTTTCACAAGCAGGCATTACTCATGGCTCTTCAAGATGAAAAAGATGGACATTTCCCTGAACAGGACAACAACTTCATGGCAAATGTGAACAATGACGATGACATGGAAGATCTAGAAGCCAATGCAGCTGTGATGCTTATGGCCAACATGCAGGAACTCAAGCTTAATGATTCAGGTCCAGTGTATGACACTGACGGCTTGTCTCAGGTACATGACCTCAATGCATGCTTTATAAATGATATAGTCTCACCTTCTGCTTATGAATCAGATATGGCGCAAGTTGTTCTATCTAAATCATCTTCATCTTCTCAAACAGATGAACAAATAAGCACAGTTGTCATATTTGATGATGACACAGTTGTTTCATTTGATGATCCTATTGAGAATGATAAACATGATCATTTAGAACAACATGAACCATCATTTGATCCAGACCCTGAACTAATATTGTTATCTAAACAACTGGATGCTCAACAAATGCAAATCATAAAATGCAACGAGAAAAACAAAGTTTTAAAAGAACAAAATGCGTCACTTGCAAGAGATATTGAGTGTTATAAAATTCAGCTTTCAAATCAGGAAGACAAGATTAAACATACAAAAAGTTTTGAAAAAGCTTTTCAAGATTCTTTTAACAAAGAGCAAGATCTTCAACACAAAATGCAAGATTTAATTGAGTCAAATGGAAAGTTGATTTCTAAACTTGAAAGAAAAAGTGTGAACTAAAAATGCAAGTTGAACGTCTTCAAACAGTACTTTCAAAAACAGAAACAGAATTGTCAAGTTGTAAAAAGGATTTTTGTGAACATAAAATACGAAAAAGGAAGTATATAGATGACTTACTCGGTGAGATTGTTGATCTTGAAAAACAACTCAAAGAATTTCGTAACATCGTTTACAAACACGGGAACTCTGTCACAACAATTCAGAAATTTACTTTAAAACCGAGACCCGATAAAGGATTTGCACTTGGCGATTACAATTCAATGTTTCTTCACACGGCTTTCAAAGAAATTCCTAAAATTTACAGTATGGACCATTTGCTTGATAATACGATTGTGCGTGCTGTTGTTTTTGATACTGAGGAAGAAGAAGAACTTGAAAACGAGAGTCGATCTAAAATGAGTTATGTTCAATATTGGACACCATATGATTATTTAAAAGCTCCTCACATTTCTAAATCTTTTGTTACTCAAAAGGACTTACCTGAGAAATCATGGTTTGTCGAAGAGTCATATGTTTCATCTTCTAATGCAGCTCCTGTCCAAACTGTAGCACAAATAAATGGTCCTTTACCATCATCCGGTGAACTTACACCTTTACCGAAAAGTTGTCGTGTCTTAAATTATTTCAAAACCTTTATGGAAGACATCAAAATTTTGGAGGAAACAATTGAACGTAATTCTGAAATAAAAATTAAAACTTTTCAATCCGCTTACGAGCGAGAAAAGAGAGATATTTTTCAAAAACAAATGAAGCCAATTGTTCAACACCTCCGTCTATGTGCTACACGTTGGGATCAGGAACTTCAAAAGGAGGTAAAAAATATGATAAACGTTTTCAACGCTACTGAAAATGACATTTTGGTTCAAAAGCAAAGAAATAGAGTTTTAAAAAATGATGTTGATCGACTCTTGGAACAAGTTCTCAATGCTGATATTTTGTCTGTTATCATGAATGACCTCTATAAATCTGGTACTTCTATGCTTATGGATGATCTTTGTGTTGATAATAACTTGTTGAATGTGGAAATTGAGACACTGAAACATGAGAATGATAAGCTGAGAATTAAAAATGATGATGTGACAAAACAATTTTCAAAAGAAATTTGTCAACTCAAACAAAGGCTTGAATGGTGTCAAGCTCAAAGTATTCAAATGGAATTGAAACTTCAAAGTCATAATATTTCAACCTCTTGTCAGCTTTGCAAAAACAATGAGTCTTTAAAAAGTCTTTGTCTCAAATACGAGAAAGAAATTGCGGATTTAAAAATTGAAAACGCCGAATGGCAACAAAACCGCGATGACATCAAATATTGCAATGGTTTACTTGAGTCTGAAATTCAGGATAAAAATCACATCATCATTGATTTAAAAGAGAAAGTTAAGCTACTTGGAAAAGGAAAGATGGTTGACACCACGGTGATTGCACCAGGAATGTATAAATTAGACAATACTGATAAAGGAAAGGTTGTTCAAAATACTAATGTTGCTAACTCCACTTCTACAGGACTAGTCTCCACTAATAGCGTTAGCAGACCCAAGCGAACAAGTAAAAAGACGAATAGGCTCTGGCAACGTAAGAGAGGATCACTAGAAGCTCAAGGAGTAGAAGATCAACTTAGGAATTTGAATAAAACTCATGTTGCATCAGATTTAGATTCTAATCTGGCAAATTCTAATCAAAATCTAAATGTAACGAATGATGAACCTTTGAATGTTTTGAATATTAATGCATCTTCTGTGTTCTGTCGTAAAAGCTTATCATCTGGTGAACATACTAAGTGTATAGCTAATTCTCTTCTTAATCGTCATAAGAAACGTAGGACACGCATTCCTTCTAGGCCCACTACTGCCTCTAAGTCTATTTTAGGAAAGCCGCCCTCTACGGTTTCTAATGAAGTAGAAGTTACCCCCATAAGTGTCGAGAACAAATCTAGGACTTAGCCAACCACTAGTGAATTCACCATTAAGAAAGCACGAACTAGTTGGAATTGGCAACGTTGGTTACAACAAAAACCAGAATTCAAATGGATTCCTAAATTGTTGAATACATGTGATTCTAACCAACAGGAACCCGCACTTTCTTTGGGTTCCACCCTTACTTCTGTTCCATCCGTGTCTTCTTCTTGTGATGCAGGTGGTACAGATTGTTCTCTGGATTGTTGATAGCGGATGCACCCGACATATGACAGGAAATCTCAAACTGTTACACAACTTTGTCTCAAAGTTCATTGGTACTGTCAGATTCGGGAATGATCATTACGCTTTAATCATGGGATATGGTGACTTTGTCAGTGGGAACATTGAAATAAGTCGTGTTTATTATGTGGAAGGCCTTGGACACAACCTTTTCTCTGTTGGTCAATTCTGTGATGGGGATCTAGAAGTTGCATTTCGTGAGAAAACTTGCTTTGTTCGTGACTTACAAGGAAACGATCTAATGTCTGGCTCACGTGGTTCTAATCTTTATACAATATCAATGTCAGATATGATTGCTACATCTCCGATATGTCTTCTCTCCAAAGCAGAATCAACTAAATCTTGGTTATGGCACAAACGTCTTTCGCACTTGAATTTCAAAACTATGACTGACCTTGCTCGTTACAAACTTGTTGATGGATTTCCAAGATTCCGTTTTACCAAAGATCACTTATGTTCAGCCTGTGAACAAGGTAAAAGTACTCGGGCTCATTTTCCTTCAAAACTTGAGCACAGTACGAATCATGTTTTACAATTGCTACATATGGATTTGTGTGGACCGATGCGTGTTCAAAGTATCAACGGTAAACGCTACATTCTTGTAATTGTGGATGATTTCTCCAGATGGACTTGGGTTTATTTTTTACGAAGTAAAGATCAGGCTCCTTCAATGATCATCACCTTTCTCACTAAAATTCAAGTTCAGTTATGCAACACAGTACGAATAGTCAGAACTGACAATGGAACTGAATTTAAGAATCCGACACTTCGGTCATATTTTGAGAAAGTGGGAATTGAACATCAAACATCTATTCCTAGAAGCCCAGAACAGAATGGAGTTGTTGAAAGACGCAACAGGACGTTAGTGGAAGCTGCTAGAACTATGTTGATTAATGCTCAATTACCAGATTACTTATGGGCGGAAGCTGTTTCAACCGCATGTTATACCCAAAACCGTTGCATGATCACTAAACGTCATCGCAAGACACCTTATCAAATTGTTCACAAAAGAAAACCGAACATAGATTAATTTCATGTATTTGGAGCACTTTGTTATCCGAAAAATGATCGTGATGATTTAGGTAAACTTAAAGCAAAGGCTGACATCGGAGTGTTCGTTGGATATTGTGAAAATTCTAAAAGTTTTCGGATATGGAATCGTCGAACAAGGGAAATTCAAGAAACCATTCACGCTAATTTTGATGAACTCACACAAATGGCTTCTGAGCAACACAGCTTAGGACCCGAATTCAACCGTCTTCACTCTCCGGAATCTTCGGCTGAACCATTGCCACTCAACCACAAAGAATTGGAAACCTTGTTTGCTCCACTCTTTGATGATACAATTGAATACCGTTCTACTGAGGTCTCACCTAATTCCGCTGCTCAACCTAATAATATTCCAGTACCTGAATCACCTCAACAAACTACTACAACTGTTGAGAAAGTCGGTCCTCCAATTGCATCACCATCTACAGGAGAACAAACTGTTTCTAACTCCCGCCACTCAGCTGAGGATCCTACACCACAATCAGTTCCACAACCTGCAGAGCATGATCCTGATGCGTTCTTCAACCCATTTGCACCGGCTCCTCCATTTCCTGATATAGCTGAGTCATCCACACGTAATTTGGATCCTGCTAACATGCGAGATACTTATCAACTACACCCTTCAACACACAAATGGACTCGAGACCATCCACTAGTTCATATTATTGGTCATCCAGATGCACCTGTAATGACAAGACAACGACTTCACACTGATGGAGAAACTTGTATCTATGCACTCACAGTTTGTCAAGAGGAACCAAAGAACATTAAAGAAGCAATGACTTATGACAACTGGATTGAATCTATGCAAGAGGAATTTCAGCAGTTCATCCGATTGGAAGTCTGGGAATTAGTTGAAAGACCTGACGGAGTCTTTGTCATTGGGCTAAAATGGATTTGGAAAAATAAGCTAGATGCAGAAGGAACTCTCATACGTAACAAATCACGCCTGGTAGCGAAAGGATATTCCCAACTAGAAGGACTTGATTTTGCTGAATCCTTTGCTCCAGTGGCTAGACATGAAGCTGTTCGGATCTTTTTGGCCTATGCTGCACACAGGAACATGGTTGTTTACCAAATGGATGTAAAAAATGCATTTCTCAATGGAGACCTCCGTGAAGAAGTGTATGTCAGCCAACCAGAAGGCTTCGTTGATCCTGAGCGTCCTAATCACGTTTACCGACTCAAAAAGGCACTCTACGGACTCAAACAAGCCCAATGGGCGTGGTATGACAAACTTTCTACTTTCTTGCCGACCAATAAATTTTCTAAAGGATCGGTGGACCCAACATTTTTTACAAAAACCTACGGGGAGGACTTACTCGTTGTTCAAATATATGTCGATGACATTATTTTTGCTTCAACGAAAAGAAGTTACTCTAATGATTTTGCAAAACTAATGAAAGATAATTTTGAAATGTCCATGATGGGTGAACTTTCTTTCTTTCTAGGACTACAAGTTCATCAATCACCCCGTGGAATTTTTATAAATCAGTCCAAATATGCTCTTGAAATTTTAAAGAAACATGGGATGATGAGTTGTGATACTTATAATACACCGATGGGCTATACCACAAAACTAGACGCTGACTTACATGGGACACCTGT
Organism: Artemisia argyi; assembly: GCA_030686995.1. Classification (NCBI taxonomy): domain Eukaryota; kingdom Viridiplantae; phylum Streptophyta; class Magnoliopsida; order Asterales; family Asteraceae; genus Artemisia; species Artemisia argyi. The sequence goes on along the minus strand of CM060705.1, from coordinate 45,019,783 downwards.
TGACCCTACCAAATACCGAAGTATGATTGGGTCCCTCATGTATCTCACGGCTAGTAGACCTGATATAGTATTTGCTGTCTATATGTGCTCTCGCTATCAGTCCAAACCAACTGAAAAACACCTCAGTGAGGTCAAAAGAATCCTTCGATACATTAAGGGAACCATTAAATTGGGAATCTGGTATCTGAAGGATTCTGGCTTTGAACTAATTGCTTTTTCAGATGCTGACCATGCAGGTTGTTTAGACACACGCAAAAGTACATCTGGTGGATTACAATTTCTCGGAGACAAACTTGTGTCATGGCAATCAAAGAAGCAGGACTGCACATCACTGTCGTCTACAGAATCTGAATATGTAGCCATGTCTGCTTGTTGTGCTCAAGTCATTTGGATGAGATCACAACTTAAGGATTATGGCTACCTATTCAACAAGATTCCTATCTACTGTGATTCCAAGAGTGCCTTTGCTATCTCCTGCAACACAGTTCATCATTGCAAATCGAAACACATCGATCTCCGATATCACTTCATCAAAGAACACGTTGAAAAGGGTACCGTTGAACTTTATTTTGTTGGGACTGAGTACCAATTGGCGGACTTACTTACCAAATCTTTAGCACCATCAAGGTTTGCGAGTCTAGTTCACCAAATTGGTATGCGATGTTTGACTCTAGATGATCTGGAAAAGTTTTTAAAACACAATTGATCGTCAAACATCAAACTATCTTTGTAAATATTTTATTTTGAAAAAAAAAAAAAAAGTTTTCCTTGTTCAAGATATGCAAGTTCACAACGTTTTTTCTGAAAAATCATTATAAAATGCATATCTTGAGGGGGAGACAGAATTTTTTTTAACTTCATTATTTTTCTTTATTTTAAATTTTCCTCATCTCTATTTTATCTCAATCTCGACACCTCTTGAACCATTGCTTGTTAAACTTTTCCGAATTACTTCTTATGGTTGGTTCAAGAGGGTGCCACATCCATAACTCTCATAATATTTTTTTCTCACTATCTCTTTAATAGCTAAGTCATTAAAACTCAAGGGACTCAATGTGCATTATTTGTTAAGTTTAGTTTGGAAACACAAGTTGAGGGACCAAATGTGTCATAGTAACAAAATCTTTAGTATATCCATTTTTTTCAAATCTGCTTATTTTTTTTTTCATTCCATTACACCAAACGCGCCCCTTTTAATCCAAACATCAAACGCACCATAATCTTTTCCAGTCTCAAGAATTTTTCAAGGGTCTTTCAAGATTCATTGATTGTGAGTGTTCACAATTGACTTATTAATTACCATTACATGCATCCTATTTGTTAATACGAGTCTAATAGATGGTCTAGGGTTTATGTGAATTCCGATTTGGGTGTTTATTGTATGAAGTGATGTAGGCTAATTAAGTGATATGACCAATTGCGGCATGACCCTTAGGGCCTATTTCCACCTTTACCTTGATTGTAGTTGCCACAATTGTGCGATTATTAGGTGATTTAGATTTCATAAGCTCGAATTTAATTATGTCACTGGGTCTTGTGATTATATGAATGATTGGTTTGATTAGGTAGTGAATTTTGGATGTTGCTCAAGTTATTATCGAGTTTTAAGTGTTCAAGTTTGCCAAAACTTAGTGGTATTGTGATGAAAGGGCACTGTTTGTCGAGTTAGTTAAATTACATGGTTATCGAGTTAGATGCATTCCATGTGACTTATTGAGTTTGAAATGATACATGCTTATCGAGTTTGAGATTGTTTGTGTTAAGTTATCGAGTTTGGTAAAGTTAAATGATTATCGAGTTTGAAAATCTTTGATGCTTATCGAGTTTGATGACAGTTGTGCATATCGAGTTTGGTGACAGAATTCCTATCGAGTTTGAAACACTTTCTCATATCGAGTTTGATGACAAATTCTTTTGAGTTTGAATCAGTTGCTTTTGTTATCGAGTTTGGAACCAAAATTCTTTATCGAGTTTGGAACATGAGTTAGTAAACTTTGAATGTTATCAAGTTTGGATTTATTAAATCTTATCGAGTTTGACATTAGTTTGTGGCTTATCGAGTTTGAAAGTAATATGGTGCCTATCGAGTTTGAATAGCTTATGATTATCGAGTTTGGAAATATTTGGTACTTATCGAGTTAGGTAACATTTTTACTTATCGAGTTTGACAAAATTAATATGCTTATCAAGTTTGAAAACTCATTCGGTTATCGAGTTAGACAACTCATGTGCTTATCGAGTTTGAGACTCGTGTGTTTATCGAGTTTGAGACTCTTGGGCTTATCGAGTTTGAAACTTACATGTTTATCGAGTTTGAATGTTACATGCTTATCGAGTTTGAAACTTACATGTTTATCGAGTTTGAATGTTACATGCTTATCGAGTTTGAAACTTATGTGTGTTTATCGAGTTTGGAACCTGATGCTTATCGAGTTACAATTTTTTTTTTTTCAAAAACACGAACTTCATTTTCAAGGATTGATACTGTTTCATGAATTTTCACTCCGAGTCTGGAGTTTCATAATGGAACCATCACGTATGGGTTCTAGTTTTTCATTTTTTATGAAAAGAAATGCTACCGAAATTTTTCAAAATTCAAAAGTTATGAGTATATTGTCGACTTAGAAGGAAATTTGTTCACGTTACATCGTTATCTAAGTGTTGTGATTATCTTACGTGGCTCTTGGATTGATTTACCATGTGTAGTATATGTGATGTTGACTTTATCTTAGGCGATTGTTTTCGGATATTTTTCTTTTGTCTAACACTAACGAGCTAATCACCACGTGGTTTTTTGTTGGTTTATGAATCATTTCAGGTCTCGATATGGCAAAGAAATCAACACCTAGACACAAACTGATTCAAGGAGATGAAAGAGTAATCGCTAAGACAAACCATAGGATAGATCTCGATTCAATCACATGTCATGATACTTGTGCAATCATTCTGGAAATACTTAAGAGACACTTCATTTACAACCTCCTCACCGTCACCACTGAAGTACCTGAAGTCTACTTAACACAGTTTTGGGAGACTATTGAAATTAGCAAAGATGAAAAGTCATTGGGGGTTCATCTTGATCAAAAACTTGTTGTGTTTGATGTAAAAACTCTCCGCACTGTTCTCAGTTTGCCTAATCACAAGAAATTCTCTCATATGCCGTCATTGTCAGATGTTATCAAACTTCTTCGGGAACTGCAGTATGATGAATCAGTAATCCAACTCAGAAACATATCCCACGTGGACAGGAGATACATTCCACAACCTTGGCTCACACTTTACTCAATTCTCTCCAACAGTTTAACAGGCAGAGAAACTGGGCATGAACATCCTAGTCTAGAATTGATGCAGATTTTCTGGGGAGTTGTCAAACAAGCTCAAATTGACTACGCTCAACTAATTTGGGTGGACATGGTTAATCAAGCAAGACAGTTTCTCAAATCGTCTACCTCAAAAATTCCATTCTACAGATTCACAAAGTGTCTCATTGCTCATTTCATGGAGAAATACCCTGATATTGATCGTAGATCGGAAGATAAGAAACACCCCCCTCTGTGGATCATAAATACTCTAAAACCAGGATTCAGAAGACTAATGCTCAAAAACAAGGAATGAGAATTCCCGATAGTCTTATGTCTGATGATGTTCGTGACACGGAGGCATATATTTTGTATGATGAAGCTCAGAAAATTGACAAAGTTGGTTTGACTGAGATTAAGAAAAGGAGAACTTCTAAAAGGAAAACTTTAAAAGTTGCTTCTACAATCACAACCATTCCCAAATCCAGAACCAAAAGGGTCACGAAAGAGCCTAAGAAGAAAGTGACTACTATTCGTGATGAACCAACGGATGATGAAGGAGATGCTCATTAGGAAACAGAAACTGAAAAACTCACAAAGACTTCAAGCAAGAAGGCAGATAAGGGAAAAGCTGTTGAAACTCAAGAAGAATCAATCACCTTACCAATGTCTGAATCCGAAGAAGATGAACAACTGCAACTAACCTTAAGAAAAAGCAAGGAATCGGAAGCGGAAAGAATTGCAAAAGTTACAAAGAAAGGTGAAGGTTCTGGCACTCAAGAGCCAGTAAGCCCAACTCCAGAATCAGAAAGAGATGATCAAACATCAGAAGAAACACATTCACAAACCGAATCATCCTCTGAACAAGGTGATGATAACTCTGAAGATGAAGCTGAGTCATCAAGTTCTGATCCAAATGAATCTCTCGATAAACCGGCTGAAACTGAAGTTGAAGTTGAAGCTTCAAAAGACAAAGAAGATGAGGAATCCGAGAATAAAGAGAGTAGCGATGAGGAAGATAAATCGGAAAGTGAAGAAGTTAATGATGAAGAAGATGTGAATGATGAAGATGATGAGGAATCGGATGGTGAGAAAAAGGATGAGCTACTTGAAACAAGTCAAGATACCCCTATTGACATTGTAGGACTTGATAAAGGACAACCAACAGTTCAACCACAACAACCACCTTTATCACAACCTCAAAGTCATCCTCTGCAAAGCCCTAACACAACTATTGTTCACTCAAGCTTGTTAAAATCACTACATGACCAATACAACGCACTTGAAAAGCAAGATCATGAACAACAACGTGATATTGAAGCGTTCAAAACTTATAAAGTTGATGAAGCAGTTGAGGACCAGGTGAAACAGAGATTACCTGGGGAAGTTCAGAAGTATGTTCAGAAGGAACTTCCTTCTGCTGTGAGACACTATGTCAACAGGAATCTGGCAGAGCTCGTTTCTCACAGGTTTCAAACTACGCCAATCACTGTTCAGACTCTACCTCCTAAACCTTCCATAAGTGATCTCAAAGGCAAGTTATTAGAAGCAATTGTGAATGATCCGGATGAAAATGATCTACGCAAGGCACTTATCAAGTCTATCAAGAGAGCTGATAAGAAAAGCGAATCCTGCAAAAAGACTATTGCTACTAAGCGTCGACATGATGATTCCGACCCTGACAATCAGCCACAACCTGATAAGAGGAAGAAAGTGTCCGGTTCCACCTCCAGATCTCCTACCAAAACCGCAACCGCTAACGTTTCTGCTGATCCAAACCCTCCACAATCTACTGCGGATCCTCACCCCTCACAAACAACTGAAGATGCTGATGTCGATATGGATGTAATCCCTCCGCTTATCACTGAAACCATTACGGAACCGCCCAAGGATGCTCAGTTAATTCCAGCTCCTGAATGGATTAACCCTGAGGCTCCTTCCTTTAACTGGTTCGATGAAATGGTTGATGCTTACCCTGATGACACTGAAGCTGAAGAAATGACTGAAGGATCTATTATAAGCTTCACAAAACGAATAAAAAAGGTGATGCAGACTCAAAGACTTCAGCTTTCTGACTTGGTAAAGATTCGCAAAGCAGGGTTCACGGAGTTCAAAACATGCACAACTACTGAACTTGAGTTCGAATACAACATGGAAGAGGTTGCAAGAGCTCTGTCTGAAAACATTACTTGGGAAAAGAGACCATCTTGGGACAAACTCTATCATGGCACGGAGCCCCTCGTTGATGAATTCAACTATCAAGATTTTTCTCAACCGTTACCCCTTGTTGGTCCTCCAAGTGATCCTAAGCTCCCCAAGCAATACTTCTTCAACAAAGACCTTCTCTGTCTTATTCATGGGAGCACGAATCCTAATCACCTTTATGCAACATCTCTCACCAAATTTAGAGCTGCCTCATATCCTCTGGAAACTCTGGAAGATCAAATGAGAGGCTTGCACTCCACATCCATCTCCAAATACAATCATGAAGCTGCCTTGTGTACGCTTCCCTGGCCAGAGATGCGTAGATGGTTCTACAAATACAAGCTGACGTTCCGATCCAATCACAGAGTCTTCTCTAATCATCGCATTCTTGCCATCACAGCAGTCCCAAGTACTGAGAAAAGATATGGATATAACTTTCTTGATAAAATTGAGGTCCGCCGAAGTGATGATCAACTTTATACTTTCAGTGAAGCTGACTATCATCGCTTGAACCTCAATGACATTTCTGACATATACTTACTCAAGGTTCAAGGAAAACTTCAAAACTTGTCTGGCAGCCTTCAGTATGACGTCATCACCTCTATTTTGCTCTTCATGCGCCAAACCATTATCAAAGCAAGAGTCGAAGATGCACAACTCGGGGTCGAAAGTTATCAAAAGTCACTCAACTTTACTGCTCCACAATTATATCCTCCTAACATCCCGCGTTTAATACCTTTCATCTTCAACAACAAACCTTTTGGAGTGGTTTACCCGCACAATGATGGTTACCATTTCATGAAATACGAAGAGGTTCATAAATTCGGGGATCAGACTCTCAGATTTGTCAGAATTAAGCTGAATGAAAAGATCAAGGAACATAATAGTGGGATTAAAGTGGGATGGAATAAAAGAGATGTGAAAGAAGCACTTAAGTTCGTGGCTAGGATTGATCAAAAGCTTAGGTTCAGGGAGCAGATACGCAGGTTGGAGAGCTTGATTGGAGCAAGGGAACCGATTCCTGACATACTCACTTACCGCCGTCCAGATACTCCTCGAATATGATCAGTTTGGTATAACATTAACTTTGTTTCATCATAATTTTTTCTTCATCTATAACTATGGTTTGTGCACACATAACAGTGTACAACCCGTGCTTGTAATTAAAGGACCTTGAGGTACGCTTCAGTGCCTCAATCCTTATATAAGGAGCGAAGGCTTCTTACTTTTGAGTAGAATTAATCAAACATTTTCTGATTTTCATAATTCTGCTCAAAAGACAAGTATTTCACCTCAATGAGTATTCACTTGTTGAGGGGGAGCACTTGAAAACTCATCGTTTTGGAAAACAAAAGTTCTTGTTGATATCTCCCCATAAGACTCAAAAAGCATATTTTAATCAAATTTTTCTCAAAAACAACATCTTATATGCTATTTTTGAGGGGGAGAAAAGGAAAGTGATTAAAATATGAAAGTTAAAAGTTGCTGAAATGTCAAATCTCATGCGAGCTAGACTCAGATTCACCCAGGAATTGACGAAACATAAAAGTTAGTAAATTCGAAAAGACTTTTCCTCGACGGGTTATAACATCAAGTTAGTTACTAGAGCTAGTTGTCACCTAAAAGCTGACAATGGAACTCTTTAACTAGCCACGTAAGTGTGTCTCGAAAAGGATTAGTCTTAGTAGAAATGTACCATTTCGAGAAACTTTATGTGGACTTGACCAGGCCGGGTAATAACTTCAAGCTAGTCTAACTAGTGATGTAAGCGTGTCTCGAATCGGTCTTGTTCACTGAAAGTGGATCAATTCAAAAAGTGCTCGCTCCTCCCACATGTGCAAATTTAGTAAATACATATGAGCACATGTGAAGGGGGAGCCCTTCATAAAAACATAAAACTCTCAAAGTGTTAATCAAAATGCTTGATAAACACAAACACTTTGAGAGATTTTCAAAGGTTTCAATGGCAATTATAGGATAGTCATGGAGTTATAAGGTGACTAAGGTTAGGTAATAACCGTCCTATGATCCGCCTAAGCCGGAGGGATCTACCCAAGGACACCACCAATAGTTAGAACTAGAAGTCCTTAGGTATGATACGAAAAAAGGAGTAAAGAATGAAAGGAGAAAGAAGGGGTTGAAGAATTAAAAAGAAAAGTAATGAAAAGGGTGAAAAGAAATAGCCCTCCATGTGATTCAACCTTAGGGCAGACACCGGGTTCAACTCATATGCTACTGGTTGTTGCTAAGGCAACACCGGTATTGAAGATAAAGTCGTCATGGACCCAGTGACGCAATGCACTAAACCTTCTTAACCACTCAAGTTCTCTTAAAAGAGCTTGTTTCATTCTCACGGGGAACTAGTGTAATCTATCGACTTATCTCTTAGAGATAGTTGATAATGAAGCAGGAGACCCCTCCCTAGTCTCCGTATAGGACACCTAAGTGAGCACTTATCGAGTCTAGAGCCATGAGATACATCAAAGATCTCTTAGGAACACTTAGTACTTCTACAACTGGTGTTCTACATCAATGGGCACCAGCTGTAAATTATCGAGTCCTTCGCAGATCTTAGTAATCTGCCGAGAACGTTTATGAGAGAATTACTTATGTATTTCTCAATGATTGAACGGAAATTCCTGCCAGGGTCAACATCAAACAGCCCTGACAGCAGGTCACTTCGGTAACCCCACAAGGGTTACGCTTAGTGTTCATGGTGGTTCTTTAGCGATCTACAATCGTGGAGTGATCCCCAGCGACTCACCCAGTCATTGAGCTACCTAGTAGGTCTCGTAAGCTCCTTCTGGAGTATCTGATATGGGAACGGCCTGGATAAGGATTAGAAGGAGTCTTCACAATATGCTGTTGACAAGTTCTAATTCCTTATCTGTAAGTACCGGTTGATTATTGCTAACTGTTTACTTGCAGGTACCTCTCCTCCATGATGGTAGATTCCAGCATGCTAATACATACATCTTGAAGCAAATGAACGCTCCCCCAAAGATCTTAGCACAACAAAGTTCAAAGAAAGATTCTACGCTAAAAGGGAGGAATCTACAAAGTTTAAAGACTAAAGATCAAAGTGTATGCAAAGGAACTTCGTGCTTTCATAAGTCAAAGTCCAAAGATGTATGAGCATGTTGGAATGGCGGACAACCACCACAGACACCAAAGGGACGATCGGCAGACAACTTCATAACATGATCACCATCACATCAACAAAGAACAAAGTACATAGAACGATGAAAGATTTATCTAACTATTTTTGAGGATGTCGACTACAAAGTCAAAGTATAGAAGATGACGACATCAAGCAACCTTTGATGACCGACCCTTAGGGGGAGATTGTTGGGAATAGACTTTATTATTTCAAGTGTCGGTCATTGAATTTTGGTATAGGTTGCATTACTTAGTTATAACGTTAGTTATTTTATATGTTTTGTAAGTTTTATGCTTGGTTTATAGGTTTGGATAAAGTCTAAGGGCTAAGTATGTCATATTGACTAAGTTTAGAGAAGCCCTAATCCTTACCTATAAATAGCTATGTATAACCTCATTTTGAGGTTGGTTGGTTCACTAGTAAGGTTATTTGTCTCTTATTTTCATTAGGTGTTCCTTCCACTCTCTCTCTCTACTTACTTTCTCTCTCTAGAATTCTTAAGTGATTATGTTGTAGAAATGGTGACCTAACAGCTTGTGTGAGCTCCTTTTTTAAGAGATCGAATGCATCTTTGCATTCTTGGGAAAAATCGAACGGAGCATCCTTCACAAGCAATTGAGTCATTGGCCGAGCTATTTTGGAGAAGTCTTTGATGAATCTCCGATAAAACCCGGCGTGCCCCAAGAAGCTGCGTATTTCTCTAACAGTCGTGGGGTATGGTAACTTAGATATAACTTCAACTTTAGCTTGGTCCACCTCTATTCCGTTCCCTGAGATCTTATGCCCTAACACAATCCCTTCTTTTACCATGAAATGACACTTTTCCCAGTTTAACACCAAGTTGGTTTCCTCACAACGTTTAAGCATCTTCTCTAGATTAGCAAGACAGCGGTCGAAGGAGTTCCCAAAGACCGAGAAGTCGTCCATGAACACTTCCATGCTGTCTTCCATGAGTTCGTGAAAGATTGCGGTCATGCATCGTTGGAAAGTGGCGGGGGCATTACATAGCCCAAAAGGCATCCTTTTTTTAGGCAAATGTTCCATAAGGGCAAGTAAACGTGGTCTTTTCTTGGTCCTCAGGTACTATAGGAATTTGAAAATACCCTGAGAATCCATCCAAGAAGCAATAGTACTCGTGTCCAGACAATCTCTCTAACATTTGGTCAATGAATGGCAAGGGAAAGTGATCTTTCCTCGTGGCATCATTGAGTTTTCGATAGTCAATGCATACCCGCCATCCAGTGACCGTTCTCTGAGGCACCATCTCACCCTTGTCATTCTTAACTACAGTCATTCCACCCTTCTTAGGTACAACCTGTACAGGACTGACCCATGGGTTATCTGAGATTGGGTAGATTAATCCTGCATCCAGAAGTTTGATGACTTCTTTCTTTACTACTTCCTTAATGTTGGGGTTCACCCGCCTCTGGGGTTGCACGGTAGGTTTATAATCTTCTTCCATGAGAATCTTATGTGTGCAAAAAGTTGAGTTAATCCCCTTAATGTTGGCTACACTCCATGCGAGCACTCCCTTATATTTCTTTAGGACCTCTAAGAGTTTACCTTTTTGTTCATGTTCCAGGGAAGAGTTTATGATTACCGGCAGTTGGTCCTCTCCCTGAAGGAAGGCATACTCTAAATGGTTAGGAAGCTCCTTAAGATCTAATTCAGGAGGTTCGATAATAGAAGGCTTAAGCTTGTTTTTGGGCTTTCGGAGCTCGAGATGCTCCGTTGCCTCTTGTCTAGGGTAGAAGGAGACTGCACCAACATCTTCCATCTTTTCCACCTCTAGCAAAGGCAGAAAACTCTCGTCCCGTAGCCAGCCTTCCTCGATTTGTTCATCGACACAGCTATCAATGATATCTGTTAGTTCATCGACCTCCCCAATGAAATAGAGCCGGTTAGCTGCTTCGAGAGAGAGATCCATAGAGTCCTTAATGTCGAAGGTTGTGCTATTGGTTCCCACTCGCAAGGTTAACTTGCCGTCATAAACATCAATGACTGCACGAGCGGTAGCAAGAAATGGTCTCCCTAAGATGATGGGTACCAAGTCATCCTCCTCCATATCCAGGATTACGAAGTCGACCGGGAATTTGAATTTCCCAACTTTGACTAGCACATTCTCGCATTTTCCTACGGGGTACTTGACTGATCGATCGGCTAGTTGGATGTCCATACGGGTAGGCTTTAATCCAGAGTATCCTAATTTAAGGAACATAGAGTGAGGCATGAGATTGATATTTGCCCCCAAATCGGCAAGAGCATTCTTTATTGATAGAGATCCTATGGAGCAAGGCAAGGTGAAGCTGCCTAGATCGTCTACCTTTTTTGGTAACCCTCGATGGGTCACCACTGAGCATTCTTCCCCCAGGGTCACAAGACCCTCAAGTTTCTTTCGATTAGCGAGTAGTTTTTTAAAGTATGCGCTATACTTTGGCATGTGATAGCAAGCATCAAGGAGGGGTATGGTAACTACTGAGTCTTTTACGTATGACAGGAATCTTTTATTATCATTCTCAGTTTTATGGTTCTTTAATCGGGATGGGAATGGGATTCTCACAGGTTAGTTAGGTGGGGTTGATGGGGAAGGGGTCGTCAAGGGAGGTTGGTTGGGAGTCTCGCTGCCTACATCCTCCTCCTCCTCGCGAGGTTTGTCTGGATCGGGAGTGATGGGGGATGAGCTTGGGTAAGGGGGGTCCTTGGTTGTTGTTCCAGCTCGAGTGGTTATCGCGAGCATGGGGTCTTTTTTTCTTACTGATGGCATTTTAAGGTTATCGAGGGCTGAGTTAAGCTTGTTGAAAAATTCTCCAATGTCATTCTGCTACTCGTCAACAAGTTCATTAAGCCCTTTCAATTGCAAGCCTTTTTCTTGGGTGAAGTGACCAAGGTCATCTTCAAAAGTGCTCCTGATTTCGAATTCAGGACCTTTCTCTCATTCTTTTCTTTTTACCAGATTTCCCCAGAGGGTGTAATCGTCATATTGATAAAAAGGCAAAAGGGTGGGATCAGCATAGATGTCACCTCCTGACAAACATGCATGTTCAGTCATGGCTGCTCCTCCGCATTCTTCTACCTCATGCGGGCCCCCACAGTAGTCGTAGATTAAGTAAGGATTCGAAAGTTGTTTAGGTAACTGCGACCCAGCTAGGTACTCCATTCTTTTGTGAATTTTTCTCAACTGACTTGAAGTGATTTCGGACATGCTGACAGTCGACTCAGGTTCATCCCAAGTGTCATCCTGGTCTTGAGCATATTCTTCAATCCTATCCCATCCTTCTTCGGCACTAAGATTGGCTAATCTCCCTTTTCTAGATTGGTTGATTCCATTCCGATCATTAGAGGAGACATTGTCGTAGAAGATTTGGACCAAAAGCCAAATTTCGATGCCATGATGGGGAACTTGTCTTATCAAATCCTTAAATCTAATCCACGATTTATGGAAGGGTTCGTCCTTCCCTTTTCAGAAACGGAGGATCCTATCTCTAAACGCTGAGGTTTTTCCAGGTGGAAAGAACTTCTCATAGAACTTGGATATGAGTTGCTCCCATGTGAAAATAGATTCAGAAGGGAGTTTATCATACCACTCTTGGGCTTTTTCATATAGGGTGAAAGGAAAGAATCGTAATCGGGACGTGTCTCTAGTAGCCCCATTCGTATGGAGGGTGTCTACTATTTTCAAGAAGTCTTTAATGTGTTGAATTGGATCTTCCTCATCTAATCCACAAAACCTACACACACTTTGGACAAGCCAAACATCGTTCGCATGCAAGACCTCATTGGTGTGTTCGTTTGGGTAGACTATGGCATTTGAGAAGCCACGAGGGGTTAGGGAGGAGTAGTCCTTAAGGCGCTTAGGAATAGGAGTCGCGGGGGTACTCATCTCGTTGTTGGGTTGGGAGCTAGGGGTTGTAGCGTGATTTTCCGAATTTTCTTCAGAAAGGGGTGCATCAAAATCGATGGCTATGCCAGATGGTTCAGGTCTTGAGTGAGACCGTCTTAACCTACGCATTTCTCTATCGGGTTCTGCGTAAGGAAAGACAAGGTTTCTAGTGGAACTACGACTTCTAGTGATCCTAAGGTTAGAGGATTCGTCGGTTGCCATGATGGCAGGTGGTGAAGAGTTACGAACAAACACACAAAGAAATAAGATAGACTAAAGAAAACCTAAAAATAAAAATAAAATCTTACTAGAAAGGAATCTAGCAAGTAGACCTAATAAAAAAAAATTCTAACCTAGACAATAACTATTCCCCAGGCTGCGGCGCCAAAAACTTGATGCGTGGAGATTGCACCAGGCTTTACCTCTCGAAGGATCTCGAGAAGCTTACAACCCCCACCAGGCAGTGTACCTGATCGTTGTAGTATAGTATAGTGACAAGTACCGGGGGATTGATCGTTCAGCTAGGAATAGTGTCGCTAGGATTAGAAAACCTAATTACTAGTTCTAAAGATGATGGATGATTATTTTTGTATTTTTATATTTTTTAGAAAGCAAATAAAAATCTCGGGTTTTAAAGATTTGGGCGGAATTAGTTGCTAGTCAACTAACCCAATACTAAAGATGCAATCAAAATAAAATACTAGAAATGAAAATAAACTAAATTAACTAAGGTTGTGAGCAATAAGTGGAGAAGTTGTGTTTACTTAGATTTCATTACTCTCTAGATATCTTTTACACGTTAATTACTTGTTATAGTTGCGTGGATGACAGATTGTATTCCTTAATACCATTCATGGGGTGGCGCACTTAATTCCCCAATCCTATGAGTGCCTACTTCACTCCTATGTCGAGCCGGCTAAGAAGCTCCTAACATGGGATCATTAGAATTTACTCATGCATTAAATACAACCAATAAAACCTAGTGCACGTCAGTTCATGTTTCCTAAGACGTTCAAGCATGTTACCATTTGGAGATCTGCCAGTTTTCTTAAGCCTAACATCGAAATCATTCATCCAATACAACCATAAACAAGTAATCAACACATAATCAACATCTAGGTTTCATTAGATCTAAGCAAACACAAGATAGATCTAGCCTAGCATGATGGAATTAAGACAAGAACAAGATATAGACAACCAACACATAGACATATTGATTGAATTAGAAGAACACTTATCTCAATTACACATGAAAGGGTTCAAGGGCTGAAAACCTGTAAAATTCGTAATAGGTTCGGCCTTAGGGTTTCTCCAAAACTTCTCTCCTTTTTTTGAATGAAAATTAGAAAACTATATATAGGAAATTGAGGCTGAGGCGTCAAGACCAAATAGGTGACGCCGTCATCTCGCCGCCAAAATAATTCTCGGACTGCCTTGATCTACATCTGACGCCGTCATGTATTAACTTTTTCCAGGCCGTCACGTATTTAACTCTTGACGCTCTTCCTTGTGACGCCTTCATTTCTGTACTGGGTCGTCATGAAAATTACTCTTGACGCCGTCAAAATGTTGCTCTTGACGCCGTCACACACTGTTCCCAGCATGGAAAATTAAGTCTTTGGCGTTTTCTTCACTTTTATGCTCCAAAAACGTTCGAATTGCTTCCTTTTCCAGATTTCACTCCCAAAGTACCTAAAATCACAAAAGAAACGATTTAGGGCAATATTTGATCAAATAAATTCAATTCCGGGCTTAAATGACCCCCTAAAAGTGGTCATTTTTTGCCTCATCAGTCAGGTTGTTCCACGGATTGGGAGGAACCAAAGGAATGGTTCCTTCCTTGTATTTTAAAGGTTTCTTGGGTTAGTTAAGGCAAATTTGAAATTTTGGCGGGAATGATGATGCTATAGGTTAATGGGTGATTAGATAGCTCTAGAATTACTGATAAATACTAACTAGCATGTAGGAATCAAGTTTGGATCCTAAGGATTGCTAGAAAAATTCAGAAAATTCAAGAAGCAAAATTTGCTGATGAGTGGCGGAACCTTGCGACAACACGGACGGAACCCATTTTTGGGTTCCGCCGTATCCGTGGAGCTTCAGAATCGAGACATAGTGCATTTTACGAGCACGTGAGTTTTCCGAATTCCAAAATTTTTCCTAAAATTTAAGCAATAAATTTTTTGTAGATGAAAGAAACAAAAATTGCAGGTAGAAACACGCTTACCTATATAGTTTGAGAGAGCGATTCTATCACTCAAAATTTTGGCCGAAAGGTGAAAATAGCATAATACCAAATTTTTATCCCCTGCAAATTTGGTTAGTTCCAACATAATTCATACACATAATATCATCCTAAGACATCATAAAATCATAACATAACATTGTTTTGATGACCAAATTGTTTAATAGCACTTTTGTGCCAAACACCCTCTTATCTCGCTCATTTCTTGTTCACCTTCTTGTAGATCTTCCCAAGGTATCTCCCAAAGCATTTCCACATGCCTTTGGTCTGTTTGTACTCCTCCGACTCATTCTCAATGGTTGGAAGTTGTGATAGGTACTCAAGAGGAGGGAGCCTAGAGTTTGGTAGATTGTCGTCTTCACTCATGGAGGATGATGATGATGAGGTTGGAGGGTGAGGACGTTTACCTTTGGCTTTATAGACTCACTCATCACTCAATGGCACAAAGGTGTGAGGAATGAGAGGATAATCTAGGCGACGACATTTTGGAGATGGAGGAATGGGTTCACAAAACCTAAAGAGACGGGTAAGAAGCATCCCGTATGGAAGAGCGGTGGTACCTTGAACCGAGATGTTTGCCATCCTTTTGGCAATGTAGTAGGCTAAGTTGAAGGTTTGTCGGGTGGAAACACTATAGAGTATGTAGGAAAGACAAGTGTTGATATGGTCCCTATTTCCTAGAGTGCTAATGACATTGGCCCTAATGATCTCCTCCCACTTCAAGAATTGTGGTCTCAACTCATTGAGCTCCATTCCAAAGGGGTCTTTGGCTACTTCCTCTCCTCCCCGGGTTCTCCTAGTATGAGAAGTACTAACAAAAAGATGGTCACAAATTTCCTCTTTGCTCACTAAAGGGGTATCATAAGGATGAATGCGGTCATGGATTGAGTCAAGAGTTGAAAGTGGCCATTTGTCGGTGTAAAGACATGTGCCCCGATTAGGAACACGAAGGACTTGAGCAAATTGAGCTAAAGTGATTTCAAAGTCATTTTGGTTCATAGAGAAGTTTAGTGACATGAGACCTTCATCATATGTGCTAAGTGTCACGGAAGCATAGAATTCTAGAATGAAACGAGGACAAATTGGCTCATCTATGTCTAAGAGACAATCAAAGTCAATAAAAGAGAGTTGTTCCCTAATGTTGGTTCCGTCAAGGAAAGTAGGATCAATGGTTCAACCCTCATGAACATAACGCCTCTCAAAAAGATTTCTACTTGGGCCGAGGTTAGCCCTTTGGTCTTGTGGTGTTTGAGTAGGTATTTGGTGGTGTCTTTGTGGTCATAGAAGGTTACGGGAGGCATGATGAACCTAGAAACATAATTATCAAAATTTTAGTTTATGTAAGTAGTGGTTTAAGTATCAAAAATTCTAGTGTGTGCCTATATGAAAACAATATGGAGTTGTGATTATCTCAACTCATTTTAATGTTAAAATGGTTTTACTTATGCAACTTTTGTGTAAATTTTGAGATAATCCAAATGCTCCTAGTTCAATGTAGCTACGGTTGAAAGTACCCGAAAATACATATTAGTTATGTATCCCCTTTAGCTTTCAAGAGACATAATGCAAGTGATGTTTTAAACATAACGTTTTTATTTTGTATTATCAATGAAAAGCTATTTTTCCTAAATGTGAGAAGATTTTTCAAAATTTTGACATGGGATGTTTGGTATAATGTGATAATGTGTTACAAGATGCAATTCCTAAATAATGAAAAACATAAATTGTTTTGTTTATAACAAATTTTCTTTATGAATTCCTAAGTTGATGCATAACCCCAAGTTTTTAGTTTTTGTGCATAAATAGAGTTTCCTAGACACAGATCAAGAGAGTAATTGTGTTTAGAATACTTACAATGATGGTAGGAATGAAGAATGGCTGAGCAAGAACCCTAATTTTCGTGTGTCAATTGATATAAAAGTGAATAGTAACTATTTTTGGTGAGTGGTATAAAATATGGTGCTTGTATGGTTTATTATATAAAAAGAGAACCTGTGCAGGTGGTTGACGGACTCGGCGGAACCAAAAATAGGGATCCGCCCTTTGAGTTTATTGGTTCCGCCAGTCCTGCAGTTTAAGGACGTGAAATTTTTGTTTTTGATTTTTACGATTTTTATTTAACGTTTGAACTATGAAGTAGGTTCCATAAGTCCTAGTCCTAGTCTAAGAAGATTAAATGGTTCACGTTTAAGAGGTTTTTTAAGGATGTCGGCAATGTTGTCTTCGGAGGATACTTTCTCGATGGAGATGTTTCCTTTTTGAACATTGTCACGAAGGAAATGATGACGAATTTCTATATGTTTAGTACGAGCATGTTGGACAGGATTTTTACTAAGGTCGATGGCTCCTTTGTTGTCGCAAAGGATAGATATGTCTTTAGTCACAATTCCGTAGTCCACGAGAGCTTGCTTCATCCAAAGAGCTTGTTGACATGCTTTTCCGGCCGACACGTATTCGGCTTCCGCTGTTGAGATTGCGAGTGCCGTTTGCTTCTTTCAGAACCATGAGGTGAGACAATGTCCAACAAAAGTACAAATATCACTTGTAGTTTTTCTATCAACATAGTCACCGGCATGATCCGAGTCGGCATACACTATGGTTTCTACACCCGTTCCTTTGGGATACCATAATCCTAGATGTGTAGTGCCTTTGATGTACCTAAAAATTCTTTTTACGGCTTCAAGATGAATTGTTTTGGGATCTTCTTGAAAATGAGCACATAGACAAACGCTAAACATAATGTCAGGTTTACTAGCCGTGAGATAAAGTAGACTACCAATCATACCCCTATATTTAGTGTTATCTACGGAATCACTTTCCTCATTCTTTGTAAGTTTGGTTTCCGAGGACATAGGTGTTTTGATAGGTTTTGAATCTTCTAAACTAAATTTCTTAAGCATGTCTTTTATGTATTTAGATTGATTAAAGAATATCCCATCTTCTAATTGTCTAATTTGAAGTCCTAAGAAAAAGTTGAGTTCTCCCATCATACTCATCTCAAACTCGTCATGCATGATTTTAGAGAAATCATTGCAAAGCTCTTGACAAGTTGATCTGAATATTATGTCATCAACATAAATTTGAACTATGATAATGTGTGATTCATTCTTCTTAGTGAAGAGAGTGTTGTCAACTAGGTCCATGGTATACTTATGGTCAACTAGGAAGGTTTTAAGTCAATCATACCATGCTTTTGGGGCTTGCTTAAGTCCGTATAAAGCCTTTTTAAGTTTGTGAACATGATTAGGTTTTTCAAAGTCGGTAAAGCCCGGAGGTTGAGCAACATAAACTTCTTCATTAATAAAGCCATTTAAGAATGCACTTTTGACGTCCATTTGAAAAAGTTTAAAGTCATGTGCGCATGCATATGCAAGTAAGATTCTAATTGACTCAAGCCTAGCAACCGAAGCAAAAGTTTTATCGTAGTCAAGGCCTTCTTGTTGATTATAACCTTGTGCTACTAGCCTAACTTTGTTTCTAGACACAACTCCGTTTTCATCCATTTTATTTCGAAAGACCCATTTTGTTCCAATTATAGTTTGATTCTTTGGTTGAGGAACTAGTGTCCATACATCATTTCTAATAAATTGGTTCAATTCTTCTTGCAAAGCAATTATCCAAGATTCATCACTTATAGCTTCTTTTATATTTTTGGGTTCAATGGTTGATATAAAACAAAAATAGTTACTTTCATTTTGAGCTTTTGATCTTAAGGTTCTTTCATTAAGTTTACCTATAACACTATCTAATGGATGACATTTAGATTCTTTGACATTGATTATTTCTCTATTTAATAGTTCATCTTCCTTGTCGTTTTCTAAATCAATTTGATTAACAACTTGACTTTCAACTAAGTCATCATCTACCAAAGGTGATGTCTTAGAGGGAGGTGGACTTTCGTCAAATGTTACATTCAAAGATTGCTCGACTCTTAAAGTTTCCTTATTTAGAACAATATAAGCTTTGCTATTTTGTGAATATCCAAGGAACACACCTTCATAAGACTTTGGGTCAAATTTAGTGAGACAATCCTTTCTGTTTAGTATAAAGCATTTACTCCCAAATACTTTAAAGTATCCTAATGTTGGCTTTTTACCTCTATATATTTCATATGGAGTTTTATCTAAAAATGGTCTAATTAGGACTCGGTTTAAGATATAAGTTGATGTGTCAACGGCATTACACCAAAAATTTTGTGGAATATTTTGTTCGTTAAGCATTGTTCTACTCATCTCTTGAAGTGTCCGGTTTTTACGTTCTACTACACCACTAGATTGAGGAGTGCGAGGAGCCGAGAAATTATGTGTTATACCATTTTTGTCACAAAATTCACCGAATTGTATTTCGTTATCAAATTCCCGACCATGATCCGTTCTAATAGACACAATGCAATTTCCTACTTGATTTTGAATTTTCTTTCCAATATTTCAAATGGTTCGAAAGCTTCATTTTTACTTTTCAAAAATCATGTCCATGTATATCGTGAAAAATCATGTACTATAACCAAAGTATAGAAGTTGCCTCCATAACTTTGAATAGCGGATGGACCGAACAAATCCATATGAAAAAGTTTTAAACATCTAGTTGTGGATACCATATTTTTAGCCTTATGGCTACTATAAACTTGTTTACCAATTTGGCAAGCATCACAAAAGTGTTGGTCGTATTTCAACTAGGGTAGGTTTCTAACTAATTCCTTAGAGAATAGGGATTGAATAAGTCTCATATTAGCGTGACCTAAGCGTCTATGCCAAAGAGTTGAGGACTCATCTAATGAGGCAAGACAAAGTTTATCTCTAGATGTTTTATCAATTTTCATGACGTATACGTTATTTTTAAGAACTCCTTTAGCTATAGTTATACCATTTTTAAGTATTTTACTTTCGTTTTCACTAAAGAGTACTTTATACTTTTTGTGGCAAAGTTGGCTAATGCTAAGAAGATTAAATCCTAAGTTATCAACATGAACTACATCATCAATAGATAGAGAGTCATGAGAGATACTACATTTTCCGATGATTTTACTTTTAAGCTTGCTACCAAAAGTGACGTTACCTCCGTCATAGACTTGATAGGTAGAGAAAAGGCTTTTGTCACCCGTCATGTGTCTTGAACAACCGCTATCAATGATCCATTCATCCAGTTCCAAACACACTTTTAAGCACACCTATTTTATAACAAGCATTCAAACATTTGGTCCCCAATATCTCATGGGTCCATTTTGGTTAATCATGCCATTACCTTGATTCATGTAAGGAAATCGTGGATATGGGTTCCAAGACATATAGTTTGGAGCTTGATGATGTCTAGGTAAGTTTTAACCCCAGCTATGTTGAAAGTAGGGTTGTGTGTTGTAGTTGCTCTTTAGAAAGGGGCGTTTGGATATAGACGGTTTAGGTCTTGGTTGAGTAGTTCTAGTTCTAAATTCATTTTTAGCAAGTCCTACTCCTATTTTAATGGCCGATTTAAGTTTGGTTTCAGTAGAACTAGTGTTTGACTTCTTTGTTACTTTAAAAAATTCACTACGGTTAGGTTTAAGCTGTTCTGTACTGCAGCAGTGTCCACGGAACCAATGGGTTCAACGGGCGGAACCAAATTTTTGGTTCCGTCAGTTCCGTGGGTCATTGCTGCAGTTTTGTCATTTTCTTTTCCTTTTTCGCCTTGTTTTGTTAAACTACTTATTGAACCTGTTTTCATGAATCCTAACCCTGTTCTATCAAAGTGCGACTTTTGGAGTTTCATTATTTCATCCGCACAAAAAATACTTTTATCAAACTTCTTAAACTTTGAGTTTTGTTTAATAAGACTATCTTGTGTGATTTTAAGCTTCTCAATTTCAAGTTTGAATTCTTGACATGATTTTCACGTTGTGTCAATGTTTTTACTCTTTTTCAAACGTTTAGCTTTTTCTTTTAATTCATAAACTTCGTTTTCTAAAAATTCCTTTTTAGTCTTCAAAAATTTATTTTTGTTTATGATTTTTAAGCTTAACTCACAAAGTTTGTTGTATTGTTGTTCTAATGTGTTATCACCAATAGAAGAATAAGATGAATCGGAATGTACCTCATTTGAGCTTTGAGCCATAAGCGCTATTTCGTCATTTGTTGGCTCTTCATCATCATTCTCACTATCGCTCCAAGCACCACTCAAAAAAGCACTTTGAGTTTTGCTTTTGGGTGGTTTTGGACATTCTCCTATTAGGTGACTTGTATCTCCACATCTAAAACACTTTCTTTCATTCTTTACTTTCTTAACATCCCGATCTTTACGTAGAGACTTCTTTTCATCTTTAGGTTGCCTTACAAACTTTCCTCGTCTCCTAAAGAACTTCTTGAAGTCTCTAACCGCCATGGCATATTCTTCATCATCACTATCCGAACTTGATTCCTCATCGTCACTTGATTCTATTCTAGCTTTTAAGGCAATAGATTTAACTTTTTCCTTCTTGCCTCTAACTATCTCCGAATCTTTTTCCATCACCATTTCGTGAACTTTGAGGTTTCCAATAAGCTCGTCAAGTGCCATGCTTGAAAGATCTTTAGATTCTTAAATAGCCGTTACTTTTGCTCTCCACTTAGGATGGAGTGCTCTAAGGAATTTCCTGACAAAATTCTTGCTACAAAAAGATTCATCAAGTGCTTTAAGTGAAGTAATAATAGTGTTAAATCTAGCAAATGCACAACAATGTCACACCCCCAGAATCGGGTCCAGCGGAAGCATACATGTAGCTGGGGTGTAACTCAATTGGTATTACAACACAGGTTCAAAATTGGTTTTCACTTGAATCATTTAGAATAAAATAGCTTAATCAAAAATGTTGAATTTACATTTTTAAAAGTAGTGCGGAAGTAGGCCCTTGAAATAATTTAAAATGGTCCCCAATGAATATCAGAGTCTTCTATGACCATGCCATGCCCTGCCAAAACCTCCAGTAGCGTGCCATTGGTTAAAACCTGAAAATACATGCTAATGTGTCAACACGAGGTTGGTGAGTTCATAGAGTTTAGTAAACAAGTAAGTAATGTAAAACCATTTGGAGAGAAGAGTTTCCCAGTGAAAGCATTGTAAGTCCGTAGTAAGGTTGATGCAAAGGCATCGTAATTCAGTAGTAAGGTTGATGCAAAGCATCGTAATTCAGTAATAGATCAGTAATAAGGTTTATAAAAACCATCAGTATGTAGCTTTAATCGTATGTACAATAGCCCAAGTATAAAGTAAAGTAGTAAGATTTCAGTCGTAAAAACTACATTGTCTCTTAAGCTCATGAAACCGAAGCTGGACATAGAATTGGCCCCACCAGAGTGTTTACCAGACACTCAAATTGTTAAGACATGAAATGCATTCGTCCCGTTGGAGCAACCCAAACGCGAATGGAGGCGTCACCCTCAATAGATCTATTCATTCACTCTCGCTTAGCACTAAAATTAACGGTCCATGATAATAAAGGGGACTTAACTTGGTAGTAATAAGGAAACTTAAGCAATGTATGGAACTTGTAATACTTTGGCATTGTACAAAAATAATTCAAGCAGTGTATTCTTCCCCATAAGTAAATTCAAATCGTGTAAAAACATAGAACAAGTATTGAAGCATGTATCTCCCCCAAAGAGTTTATAAAGTCATTAAACAAGTAAAAGTGGGGCTATGACTCACCTGGTGCGATAGCTACGATGACAAAAGTAGATATACTGAAATGAGGCACGATCTCTAACCGCAACTTGAAGATTTGATGATTTTTGAGCAAGAAAACTTAATAATCTTGAGGTTTTTATTTCAAAACCCAAACTAGATCAATACTAAGGCTTGATAATTACTTGGATCTTGAAAAATTAATGGTTTCTCCTTCTTGATCTTGTTTGGCCGATCCATACACAAAGAGAGAAATAGATGAAAAGTTTTCTAGTGTTTTGATGTGTAAAATGAAGAATGTGATGAAAAATGAAGTTTATATATTCTTTGAAAGTCTTTATGGTCTTTTATAATTAATTAGCACATGGTTTAGGGGGGCTAGGGGGGGGGGGGGGGGGGGCACAAGGAGTAAAACAAGGGATGTGTTTTGTGGCTAAATTAATGAGCTTGTCTAGATATGTAAGTATTAGTTGGTTTTTGTGGTGTATTAGGTGTTACCGGGTACCGAGTTATCTAAAAGTAAATCGTAGCGAGATGAAATAAAATATGACGAAGTTGTAAAAGTTGTAAAATATTATTCCTGATGAGAATCGGGTGTTAGAATAATTATTGAATTGAAATAGCGCAAACCGACGGAGTAATAAGCTCCGAACATGAAATATAGTAATTGGTTTCAAAACACCGGGTAAATTAATAATATAATTTTTATATCATTATAATGAGTATGAAAATATGTTAGGATCGTAGACGGGAGTATCGGGTATACGTTCGTAGTGACAACTGAGTGGTAACGTTAATTACAAATTAAACATACGTATATAGAAATAATGCATATCCGTGTAGGTTCTCAAGTGATGACGATGTGTAGACTATTCCAGTCTATATAAAATGTCATTAATGAATGATGCATGAATTTGAAGCTAAACCACATTGGTTACGCGAATTTGAAGGCTCGTAAACTCAGTTTACGATGAAATGAACGGCAATCGTGAATAGTGATTTCCTCCCGGAAATGAATAGTGTTACATGAATAGTAAAATTTCTGAACGCTTCTCGGAATCACAAACTGACTCCGAAAATGATGAATAGTGACCGGTGAATAGTAACTGATGAATAGTAACTAATGAATAGTGAATAGGAGAAATGTCCTGAAAATGCGGGTTGTTACAAATAAATAGTTTCATCTTCGGGAATATAAAATTGTTCATATTGTTGGACAAGAAGATCAATTTTGTTATCCTTAACTTGTGAATTTCCTTGATGAGTAGTGATTAAAGATTGCGAAATTTCTTTAGCGGTTTTGCACATAAAAACTCTTTCATACTCTTTCTTAGGTAGGGCATTATAAAGCATCATTTTTGCTTCATTATTTTTGGCAATTAGTTTCTTTTGATCATCACTATGTTTAGTAAGTGAACTATCCTCATCCCGACCACTTCCGGTAGCCTTATGATCACCTTCAATAATAATATACCATAGATTTATGTCCTTTGATTTGACATAAGTTTCAAAACGGTTTTTCTAATAAATAAAACCATTTGGTTCAAATAGTGGTGATCTTTGCATAGATTGCCCTTCTTTGAAATTTTCAAAATCCATGGATCGTTTCAAGTTTTAAGATACAATATATTTTAAAATCTTGAGTAACGTAGCTCTTGATGCCAATTGTGGAAAAATAGAAGGGGGTTGAATAGTTTACCGGTTTTAAACTTGATTTTCTTCTAATACTTTTACGTGTAATTGCTAATTAAGACGTATCAAACAATAAATTATATGCAAATATAAAGTAAGAAATGATCAAACCATAACACGATTGTTTATCGTGGTTCGGCTACAAGGACTCTTTTTCCTTGCCCTACTCCACGCCCCAAGTATCCAACTCGAGAGTTATGTTGCACTAGTCAACAAGCTCCTTTATCCGGCGGAGAAAACCTTACACGTCGCTGACACACTATTTCCGACACTAAGCTAGATGTCGAGTTCTTTCACAAGGGTACAACCACTCCCGATAGTTCTTTTACAAGGGTACAACAACTCCCGATACTCTAAGTATTTTGAGGACTAAAATACTAACCGATCACTACAAATGGATACAATACAATGAAGTATAAACTTTACTAGTTTACACTAATGCTATGCTAGACAAGTCTTGCAATGTTGTGTTGAAGCTTGTAAGATCGTGATCTTCTTGCTACAAAGAGAGATTCACAAATATGAAAGTTTACTGAGTTAAAAATGAAGTATATGCAATGAAATATGATAGAGAGTGATAACCAAAACTCAAGAAGTGAGTTGCTATTTATAGGCCTTCAAACAGACCAACCCACGGAAACGGCGGAACCTTTCCTTTGGTTCCGTCCGTTATGCCCGAGGGTTCCGCCAGCAAGTCTGACAGAATCCTGCATAAAATATTTCACAATCTAACACAATATTCTCAAGATCTTCCCAAAGTCAACTTTGAGGTCTTGAGTGTGAATCAATACATAATAGAACATGTTTCTTACACACTTACACACATGTTTCCTTGAAGGGACATGTGTGATGCAAGCAATGATGCAACTAACATATTATTTCTAGTTTTAGATATTCCTAAAAAAGAAAGTATACTTGTGAAAATAGTTTATGTATAGAATCAAAACATGTTTGTTTGAAATGTTTAGCAAGTGAATGTTTTACTAAAAAGAGTTTGTTTGCTTATATCCTAATATGACAAACTAATTAGTGAACTTGCTAAATATACATATTAGACATTTTCAATACATGTACTTAAACAAATGTATACTTACTTAGAAATTACTTTGTGAAAACATGTAAATGTAGTTTGTGTGAAGTTAAGTAAAAGACTTTTAAACTATATTTATGATTTGCCAAAAATAAAAACTTTGTCTTTTGTAGTTAACAAAACTAAGAAAGATCGTAAAATATAAATAACGTTTTTTGGCGATATTTGTATTAACAGATTTGATCTGTATTTTAATATCTAAGTTAGTTATACAATCTGATCTAATAAAAAGGGGGGGGGGGGGGGGGGGGAGGTTTAGCCTGAGAGACTAGCACAGATTTGTATTAAACAGAGAAGTAAAACTAATGAGAACAAATCAGTAAAGAGCAATCACGTACACAGATAGATAATAGAAACACATAGAGGACCTGTCCTATGGTTAAGTAGCTTGTCACTTGTTTTATTGCTAGTTTTATATGATAAGTATCGTAATCTAATCTGTCTCGTTAGATCCTAAATATCGGCGAGTAAACTCATAATGATTACTTATGTTTATCCTACCTTCAAGACACTAGATAAGTAGGCGAGGAACAGTTATGGTATCCCAGAAGACTCAAGTAAACACAGAGGTTATCAATGCACAAATACAAGTCACAAAAAAAACATCATATAAACTTTAATCGATGGGAAAACAATTTTAAAGGGAGCAATATGGTGGCCACAAGCCCATCAATCCTGATGGATTAAAGCTTACTAATACAATAAAACAAACTACTTAATGAATTATACACATGCAGGACCTTCTTACGGCTCTAAGATCTTCGTTTGGGGCGTGTCTTGTGATGCTTCTTCGACTGGATTCGTCTCCTTAGGGTTTTGTTGCACACAAAATTCGTATCTGTCTTGGGGTATTTATAGCTTCTATCTGAGGGTTCGATGCGGCGCATCTTGATGATAGATGTAGCGCATCTACTTAACTTCGCGTGGGGTCCAAGATTATTATATTCTGGAATATTCGTACACCGCCTTCAGATGCGGCGTAACTTGTTTCTCTATGTGGTGCATGTACTTTGACGTCTTGGATAGTATCTGGTGAAGTCTTTAGCTGATACGCCGCATGTTGTAAATGAGATGCGGCGTATTTTGGAGTAGAACAAGTTGGTTATCCTTCGTTGACCAAAGTTTCATATGCGGCGCATGTTGTAATTAGATGCGGTGCATTCTTCAATGTCAGGCAATGGTCTTCGAATTCATCTAAGTATGATGTTGCGGCGTATCTGTTAAGAATGATATGGCGCATCTCCTGGATTTCAGTAGACTTTTCCAATCTTTATCATTTAGCTCCATAATTCGTCCAAAATCATTAACTTTCACCAATTGCTTGTTTTTACCTGAGAATTACTAAAGTAAACAATTAAGCATCGATTCTCATACAAAACAATATAAAACAAGCTAATTAAATAGGATAAATGATGCTAATAATATGTACTTATTTGATCTCATCAGGTACGCAACCTGTTAATCATATAACAAGCAGTAAGAATACATTTAGACCACAAACTAAGAGGAATTCCCCCTCCCCTGAAACATAAGGGATCTGGCAACATTAAGCAGATGCCTATGTTTCGTTTCCATAATCCCATTTTGCTGTGGGGTGTAGGCATAAGATGTTTGATTTATAATACCATTTTTAGCACAAAACTCAGAAAATTTGTGATTAATGAATTCAATTCCATTATCACTTCTAAGTGTCTTAACAGTCTTATTAAACTGATTTTTTAATAAGATTAAAGAAAGTAGTAATACAATCAAACACCTAATCTTTGGTTTTAATCACGTAAACCCACACAGACCTGGTAAAGTCATCAACAATGGTCAAAAAATATTTATTTCCTTCCTTACTAGCCACCCTATAAGGCCCCCAAAGGTTAAGATGGACAAGCTCAGCAAGCACAGAAGACTTATGGTCACTTAAAGGGAAAGGTTCCCTAGTTTTCTTTTTTTAGATTTTGACAGACTTCACAAGGTTCATTATCATTGTTATTTTCAAAAAAGATGTCTTTTTTAAGCACATCCAGAACCTGATCAGCAAGATGACCAAGTCTGGAATGCCATAAACTTTAAGACAAAAAACAATCAGATTTAAATTTCTCAAACTTTAAATCAACACCTTGATTTCAATCATAGTAATATAAACCATCCTTTGGTTTACCAATCCCCAGAACATTTATTCCCTTCAAATCCTAAGGTAAAACATAGCACTTAAACTCATCAAAAGCAATAACATATTTGCTCTCTCTAGCTACCTTATGAACAGACGGGACAACAAGCACATCATATAAAGTTAAGTTTTTAGTTAGAATCACATTTCCAACCTTAGTAATTAAAGCTTCAGTTCATTATGATGTGAAACATTAATCCCAAGTTTGGAAATATCAATTACATTAACTAAAAACTTATCTGTATATGTTAAATGCTGGTTGGCACCAGAATCAACAATATTTCCAGCTGCAACAAGTGCAGACCTAATTTTACTGTAATTACAAAAAAAAGTGTTAAAATTTTGATCATAAAACTTGTTGTTATTCAAAACTATACCTGTCATGTTAGCATGTACACCTTTTTCTTTTCCATCATCATTAACAGAAGTATCTTAATAAGTGATAAAGTCTGGAAATCTGTTCATCAAAAAAGGTAGAAGAGCTTGAACTAATAGAATTTTTATTAACAAATCTTTTGTTAAAGTTTTGAGTACCCTGATTTGAATTAGACCCAGAAGAATTATTTCTTTTTTCCAAAATTAGCAGGGTAACCAATTAGTTTAAAACATTTATCAACAATATGCCCATTGAAACCACAATGTTCGCAAACCAGAGTAGGACCACTAGCAGTCCTATTCCCTTCACGATTATTACGTCTAGGTACATTGTTAGATCTGAAGGAATTTCTAGAGGTTTGGGGCCTCTGTGAACTCGCTCTATTGGGCACACTGGAATTAAAAATAGATGACTGAGATCTTTGAGTGATCCCAGCACCTGAACCAGTAACCACAAAGTACTTAGTTTATTATTGTCTGGTCTTGTGTAATGCTCTTAAAAAGAGCATCAAATTGTTTCCAGAAAGTACTCAGTTTATTAATGTATTCAGCACTAGGTGATCCATTTTGAGACAAAGAGTTAATTTTATGGTGAAGGTTAAAAGTAACAGACCCATCAACCCTATCCGAAGTTTCTTTCAATTCAGTCCAAGCATCAGAGGCTCTTTTAGAAAAAAATTGCCCAAAAAATAACTCCTCTAATATACAATTTAAGATCCACCTAAGCACAACAACATTCACCATATCCCATTGTCTACCCAAAACTTCACCACTATGTGATCTTGTGCAAGATCAATCAATAAAACAAATTTTATTTTTCCGTTCTAAAGCTAAGAGCATTGCACAAGACCATACATTATAATTTTTAGCTCCTTTAAGTTTTACAGATATAACAGTTAAGGTTGCAGAGTCATTAGGGTGCAAATGCAAAGGTTAACTTAAATCTAGTTTACTTATTAATGAAACAGGTTCAATAACATCATCTTCTGCATCAGAAGCATGAACAGAAGCAGGTGGAGTATTATTAGGTGAATTATGCACATACATGATGAAAAAATAATACAAAAGACAATCAAACACACTAAAAAGGAAGAGAAGGTAGTTCCCAGGCTTTCCTTGCCACAAAACCTCAACAACCAATCAATCTCAACTTCAATACCAATCCTATTCTCCAGCAATCTAAGCGAGAAAATAAAGACAAAATTAAAAAGAAATGGAGTGAGAGGTGTTACAGTGCACACAAAAGAACAGCAGCGGAATACTAGACCTACTACCCCTTGATTCACTTAGTCAAGAGATCTAGCAGATACAGTAAGCCAAACCTAGATCCAAGAATAACCAAACCCTAATTTCTCAAAATTACGCAAACTTCCCAGAATCACTTCCAATCAACCAAGAACCACTAGAACAATCGATTAAACCAACTTAATCAATCTCATAAGCCTTTAATGATCAAAAGCCCCAAAACAATACCAAACCCTAATTTTTTAGAAAATCAATTTTAGAGCAAGATTAGATAACCTTGCTCTAATACCATATAAGAAAACACAATTTTATACTTAAAAAATCTTCTTATTATTCCCAGAAACCAAACTCAAAAACAAAACTGATCTCAATCAGTTAAATCAATACAACCACAACCTGATCTCAATCGGTAATCAAAGATTAATCAATCACACTAAACTGATCAAGATGATCAGATACAATAGAATCATAACTAGGGTTACAACTGTGTGAAAATATGAGAGTAGAGAGAGAAAGCGTTTAAGAGATTATGAGGCAGGTTCTTGTCTTCTTTCTTTTTACACAGCTACACTGACATATCTTTCAGCTTAACAACTTTAGCCCTCCAACTTTAACTCTTTAGCTATCAGCATTCCAAAGTATCTACACAGCTATCCTGAGAATACCAAAATGACAGAATTAGTCCCTGTGATAGTTTCCAGGCTACGATTACTCATTTTAACACACAAGATAATACCCTTAACCGAATGTTTATTGATTAAGTATGAAAAGAATGATGTACATATGCCTCGCCCGTCATCTCTATTTATAGAGAATGAGGGGGTGATCATAGTCCTAAACCAACTAGCTAATCAACTAAGTAAAGGAAGAAAAGGAAAATGACTCAAATTTGGATACAAGTTTACACTATGGTATTAACCTTAACAATGATTTTACAATACATATTGTAATTGGTGATTACATGTTAATGTCTAAACAATAGAGCCAATTGTATTGAAATATATCTAACTTGCCATTCTTTGTAGATCTATGTAGCCGTTTTTTTTCCTTTTAAAATGCCATACTTTTTGAATTC
This sequence comes from Artemisia argyi, assembly GCA_030686995.1. Classification (NCBI taxonomy): domain Eukaryota; kingdom Viridiplantae; phylum Streptophyta; class Magnoliopsida; order Asterales; family Asteraceae; genus Artemisia; species Artemisia argyi. Next base: position 44,989,727 of record CM060705.1, on the reverse strand, counting down.
ATGCACTTTCGTGTACTCTATGACCAACCAACCCGTTGATGTCTACGTGGAACACGTTACCATACACCTCATATCCATGTGTTTTTTCTTTTTTTTTATCTGTTTATTCTAACCTAATATACCCATTATATATTAAACCTTAACTCTTCATATCACCATCTCCCCACCAACTAGTATTCTCAAACCCTCAATTTCTCAAAACTTTGACCTAACCTTGCACCATTCATCCCTACCAGTCACCATTTGTCCCCTAATTTTCTGAAAACCGTAAATATACTTTCTTCTTCATCTCATGGTAGGTCTTATCGTAGGTATGTACAAGATATTTTTAATAGGACTCATTCAATTATGACAGTGCTATAAAAGAACAGGTGTGACTGGAGTCACGAGTTGAGGTAACACTCACGAGTCGACTGAGTTATGTGTGTGTATTCATAATTATATTTTAATTTTTGAAGCTTTGGCGAGGACTTGTCCTCATCAAAGGTATGGTGGGCATGGGTTTATAACTATGAAAAACTAATTAATTAATTAAATAGTGATATTAATTAATTAATTAATTAATTAATTAATTATATGATTGGCTTTGGCGAAGACATCTCATCACCAAAGTTCACGTGGCCCCAAATGGTGAACTTTGACCAAGAATTGCGTGGAACCCACTTCGTCGTCACCAAAGGTCAAAGTAAGTCGTCGCCAATGTCATTAGCGACGGTGTATTGGCGATGACTAATTGGCGAAGGTGTCATATCGGCGTATTGCCGAAGGCGTCAAATCAGTTGGTTTTGGCAAAAACACATGTAAAATCGGTTAGCAAGAAAAACTTCCCAGCTACCAACTTGTTAAAATCGTTTAGGTTATGGGATGATGCCCTTTGATCCCGCTCGCTCTGATGGGGAGTGACGACACAGTCTACCCATAAAACGCGAAAAAGGGATCATCAATATACACTTCATACTTTCTATCTTGTATATAAGCTAGCAAAACCATTTCGGTGTTATGTAAATGAAAATTGATAAGATTTATTGATGACTCATAATCACCAACACAAATCTCACCCTTGATGGCATCTTCTTTTGGAAAAGAAAAAATCTGAAAAAGGGAACTTGACTAAACACCATCTTCCATGTTTTCCAGACGTATACATTAATCTATCAGTCTATCACGTAGATCGTGCATTTTATTTCATGGAGACTGCCCATAAAGAAAAAAACTTACATATTGCCTACCTTCAACAAAGGTTTGACTAGCGGTATTGTGTTTAAAAGGTGTCTCTTTATCAAGTGATTAAGTGTTCAGATCACGTACTTGAGATATGATAAGCATGTTGGATTTCGGCGGTGTAAATTTGTGATAAAAAAATATTTCCTAGTTACATTGAAATTAAAGATCTGTCCACAGACTTTGATAACAACTGATTAAATGCAGCAAATGACCAGTTAAGGAGCTTTGAAATGACACATTACTCCAAGGAGCAGGCGGGGCTGCTTAGCTGAAGAGCTTGAGAGACCCAACAAAATGTTTCAAGTTCGAAACTCATTAGTTGCAAACTCCTTGCCCTAGCTATATAATACACAATTGTGCAGGGCAAGTGATTTACCATGCTTCATGGGGGGGGGGGGGGGGGGGGGGGGGGGGGGTGGGTCTGTTAAATTCCGGGCCGGTTTACCTACCTCGTCCCAAAGATATGATGACTTCGATGGGGTTTTCATGATTAAAGAAACGAACTTTGAAATGCCTAGATCTTTCACATGATTTGGCGCAAACATGTATATCATGGAAAAAATGAACTGTTTCTTGCAGCGATAGTATCTTACACATCATTATGACCATCATATACTTAGTTATTTACTGTTTCTTGCATTTCAATTACCAAACTAGCATGTTGTTTTGCTACAATAAGATCATTATACATCGGTATTATATTTGTCATGAATGTTTTTGGTGTATATGTATTCCGATCACATGCAGGAGTCTTGTAGGGAAATGATAGCTAGAAGAGATATCATAATTATCCTAGAATAGTTTGTATGTTTTAGTGCATCTATAGTAGTAACATAAAAGTAATAAAATTGTTTGATGAAAAGAATAATGAAACATTGATACTCCTAGACTAGTTTGAAAGTTTTAGTTCATAGTTATAACATCAAAAGATTAAATGATACTCCGTATAATACAACAAACGATCATTTTTTTTTTTGGAAATCCTGACAGACGATATTAATAATTTAAAGGCCCAAGTCAACAGTTCCAACAAAAGAAATAGGTTATGAAGACAATATATTCATTTGTTCATTTGGAACAATTATATTTTTTATATTATTGAAAATGGAGAAGCAATCAATCTCCATCCTTTATTCATACAAGCAAAATCTCTCTGTAATACCAGTTCTTAAGAAAAATCTACATATAACCATATATTTTAATATAATAGCAAAACTTTGGAATATAGAATTAAAAAAGAAAAAAAAACAGAAAAAAATAGAAGAAACTCAGAGCTTGAGTAGTTGAATGAATAATCACAATAATATACAGTAACTTCATATAGATTACCATGATTTATTATGGAGGTATACTTCTTTGTTGGCAACCAAAATCACTTCTTTACAAAATCTAGCTTGAAGTTGATGAGGATCCTTCATGTACTATATACTTTTGTATTTTTCCTCAATTGTGCAAGGGGTTTGGACCTGTATGGATCTTCCTCTTGTTTTCACCAAAACCTTCTTGTTGTTCATCTGTATGGCACTTTTGACCAACATCTTTACATTCTACATGATGAGCATGATGATGATTATGATGATGAGAAAGATAGTATGTGGTTGAAGAAGTAGAAGACTCTTCAACTGATATCACACATTGTATTTGTAGAAGCAATAAGATAAAGATGTAGAGACACATAAATTCTTTACTTTGGCTTCGCATATTTTTTAGGTTTAGGAATTCTTGTAAAAGGATAGAGGCTTTATTGGGATGTCTTGAATTCTGAAACTTGATCCAACTTTATGTTGTAAGCTTGAGAACTAAAACATGAGAGAGATAATAAAAGAGTGAAATCTGAAATGCCATTGTGTATGGCACCTTCTATCTTTTAATACTTTGGCTTGAAGACTCCCTTTTGTATGTGGTATTCATGGATTTTGATTGCATCATTTTTTTTGTATATAAAGTAACAGTATCTAACGTGCTCTAAGTTGACAAACCAATACTTGTAGTCTTTCAGGTTCAAGTACCAACTATACATAATGTGATAGTAGCATGGTACTCCGCGTCTTACGGTAGCGGGTATCTTATAATCAAAATTTTTGGTGAATAATAATCTTTGAGTAGAATATGTTTTTTGTGATAATGATTTTACATATGACGAGAATTTTAGAGAATAATTTTATCACACACTATTTCCTTTTTAAATGTCAAGTACATATAAATCACGATATAATGACGATACAAAACGGTAGTCAGTAATATATCGAGGTTGTGACGATTGATGGTAAAAGTTGCTTGCTAATCGGTAAATGTTGTGTAATATTCGTCACAATTTTATATAACGTGAAACATAGATAAATTTACATTAGTTTTGCAATATATGAATAATAAATCTATATATGACATTGCTTATATAAATTACGGTATTCAAAAATTATAGATTTTCATACTTTGAAAATCATTCGAAAATCTTTGTATTGTGACATGTATGGCTTTTCAATCGGATTTATTAGCAAAATCATTAGGATTTCACTAAACTTGTACTAAAATACATACATCTATGATAAATATATTTAAATATGCAATTTTCAAAATTTTAAATGTCCATAATCAAACAAAAATTTGGCATTAACTTACATTAATAAATGTATTAAATAATTGTTTGTATATGAATTATTGTTTAAGTATTATACATAACATTAAACAATTGTATATATACATGCATATTAATTTATATTCTTTAAAAATACATTAAAGATTGTTCTGATCAACGAAAAGCAGCTTTTGAATGTCTACGGGCTTTACATGCCTAGGATTTTCTACTAGCTATTCCTACTGACGGGCTAGGTCAACATATGTCACCGGTGGAATATCGTACTATTCTTAAGTGTCGCCTTATAATTCCTTTATTTTCGGTTGATGAGATACGTCCAGTTTGCCGCAAGGCAGTTTGGATTTCTTTGGGGAACATGCGGTTCATTGCAAAGAGCTCTCGGGCTTCAAGTAAAGACACGATATGGTTAGGGATATCCTTTTTGATGTTTGTAGGCGTCTTGGGATCTCCTCCAAGAAATAAGCACCTGTGAACGTTTTGACTGACTGGTTGGATGGAAGATCCACACTCAGACCGGAAGACGTTTTGATGTTTGATGTTCGGCTTATAATATAAACCCACCAGCCCCAATCCCAATCCCAACCCCAACCCTAGCCCCGCACCAGCTCCAAGCCATTGCGCCAAACATACCATAAGTGGTATAGTATAGAAATAGATATATAAATACCTACGTTTGAGGTTTTTGGGTAAATGGTTTCCCCGGTGAATGTATTACACCAAAAATCGTTGATGTATAAAAGATGTAGGTGAAATCCTACAACCCAGCCCGTTACATGGGCAATAAGAGTGCACCGTAGTGTAACAGACCAAACGGCATGAGAATGAAAAACTAAACTCATGCACAAGCTTACAACAAGCTAATAACCAAACCACTAATAAAGAATGACACAACAATTCTTGTTACTAACAAAGAAAGAAGCAATAACAAACTTTCTAGACAGCTAATAGCAGGCCAGGAACTCACCAACCGAATAGCCACTCCATCCCTATACCTGCTATGAATAGGCCAAACAATTGCTCTGGTTCACTTGAGTCTGAAATCCGACATTGAAGCTAATTCCAAATAGCGTTCGTGGCTAACTTCCACAAAGACGAACAAAAAGTCAATATCTGTAGGAGATTTGTATATGCATTCCATACATTTAAACACATGCACAAAACCAACCAGGGCCTAGAATATGCATGATCAGACCTCACCCTCTAGCAACTCACGAACCAATCCAGTCAAACATAATATGTTACAATGAAGCAAAGCATAACCGTTACGTTTGGGAACCAAATATTCCTATTTAGTAATTTTTATTTGTTTATTTCAATCACGAATTTAACATTAAATTGTGTTTCTTTTAAAATAATCATTACTAAGATAAACTATTTACAATGGATTTTTCCATGGAAAAAATTACGTGGGAAAATATAAATAGTGTTACATTTATGCGCGATTTTGAGATTTACTAACATTGTTTTCCAATCTTCACAAGATACAGTTGGCTGTGCAACCTATCCTGTAAAATAAACTCGACGATCACGAGAGTTATAAGTATATGTAGAAGTTATGTATCATCATGATCAAACGTAGTAATCAACTGATCTGTGCATTTATGAAAATCAGTTCCTTTGGATAAACATATAGCCAAAAGTGTGAATCAGCCACTTAAATGCAGAATTTCTTGTATTAGATTTCTTGCCTAGATCCTTTTGGTAATCAGTTTTATACGTCTATTAATGTAAAGTTTCAACGATATTTTATATTTTCTAGCTCTTTTATCTTTTTCATTTTGGTTTCTAAAAGCACAATGATTGTTTTGGAGAAATTTAGAAACATAATGATTTGAAGACTAATTCACTACGAGGCCAAAGATTTTGTGTAAATGATCAAAAGTTAACAATTGATACATAATTACATTTTGAAGCACTGCCACGAATTATTAGATGCAAGCTAGCTTAACACTGAATTACTAATAGAAGTTTGAAAGAGTGAGTTCTTAATCTACATGTGCAGTGCATCAAGATAAATCAAAGTATAACATACTCATATTTGCTTTGTCTCTTCACAGCCATTTATTATTGTGAACTTAGTATTTTGATCATTTCTTTATAAATTATATATTTGAAATGGAAAAAATTAATACGTTGGTCCGAAATGTAAAACTTCTATGCATTTAAAATAGCTTAAAGCTCATCAACGATCCAAATCAAAGGGTGTATCATGTAACCTTTTTGGAAGCTATAAGTTGATCGACATTTAAGTGATCATCACAATTTTGCAACTCAAAATCAACGACTTCAATTTCATCGTGCAAGTCTAGTTCAACTTCAAATTAATTAATATTCATTATTTTACAGTATTTTAGTTTATTGGAAGGCTTCTCATCGATCTTCTTCCATATATAACCTTATTTATATCTTTTAAGACCCGATGAATACAATTTGCTAGCTAAGGAGAGAAAAAAAAGGTACCAGTTGATGCAGTTTGAAGAATTAAATGTTAATTCAAGATATATGGTACCTATAAAATTATAGGAAAACACTATTTTGAAAGCATAAACTCAATGAACATAATATAAAGACAAATGAAAAACAATACATACATATAGAACTTTATCAACATCCAGTTTATTCTAATAAACCATAATGTTGGATTGAAATGCGTTTACATGTATAAAAATGTCAAAAGTTTTCGTGAAAGATTGACAAAATGGGTTATCGGGCTTAAAGAAAATTGTTGTAAAAAGTAAACTGATAAAGAAGGCATCGAGTGGTAGGCCATATCAAGTGAAAATATAGTGGTCATTTTCTTAGCAAAAATGATGCTGTCTTACCATACTATTACACTATATTTCATATGAAAACAGATTCATGAAAGTCTGACCAAATTAAATGTTTTAGCACCCAAAAAGGCCCTACAATTGATTTGCAAACACTTGGGTGGAATTATACACCTTTGAAAAACTTCGTCTTCAAGACTGCTTCCCTTTTTGGCTTTTATGCTTTTTTCGTATGTGATCATCATGTCATTCTCTATAAGCAATTCAAGACATTGTTGAAACCCATCATAATATTACTTAATTAGCACATATAGTAATTAGTATCAGTTAAATACATGCAAATTATGTTCCTAATCATATCTTTATTTGTTTTTCTTTTATCACCAAGAAAATATATATTCAAACTAACACTAGCTAAAATCTAGCCGCGAGGTCTTCTGATCAGTGCGTGTTGCGATGGAGAAAATCTATATCTATTTTACCTATGGCTAAAAGTATCATTTATGTTACTGAATTATTTAGTTTATTATGGTCTACAACTCTTTTTGTTGACATGTGCATATATGTTGTGGTATTTGTAACTCGTGTTAACTAACTCAAAACTAATCACCTCTATAATCGATCTTTCAACAAATGGTACACCATTAGCAAAACATGTCTTTGTTAGACATTATAAACCCCGTATGTGTAACTTTATTATTGATCGATATTTATAGATTATAAACCCTAATGGACCTTAATCTCACACAGGGTTTGGGCCATATTTATCATCTAATACTCCCCGCAGTCCGAGCGGCGAAATCGCAAAAGCTCGGACTGGAGTAGTAAACTAGAAAAGAAAAGAAAAACAAAACATTAACGTAATATTTATCTAAAGTGTTTCTTTTATGCATAATAATCGGTTGATACAATATTTATAAAGAAGTAACCCTAACACATAATACTATCGGGTTGTAGCCAATACAAACAACTAACGGACTATGCTAATTATACGACTAACAGTCTTACTCTTAGATGAGCTCCACGCGTATGTCAAACCCAAGATTTAATTCTTTTAACTAAATCCCGTGCATATTTGATTGAACTACCATTGCTGCAATATGTATATAAATAAAGAAACATATATAACTCTAAGTGTATATAAAGACATACTATAGGGGACCTTTCGACACTTGATATACAAATATACCATCAACAACTATGCCAAAAGGTATACAACTTAAACATAACTGCATGCAATCAAAGACAAGTCAGCACATAAGCACATCAGACTAATAGGAAAGTAAGGAGCCAACATATTATATTTCCTTGGGCTTTTATGAAATCAACCATAACCAACTTGTTAGGCAAATTCATGCCCAATGATCTTAAACTAGGATTTGAATAGAAAATACCATAAGTATAAGAAAAGTCCCTAAATGGAAAAAAGCATTCAAGGAGTTATCTTGAGTGTTCCTCAGAGTCTGAAGAAAGACTAAACTCTTCTTGAGGCGGAACTCAATAAGTGAAGTATCGAAAGCAAGACGAAGATGATTGAGTCAGTGAGTGATGACAATAACTCACTGACTCCATGAAGATCTCCTCAACACATCAAAGACGTTCTGAAACTTAGATACTTAGGAAAAGTATCTAAGGTCACTGAAATATAGGCGGGAACTTTTTTAGGAAGATAAGCGTAAAGCACTTATCAAAAATCCAAGATAGTACTAGAGTTGGTAGAAAAAAAATGACAAACTGTTGTCCAACATTGTTCCTTAAAGTATGGTTGGACATGTCTTATGAATGGAATCATTTAATGTAAGTGCATTACACAGTTAAATACTTGACACGTCGTTGTTACCCCACGAGTATCCACCTCGATACTTAACTATAAATAGGAATGTTGTAAAGGAATTAATGCTCATCTCTTGCAATTAATGTGAAAAACATTTAAGAGCATTTATTTATCCAAATAGAGTTAAGTATAGTTCTTACTTGAGCAATAACCTAGGTTTTTGTTTAAGTTTAGTGAGGAGATAACCAAACATTTTCATTCAACTTAGATTGTTATTTCATAAACAAGCTTAAGTAAATTCTTTTATTTACTTCTAACAAGAATTTAAACGTTGATAATATACTTGTGTTTACTTAGATGTTTATATATCTTGTTTTAAGTTTTAAACTTACATTACTAAGAAATGATAGTTGGTTAGTGATGCTTAGTTTCTCCTTTGTAACCAACTAGAAGGGAACAACGGAGTGGTATCAGAGCGGGTTGATTTATAAAACTTTTTATAAACCTTTAAAAAGTTTTTAAAACCAAGACCCTATCATATCTAATGATGTACCCCAACTTGTAGATCAAAATGGAGGTAGTTTTTTTATCTACTACCCCTAAACTGAAAGTTGGAAAGTTAACAAAATGGAAGAAAAGAATGCTTTGCTACCTTGTGGGCATGGAACCTTATCTCATCAAATTCCTTGATGAAGGTCCATACAAGCCAAAGACCATTGCTAGCCTTGACAAACCTAGGGCCCTATGGTCAAATTATGAGAGGAGGTTGGTCAATCAGGACTAACGTATTAAAAGTATGATTATATCATGTCTACCAGATGATATAATGGAATCAGTCATTGGATGTCCTACAAAAAAAATTATGGACTGACTTGATTCATAACTTTAAAGGTCCTTCAAATATCAAGGAAAACAAGTTCATGGACCTGAAACTTAAATATAATACTCTTAAAGCAAAAGATGGTGAAAGTCTCTCTCAGACCTATAAAAGATTCAAAGCCATTATGAATGAACTTAAAAATGGTGGTGTCACCTTATCAACTCATGAAATCAACATAGGATTTGTAAACAGTCTTCCACAAAAGTGGCTAAAATTTTTAACAAAGGGTTAAGAAATGCAAATCATAAGATATGTTTACGAAAGAAATTTGAATGCAAAGAGATCTATCCTGAAACCAGAACCTCATCACCCATATCAACTGCTTTCTTTTCTAATGTTGTTATTCAAGATTTTCAAGACTGCTCAGATGATGAAGTGGATTAGAGAAGTAGTTAGGAATATATAAAATACATAAACAAAGAATTTCATGAAAGGGCATTGCTTGCCAACTCCAAAAGATTTGTAAAAAGAAATTCTTCTAAGTTGACTGGAAGAAAATCTTTTGACAAAGTTGAGTATTTTAAATATGGAAAAGTTGGCCATTTTGCCAAAGGCTGTTTTTCAAAATCACCACACAATCATATTAAACCCAAAAATTCCAGCCCAAGCTCATTACTTCAGCTCAACGTGATGAAAGTGAACTAAATGTTAGAAAGGATTATGTAGCTAAGAATAAGAAAGCAAAAGCCAAATTTCTCTTCTTAAAGCTAGTGCATCAAAGTCACAACCCTTACAATCATCACAATCCAAAAACAAGAGTCTAGTCGCTAAAACATATGATTAGCATGAAGAGGATGAAATGGTTGAGCTCAAAGTATTAATAGCACTTGCTGATGAGGAGAAGATGTCTTTGGAAAAGGAGCATGAAAGAAATGGTCAATGGGTAGACATCACCATGAGAAAGTAAACATTCTCTTAGCAATGGATGATAAAGCTGATTGGAAAACTTATCTTGATTATGTCAATGTTGATCTTAAATCTGTTGAAGAGCAAAGGCTGAACTTCTTTTCTAAATATAGGAAACCTGCCTTAGAATTGAATGCATGTAGGGATGAACAGTTAGAGCTTAAACAAGCTAAGTTATTTGCCCTTACTTTTCGGCTCCAAAACATTGAGATTCTAAAGAGAATCGGGCCCTAACTGAAAAACTTAGTGAAGAAAAGGTATCACTAAAAAATGGTTAAATATTTCTAATATAGTAAGTCAATGTATCAATGAACAAATTCCTAGTCAAAAGTAAAGATACTATGAGGAAGTCAACACACTAAAAGTTCCTTGATGCGTGGTTTTTCAACCTTGCAAAAGGTTTTACTTCTCAAGGGATCTTGAGAAGCTTGCAATCCCCACCAGGCAGTGAACCTGACTGATGTAGTATAGTGAGTGGCAAGTACCGGGGGATTGATTATTCTCTAGGGGAATAGTGTCGTTAGGATTGAAAAAAATTATGTAAACTAGGTCTAAAGGTGAGGGATGATTCTTTTTGTATTTTTATGTTTTATGAAAGCAAAGTAAAAATCTCGGATATTGGAGGAATGGGCGGAATTAGTTGTGTTGAGGCAACATGATCAAGATCTCTTTATGTTTTAATGATGACAGATAAACCATCGAAACACATAAAATAACAAACATTAGCTCAAAATTGCCGGAGCCAATGTCTGCTCCTGGTGCACTGCCCGCGCGTCAACGCGCGGGTGACGCGCTAGGAGTCTGTATGGTTCCGGGCGAATTTTAAAAGTCGGCTTTCCCCTTACCCGACAAATGTGGATCTTTCAATACAGGTATGAATATGTTATGTGCTTAATTGAGAACACTCTAAACGAGTTTTGAGACTTGAAAGATCCCACTTTTAGAACACCCATTTACGGGAAAATGCCAACTCATGTTTTCTAACTATCGCTTCTAGCCAAGGCCTTTCTAAACCTAGGGAGTTTATATATTTCACGTAACATCGTGTTGAAGCATCCATATGCTCATATCCCGTGCTTACGTCTTCTCTAATTACGTAACGGGTTTACTCCCTTATTAGTCAAACTAAGTCAAAGGTCACTTTGCGTAAACGCATCCATATGCTCATATCACTTTGCGTAAACGCATCCTTATTAGTCAAACTATTCCCCGGGCTGCGGCGCCAAAAACTTGATGCATGGGAATTGCACCAGGCTTTACCTCTCGAGGGATCTCGAGAAGCTTACAACCCCCACCAGGCAGTGTACCTGATCGATGTAGTATAGTATAATGACAAGTACCGGGGGATTGATCGTTCAACTCAGGAATAGTGTCGCTATGATTAGAAAACCTAAAAACTAGGTCTAGAGGTGAGGGATGATTCTTTTTTTTTTTTTTTTTTTTTTTTTTTTTTTTTTTATATATATATATATATATATATTTTAAAAGCAATTAAAATCTCGGTTTTTAGAGGAATGGGCGGAATTAGTTGCTAGTCAACTAACCCAATAACTACAGATGCAATCAAAATAAAATAACAAAAATGAAAATAAACTAAATAAAACTAGTGGTGTGAGCAATATATGGGAGAATTGTGTTTACTTAGATTTCACTACTTCCTAGATATCTTTTACAGGTTAATTACTTGTTACAGTTGCGTGGATGACGGATTGTATTCCTTAATACCATTCATGGGGTGGCGTACTTACTTCCCCAATCCTATAAGCGCCTACTTCACTCCTATGTCGAGCCGGCTAAGAAGCTCCTAACATGGGATCACTAGAATTTGCTCATGCATTAAATACAACCATTAAAACCTAGTACACATCGGTTCATGTTTCTTAAGACGTTCAAGCAAGTTACACAATGGAGATCTGCTAGTTTTCTTAAGCCTAACATTGAAATCATTCATCCATTACAACTATAAACAAGCAATCAACCTATAATCAACATCTAGGTTTCATTACATCTAAGCAAACACATGAAAGATCTAGCCTAGCATGTTATAATCAAGACAAGCATAAGATATATTCAAACAACACATAGACATATTGAATGAATTGAAAGAAAACTTATCTCAATTGAACATGAAGGGTTTTATGGGGTGAAAACCCTTGAAAATACTGTTACAAATGACCTAGGGTTTATTAGGTTCGGCCCTAGTATTCTCCACACAAGTTCATACCTTAATGAATGAAAAATAGAAAAGTATATATATAGATTCTGTGAGGTGACGGCGTCAAGAGGAAAAATCTGACGCCGTCATCTCGCCGCCAATAAAGTTCTCGGACTGCCTAGATCTATATCCGACGCCGTCATGTGTAATTCTGCTCCAGGCCGTCACCAAATTTACTCTTGACGCCCTACTTCTGACGCCGTCACGTTTTCTCTGGGCCGTCATCCATTTTGTCCTTGACGCCGTCAAACAAATCCTTCTTGACGCCGTCAGGTACTGTTTCCAGCAAGGAAAATTAAGTCTTTGCCGTTTTCTTCACTTTTATGCTCCAAAAACGTCCAAAATGCTTCCTTAAGACCCCCTCCTGGTAGCCTTTAAATTTTGACCATAGGTTTGACCTTAAGACCCCTGGGACCCACCTGAATCCATCCCCATTTCTTGTCCCATTTTCAGTGCTTAAATAATAAGTAAAGTGCTTATTTTGATTTGTTTGCTTACCCTTGTGGACCCCATGTGCTTATTCTGGCTTAAACATGTTCACTTAACTCATTTGTACCAGAATCACCCATAATGGGTCCCACTTAAGCTCATTTGAGCTTATTTCCTTCTTTGGTCAACAAAAGTCAACTATGGTGCTAATAAGCATTCACAGTGCTTATTTTTGATTTCCCAAAAAGTTGTCTTTACAAAAGTTAGTTTGTTTTAGTTGTAAAATAGTTTTCTAAAAGAAAAATCAAGAAAAACCAATTTAATAATAAGTGATTGTTTCTATTTAATGTAATTTAAATTTTAATTTTCATTTTTAGATTTTTATTAAGTACTTGGCATTTTTATATTTTTATTAATTACCTTTTATATTAAAGTAATTTTAGTAAATTTCTCAGATTTTTATTTTGTCATTTAGTATTTATTAGATTTAATATTAGTTTTATTAATTATTAATTAATATTAAGTATTAAATAGCAAAATTAGTTTTAATTAAGTAAACCCTAGTTTTTATATTTTTCCTAGCTATTATATGTTGTTAAATAATTTTAGAAATTTTCTTGTAATTTCTACTGTCCATTTGCTAGTTTTTATAATTTATTTAGTTTAATTAGTAATTAATTAATATTAAATATAATAATTAGTAAAATAGTGTAAAAACTTATAAAACAAACTTTTTATAATTTTTTAGGATTCCTGTGATGGTTAATTAGATTTGTAAAATTTTTCTTAATTTTCTAAGTTAGTTTGTTATTTTTAATAATTTAAATTAATTAAAATTATTTAAGTAATTAATAATTAGTAATTAATTAATAATAAATAAATAAATAATGTAAAAATTAATTTTAATTTTCTAAAAATTTTCTTTTATCCTTAGGTTTGTAAAAAAGTCATTTTCACCCCCTGGGGGTTTTCAGATTTCAGCTTTCACGTTTTATTTTGTACGTTTACGTTATTTAAAACGTGAACGTACGCGTTTTTAGATATTAAACGTTTTTAAGTATTTAGCTTTCACGTAACCATTCATATAGCTTATTTAAGCTATTTCTTCGTATATTCCTTAGTTTAATCAAACTCAAACCCCTTTCCCGTCCAAATTCACTCGATCACAGATCCGTTTGATAACCATCACACCTCGTCGGGACATAACGACCCGGGGAAACCCTATATTCCACGGAGCATTGACTCTAGGCAGTTTGACCTTGTTGACCATCACCTGGTCAGTTTAGGTTGACTGTTCTGAGCCAATCAGGGTCCTCAAAAGGATCTAACTCTTCATCTCTAGCTATGAGTTGTTCCACCGAATGTGTCTTATCGATGAAATCTTTTTCTAGATAGAATGGGCGTTGGGGTCCTATAAAGTTTCTTTCTATCCAAGGTCCATATCTAGATGGTCTCCTATTCATCTCTACCCAATGTGGTGTCGGTTCATCCTCACAATCATAGCTATGTTTCTTAACATCATATACCGACCAAGTATCGCCCTCACCTACCGCTATCTTAGACTCCTTACAATTTATCATGGCGCTAGCGGTTGCTAAAAATCCTCTTCCTACTAATAAAGGGCATGTAGTATCACTAACCATATCAAGGACGTGAAAATCCGCTAAAACAGTTAACTTCCCTACGTGAACAACTACATCCTTAATCATCCCAACCGGGTGGGCAATACTCCCATCCGCTAGACCAATTAATACCTCCGTCTCCTCTAACTTCCCTAGCTTGAGAGTGGTGAAAAGGGATAAGGGAATCAAGTTGAGGCTTGACCCTAAATCGGCTAGTGTGTCGAAAGCTTCGGATCTTCCTATCTTACAAGGCAAAACAAATATACCCGGATCATCAAGCTTTTTAGGCAACTTGTTTTGAACGAAGGCGGTCCCATTTTTACCTAGTTTAAATTTCTCATACTTTTCTAGGAGGGCACTATAATAGGGAGCACGGGCTAAGACATCAATGACGGGGCGTTCAAGGTGGAGCTCCTTGAATTTATCGTCAAGGTCTTGCGTAGGAGGTGTTTCAACTATGCTTTTGACCGGTTTTGTATCGGGTGTTTTATTTGATTGGTCCTTTTGAAGAATTTGGTTTTGTTTGAAACACGTGCTTGTTGATTTAACCGAATAGTATTGCGGACAAGAAGTGGGTGACGAAACTGATGATATGGAATTAACGTTTAGTTTCGGGTTCTTGACCGTGTCGCTTGGGAGTGCTCCCATTCCTCGGTCATTGAGAACTTTCAATAATGTGTCAATTTTGGTGGTCATCTCGCTTTGCTTTTGTTTGAAATCGGCTTCAAACTTAGATAAGCGAGCTTCTTGAGATGCCATAAACTTGGACATCAATCCTTCAAGATTGTTGGTACTACCATAGTTGTTAGAAGGATTGTTGTTGAAAGTACGGTTGGAGGGTGGACCGTTTGGTTGGTAACGATTAGGCGGATTGGAAGAATTGTTTTGGTTTTGTTTCCACCTAAGGTTCGGGTGATTTTTCCAAGCAGGATTGTAGGAATCACCATAAGGGTTTGGCTCGGGTTTGAAAGTGTACCACTTATCTCCCGCTTCGTCGGTACGCGAGGATGCGTAGTCCGCAAAAGCTGTTCCGGGGAGTTCCACACAATCACGAGTGTCATGGGGACCACTACATAATTCGCATGAAGAAGTGATTTTGTTCACTTCGCTTGAAGGCTTAGGAGCTTCGTAAGATTTCATGAGAAACTTGACTTGATCCTCAAGTTCCATGATCCTACGGTCGGGAGTGCTAGAATTGTTCGAAGGCAAAGATATTGCCTTGACCGTTTTGTTCAAATCACGGGGATCATTCCAACTTTCATTGTCATAGAGAGCAAGATCTTTTATGAGTTCCCATGATTATTCCGCACTTAGATCATGTAGCTTGCCACCGGCCGATTGGTCAATGGTTCGCCTTGTGGAGAGATCGATATGGTCATAGAAGATTTGGACTTGGAGCCAAAGGTCTATGCCATGATGAGGGACTTTTTGGAGTAAGTCCTTGAAACGAGTCCATGCTTCATATAGAGTTTCACCTTGACGTTGTTGGAACATCAAGATATCATTTCTAAGCTTGGTAGTTCTCCCCGGTGGGAAAAATTGAGCAAGGAAACGAGTGGTGAGATCATCCCATAAGGTGATGGATCCCGCGGGTAAACGCTCAAGCCATTGACTAGCTTGATCACGTAGAGAGAATTGGAATAGGCGTAATCGGGTTGTCTCTCTAGTTGCAACATCTAGGTCTATGGAATCTACGATTTTAAGGAAGTCCTTGAGATGTTGATTTGGATCTTTGGAACGAAGTCCATGGAATGCACATCCGCTTTGCACCAACCGGATGGTGTCGAATCGCAAGGGAGACACATTGGCTCCTTGAGTGAGCTCAATGGTGTTTCGGTAGCCTTGGTGGCTAGGTCGGGAATACTCTCCTAGGGTTCGGGGCCTAAGAGGTTGGTTAGCTAGTGGTGGGTTTTGTGGGTGGTCTTGTTGTGGTGGGTTGATGGGTTCAAAGATGTTACCACCTTCCATGATGTTGGATGGTAAAGAGTTAAGAACAAAGGCACGAAGAAATAAGATAGATTAAAGAGAACCTAAAAAAATAAAAAATAAAATCTTACTACAAAGGAATCTAGCAAGTATACCTAATAAAAAGAGATTCTAACCTAGGCAATAACTATTTCACTACTTCCTAGATATCTTTTATAGGTTAATTACTTGTTACAGTTGCGTGGATGATGGATTGTATTCCTTAATACCATTCATGGGGTGGCGTACTTACTTCCCCAATCCTATAAGCGCCTACTTCACTCCTATGTCGAGCCGGCTAAGAAGCTCCTAACATGGGATCACTAGAATTTGCTCATGCATTAAATACAACCATTAAAACCTAGTACACATCGGTTCATGTTTCTTAAGACGTTCAAGCAAGTTACACAATGGAGATCTGCCAGTTTTCTTAAGCCTAACATTGAAATCATTCATCCATTACAACTATAAACAAGCAATCAACCTATAATCAACATCTAGGTTTCATTAAATCTAAGCAAACACATGAAAGATCTAGCCTAGCATGTTATAATCAAGACAAGCATAAGATATATTCAAACAACACATAGACATATTGAATGAATTGAAAGAAAACTTATCTCAATTGAACATGAAGGGTTTTATGGGGTGAAAACCCTTGAAAATACTGTTACAAACGACCTAGGGTTTATTAGGTTCGGCCCTAGTATTCTCCACACAAGTTCATACCTTAATGAATGAAAAATAGAAAAGTATATATAGATTCTGTGAGGTGACGGCGTTAAGAGGAAAAATCTGACGCCGTCATCTCACTGCCAATAAAGTTCTCGGACTGCCTAGATCTATATCCGACGCCGTTATGTGTAATTCTGCTCCAGGCCGTCACCAATTTTACTCTTGACGCCCTACTTCTGACGCCGTCACGTTTTCTCTGGGCCGTCATCCATTTTGTCCTTGACGCCGTCAAACAAATCCTTCTTGACGCCGTCAGGTACTGTTTCCAGCAAGGAAAATTAAGTCTTTGAGTTTTCTTCACTTTTATGCTCCAAAACCGTCCAAAATGCTTCCTTTTCCAGAATTCACTCCCAAAGTACCTAAAATTACAAAAGGAACGATTTAGGGCAATATTTGATCAAATAAATTCAATTCCGGGCTTAAATGACCCCCTAAAAACGGTTCATTTTTCGCCTCATCATTATGGTTTACATCAAGGCAAAGCACTTAACTTGTTTGAACCAAGGTATTAGTTGAGAACGTCGAGTTGTGGAAAGTCACGAGATATGGAACTATGGATTCTCGACGTTGTGTTACTTGAACTTATGAGTAACCTTTGATTTTCTCAACTTATAATCTTAATTGTCTAAACCTTTTTCTTCTTAATGACAATTAGATTAAGTCTTAATCTTCTCTTAATCCCATTTATACATAAGACAAAACCAATCATATCCAATCATATCCAAATCAAATATTCTCTTACACAATCTCTTAAACCCTTACATATTCCCTTACACACTACATCTAAACCATCCATTCACTTACAACTCATCTCAACCTTCTAATTTCAACACATGGGATTTAATTTGAAACCCTAATAAGGCCCCTCTCATCCAAGCCATTGATTTCAAATTACAACACATCATAACCATCCATCCAACCCTTCATCTCTATGTCATCACATGTGCTTGATCCCAACCATTGAATTCAAACTAAACTCATCTCAACCATCCATCCAATCTCTCCTATCTATGCCACCACATGTGCTTGATCTCAACCATTGAATTCAAACCAAAACCATCTCAACCATTGATCTCTCCTTTCCCCCCAAGCAAAGCATATTCCTTGGAATATCCTTCTCAACCCTAACCTAGGCATGTTTGATCCTAGCCATCCATTTCAAATGAGATCATCTCATCCATCCACATTCACCACATGCCAAATTGTTTGAAAACCATGGGAGGCTCCCTTTGATCCTAGCCATCCAATTCAAACCATTTCATCTCAACCCTCCATCACATTCTTCCCCCAAGCATTGGAATATTCCTTGGCATATTCTTTCCCTCTTTTCTATGCCATGTGAGGAGATACACTTCTACCCCTTCCAAATTACCCTATCTATACTTTATACCCTTGGTAATTTGGCTTCTCTTTAAACACTTCACAAAACATTTTCCCAATTGCCTATTTGAGTTGGTAAACCTTAGATTGATTAATGTTAAGGTTTAGTGTGAAGTACAATTGGGGGTTTAGAAAGGATAGGCATTTGTAAGATCCAAACACTCAACACTTGGGAAAAAGTTACAGACGCCTGGCGCGCTGCCCGCGCGTTGACGCGCGGGTGATGCGCCGGCCTCGGTAAATTTTCCCAAGTTTGGGTTCTTGGCCTATAAATACCACCCTTTCCTATTGTATTCCTCACCCCTTGACATTATTCTTTCTCTCTAGATTCTTTCTCTCTAAACACTCTCAAATCTCTATCTCTATCCTAATCTCTAATCTTGTGTTCTTGATTTTCACATTAACATCTTGGAAGAACACATCTACTTGCAAGGGAAGAATCACAAGAACCTAATCCACTCTTGTGATTGTGTCGAGGGTCTTCTTTCTTATACCCTTTCTATTACAATCGAGTCACTAGGTTAGGTTAGGGCTTGGTTGATAAAACAAACTTTTATTCATTCAATTATTTGTAAGGGAAGTCTTGTGTCTTGGTGACCAAGCCTAGATCATTGTGGATCTAGTTGGGGTTTGAGACTTCCCATGGTCTTGGTGACCCTTAGGTAAAGTCGAATGGTGAGATTCTTTTGGGTGGTTTCCGATGGCGAAATACCGTAAGAGTAACTCCTTCTTTGTGAGCATCGGTATTGGTGAATATCGGTGGAGTGAATTGTAATGGTTTGTAGTCCACCGAAAGGATTATACTAGTGAATAGTATCAGAGTTGCGGATTCACAACTGGATGTACGGATGGTATAAACCCCCCATCCCGAACCAGTATATATCGTGGTGTCTTTTACTTGCTTTATATACTTTGGTTGTGTTAGTGGTTGTTGGATTATTATACAACCACTTGGTGCTCTCTTTGGCTTAAAGTTTTTAAACATCTAAAAAGCCGAAGAAACCGTATTCACCCCCCTCTACGGTTCTACAAGTTGCTAGTTAACTAACCCAAAATTATTGCGAATGCAAATAAAATTAAATAACAAGAAAATAAAAAGTGGTGAACATCTTATGATGAGAAAATGTGTTTACCTAGATTTCGCTACTCCCTAGCTACCTCTTACTAATTAATTGGTTTGTTATAATTGTTTGGATGAAGGGTTATTTTCCTTAATACTAGTCGTGGGGGCGTGTACGTTCTTCCCCAACTCTATAAGCTTCTATCTCTTCCTATGACGACACGTTTAGTATCCTATCATGGCCTCCTAAATAGTCACTTATGCATTAAAAACAACCAATAACATCGGCGTACACAACCGAATACGTTTCTTAAGACATTCAAGCTTGTTACCGTATAGGAGATTAGCCTGTTTTCTTAAGCCTAACGCGAAATCAATTACCCAATGCAATCAAACAAACCAACAATCAATAATTAATAGCTAGGTTTCATTAGATCTAGGCAAAAACTATAAAATCTAAACTAGCATGTTAAAAGAAAGACAAGCATAAAAGATAATCAAACAATACATAGATATATTGAATGATTAAAAAGATTAACTTATCTTCAATTGAACATGGATGAAAGAAGGGTATGAAAACCCTAAGTTTTCTGGAAATTTCGTCTAGGGTTTTTATCCCAAGAGTTACACCCTAAAAAGTTACACACAATGAAATACAAATCAAAAAATATATATAGATATACACTTTTGACGGCGTCAGGTCTTAGCCTCGGATGCCGTCAGGTCGCCGTGTCTTAGGGTTTCGTATCGTCCAAGAGATCTCTGAAGCCGTCCCTTTATACAAGTTCTGGGACGTCTCGTGTTGAGTTAAAGGGATACAACCTTGCTTTTGATACACCTGACGCCGTCAGGTGTTAACCTGACAAATTCTTCCAGGGCGTCTCAGCATAGATTTCCATGGCATCTCATCATATGGTGACCGCGTTAGCTCCAAAGCGTGACGCCGTCAGGTGTTAATTCCTGATTTTCTTGACTTTTCTTGTTCTCTTCATTCTTGAGCATAAAAACGTCCAAAAAGCTCCAAAATGCTCCATTTTCCAGAATTCATGTCCAAGTACCTAAAATGACAAAAGAAACAATTTGAGGTAAACATGATTTAGGGCTTAAATGACCCCCTAAAAGCGTAACAAATATTTCCTTATCAAATACCCTTACACTTGGGATTTGCTTGTCCTCAAGCAAATGAGCTTTTATACCAATTAAAATACAAG
Organism: Artemisia argyi; assembly: GCA_030686995.1. NCBI lineage: Eukaryota > Viridiplantae > Streptophyta > Magnoliopsida > Asterales > Asteraceae > Artemisia > Artemisia argyi. The sequence goes on along the minus strand of CM060705.1, from coordinate 44,968,962 downwards.
TTAGGGGTCATTTAACATTAATATAAAAGTAATTACAACAAATGATTGATCTACCCTAATCAAAACAAGCACGAAAATCATATACTAGCACCTCACATATAGTGTTTGGATACTCTCATCTCTCGGGTGTTATAAGTGTATTTGTTAGGGACTTCTATTTATATTTTATCATAGTTTAGGGTATCTTGTAACGTGACACAAGTTACCATCGCGGAACTTGTATATCCGCGATGGAGGCTTGGCTCTATGTTGGGTATAAATACCCCTACCTCATGGGTTATGAGGTGTGTGTTCTTATCTAATACAATGCGAGACTTTTGTTCTTTCTCTCTCTCTTCTCTAAAGTTCTCACACATACTTTACACATAAAGATTAGTTGTAGATGTGATATTATTGGAACAACAATTGGTATCAAGAGCCAAATAAGAATTGTTGTTTCTCGTAGTGATTGTTTTAGTGTTGTTTAATTTTCTCTAGTCTTTAAAGCTTTATTTTCTTGGTGTTCTTCACTTTCTCTCTCTAAAATAGTTCATACTTCATATGTAGTTATTAGATTAATCATTAACATGTTTAATCTTGTAATACGTGTGTTAGGATAACTTATTTCTGAAAAAGAAAGAGTTTTTCATCATTATCATCATAGCTTTTAAGTATTTAGTGAAGATTTAGGCTGTTTATTGTGGTTTTAAGTTTTTTGAAAAAGTGTACTTTTGTTCGTAAAAGTAGGGGTTTAGATTTTGTTCACATTATTTTGTTCACATCGCAAGGGTTTAGGCCGCGATACAAGGGTTGTTAATTCCGCGATAGTTATCTGTGATAAGAGTTTGTGTGTACTACGAAAGAATTGGCTGCGATACTTTCTCTGCAAAAGTTTTTGTTACCAACTGTTTACGAAAGAAAACTCTGCTCGGATCGCATTGGGTTTCAGTGATAGCTCTTGTATTAGTGCGACACTTCAAAGGTTCTGCGACATCTGATTTTACGAGACTTATTGTTACCCACCTTTTGCGAAAGAAAACTCCACCCAATTTTCACCAGAAGCTGCGATAGTTACTGTTCACGAGACTCTTCCGCGATACTTTGACTTAAAGACTTTTATAATTTAACAAATCCCTCAAAAAGATTTAAAATTAGTAAAAGACTTTGATCATATTCATATCTCAAGATTAATTCTCCAAACATTTAACCATCACAACTCAAACAAACTAAAACACCTCACTCAAACAAAACATCTCATAACAAGATCCATTATCACAATGTCTACCACTCAAGATGCATTGGCTGCAGGAAGTGATGCTAGGCCTCCCATGCTGTATCGGGGAAACTATGTTCAATGGTCTTCTAGGTTCATGAATGTTCTAATGGGCTACAAAGAACGTAAGTTGTTGATTAACTCCATCAAGCATGGGCCGTATGTAATGAAGGAAATTCCTGACACTGAGAATGAGGGTAAGACACGACTACAAACTGAAGATGACTTAAGTCAAGCTGAACTTGCTCAATTTGAAGCTGACATTCATGCCAAGAACTTAATTCTGTATGGACTAAGCAATGATATTTACAATGCCATTGACAGCAGTCTTACTGCACATGATCTCTGGAAAGCTTTAGAAAAATTAATGCAAGGAGCAGACGTCGGCACTCAGACTCAACAAACTCTAGCTCTATGTAATTACAAATCCTTCAAGCAAATTCCCGAAGAGAGTCTTGAAGATGCTTACATTCGATTCAAAAAACTTATCAATGAAATGAACCGTCATAACCTTACATGATCAAACATTGAACACAATACCATGTTTCTCACAAACCTTCAACCAGAATGGAGACGCTTGACTATTGCTATTAGACAAAACCAAGACTTAACTGCTAAAGATATCAACAACTTGTTTGATCTACTGAAGCATAACCAGGTTGAGGTTAATGAAATTCTTGATCAAAAATGTAAAGAAAAAGAAAAGGAACACTCAACTCAACTTATCACACAAACACCAGTTGTTGATCCCCTTGCTCTAGTATCATCTTCTCCTTCAGCCCCAACAATGAATCTCACTTCACTCCAGTGGACGAAGCAATGGAGCCCATACAAGATCCAACCAATGTTGAACTCACTAAGATTGTTCAAAACCTAGCACTCCTTGGAAAACAAATTCAAAGGTCCTTCTACAAACGTCTAACCAACAACAATCTCAGAACCACTTCTGCACCAACTGCATTGAACAAGAGACAAGTCATTCCACCCAGAGGTAAAGTAGTGCGTCAAGGTGTTCAGAGGAATGATAAGGTTGAAGTAGGTCAAGATGTACAAGAACCAAAGTGCTTTGGCTGTGGTCAACAGGGTCATTTTGCTAAGAACTGTCCAAATGGGAAAGTGCATGACAGAAACTACTACAGATAGTAAATGATGTTGGCTGATATGGAAGAAAAGGGTGAAGTTCTTAATGCTGAAGAAAATGATTTCATGATGGATACTGATGATGAAGGAGAAATATTGGAGACAAACATGGTGTACATGGCTTCTTTGGAGAAGGTGGATGTTTTTGAAGCTCATGATGGTGATTCAGCTCCAAGCTATGACACAGATGCTGAAGATGGTGACACTCTTGGAAACAAGGTACACATCTTTGATGCCTGTGATAATGATGATCTTGATGAATTTATACATGGTCACATTAGTACCACTAGCATGACAACTAAAGTTAACACAAATAGTGCAACATCTACAAGTTCTACACCTTCGTTATCTGCTAATATTACCAATAGTAATCATGTATCAACAAGTCAAGATCATGTTAATATGCTTCAAAACTATGCCACTATTCAAACTCAGATTCAAAATTATGCTAACTTGATAAAACTTGAACAAGATAAAAGTGCTTCCTTAGAAAAGAAAATCAAGGACATGTTATACGAAGAGTAGTCTGAACGGCCTTTAGTGCTAAAACGTCAAAATCAAGATTTACAAGATGAGATCTTTTCTTTTAACAGAAATATGACAAGTTTTGAAAAAACCAAAAAGAATCTTGAAAATGAAGTTTCTAAACTTAAAGAAGAAAAAGCTAATTGTATTCAACGATTAACTAAAGCAGAATTGAAAATTCGCACTACTAGTCAGTGTCCTCAGACTATGCACATGTCACTTCCCAAAACCGATTAAATCTTGGATCTAAGACCGGGACTTGGATTTTCTAACCCTTCTTATCTTGAAATGGTCATACGTCAAGCACCAATTTTGTATAATCCTGACTATATGAGACGTGACACATTCAAAGATTACATGTTTGTTCCAAATGACATCTCTAATGAGGAAATCCAAAAACATTTAATGGTCAAACAAAAGAAAACCAATTTCTCTTATTTTAGTGCTGATTATTGTGTGATTAATAAAGGAAATGCTCTTGAACGAAAACCGACAAATGCTATGAAACATATGGAAGTGACTACGGTCAATCCGTATAACTCTAGCAATTATGAGAGTTTAGAAAGAAAAACCTTTTGTCATCTCAGAAATCAAAATAAGTCTATCGCTAAGAACTATTCGTGAGAAGCAAGAATTCTCAACTGATGAACTTGTGAGATCTAATTCATACGAAATAGATGTCTCAAGGGAAGTTAAAAAATAGATAAAATTATTTATCGAGCCTCCCGTGAAAAGTATTAACAATAAACTTAAAGTCTTTGAGGAGACATTGATGACTGAAATGCAAAATGATTTGAAATATGTCACATCTCTTGAAGATGAATATGACCTTATTTGCTTAAACTCGGACATTCAAAAGGAATATTTTCGAATTCAAATTGAATCAATCAAACCACAATTTGCACTAAATGAGGAGAAAATTGGGATTTTAGAAAATCGACAAACGTCACTTGAAATAGAAAACCTTGTTTTAAAAGAGAGTCTAAAACAGTGTTTGACAAAAAGAATGTTGAGTTGAACGAGGAATTGTCTTGTCAAAATTAAAAATTTGAAAACTCGTTTGCCAAACTTGAAAAACAATGAATAATATTTGAATCAAATTGGCAACGAAAGATTGAAGAAAATAAGTATGACAAGCTTTCCTACGAAAATTCTTTGAAACTAATCTTAAAAGAGAATGAGGAACTCAAATCTAAAGTGCTTGATTTGACAAAAACAAAGAACAATGAGTTTGCTTCAAAACGCCAGTTGGAAAATACAAATTTTTCATACTTTTCGAATCAACCAACGTTTTTAGCATCTTCAAAGCAACAAACTCATGTTCTTGAGCCAAAATAAAAAGAGGTTTTAATTAATCCTAATGTAATTTCTCCTAGTATGTATAATGTTGCTTCTACTTCTAAGTGTGAACCTTATGGTACAAACGATATGTTGTATAAGAAAGAATTAGAAAAAGCTAGGATGCAAGCATTAATTAGCAAGGATACACCTCTAGATGCACCAATGTGTTCTTTGACTCCTCCCCCAATAGAAAAGAATCCCAAAGAGTCAAGGAATCACATGAATAAGAACCGTAAGAAACATAAATTAGTTCAACAAGATCAATCTTCAAAATATCCTAATGCAATTTTATTTTGTCTAGGTTTTGAAACTACTTGTAGCAGGGAGAGACCACTTAAGAGTAATGCTTGGAAGATTAGAGCCTCTCAGCCTCAAGTTGTAGAAAAATCTAGATATTTCAATGATTTCAAATATAAAACACTCTAAGCGAATAGATAAATGTAATGACTTAAAAATGCATGGATTTGTTGCTTCTAATAGCATGAATGCTTGTTCTAATTTTGTTCCTTTAAATCCGATTTCTGATAAATGTGTGCATGATAAAATGAATTGTGAGAACATGAATGCTAAGACCACGAGGACTAATACATCGAAGCCTAGAAACACTAAGCATCGAAAACAAAAGCCAATGATTCCTAAGGGCAAGAATCTAGATCACTATGACTCAAACCCTAGATCATGCTTTAAGTGGGTTCCTACTGGAAGAGTGTTTAAACACTTAGGGTATACATGGCAACCAGTTAAGAAGCAAGAAACACCTACCATTTCTCAAGTTTCTAAATTTAATCCATTAGGTGTGCATTCTATACTATCTAAATACGTGGAACCACTTTATCAGCGGATTCCCAATTTTTTGTGTCTTGTTTTGATGTGCAGTTTGTCCAAGTGTGCCTATGGTACCTCGACTCGTGGTGCACCCGGCACATGACCGGGAACAGGGTACTTCTCAAGAACTTCGAGGCCAAATTCTTGGGTATACTGCATTTTGGGAATGATCACATAGCTAAAGTCACCGGTTATGGAGATCTCATTCATGATAAGGTCACAATTCAACGTGTTTACTTTGTCGAAGGACTGGGTCACAACTTGTTTAGTATTGGTCAATTATGTGATAAAGGTTTAGAGGTGGCGTTTCAAAAGCACTCGTGTATTGTTCATACTTTTGATGGCGTTGATATTCTCAAAGGCTCCCGGGATTCAAATCTATACCAAATTGCACTAAATGAAATAACCTCACCAAAACCGATTTGTCTGCTTGCTAAAGCAACATCATCACAAGCCTGGCTATGGCATCATCGCTTCTCTCATTTGAACTTTAGAACGATCAATGACCTTGCTCAACATAATTTAGTCAAAGGATTACCAAAACTATCTTTCAAGAAAGTCCATCTTTGTTCTGCTTGTGAATTGGGTAAGATGACACGTGCAACACTAATATCCAAACCCGAACCTAGTTCCATTGCTCCTTTGCATTCATTACACATGAATTTGTTTGGTCCAATGCGCATTTTCAGTAGAAATTGGAAGAACTATATTTTGGTTGCTGTGGATGACTACTCACGATACACTTGGGTTCATTTTCTTGCTTCTAAAGCTGAAACTCCAAATGTAATCATCACGTTCATCAAAAGAATTCAAGTTGGTTTACAAGCTCAAGTCCGAATTGTTAGAACAGATAATGGAACGGAGTTCACGAATCAGATTCTTCAGAATTTCTTTGATTCTATTGGCATTACTCATCAGAGATCCGTAGCTTACACTCCTCAACAAAATGGTGCAGTTGAAAGACGAAACCGTACATTAGTTGAAGCTGCTAGAACAATGCTATCCTCTGCAAACCTACCATTAAACCTTTGGTCTGAAGCCGTATCAACCGCTTGTTTCACATAAAACCGATCAATCATAAATAAACGATTCAACAAAACCCATATCACATCCTTCACAAACGAAAACCCGATGTATAATATCTCCGCACCTTTGGTTGTAGATGTTACCCACTTAATGATCGGGAAGATAATGGAAAACTCAAAGAAAAAGGGGATGTCAGAACTTTCCTAGGATATTCCACGCAATCAAGTGCTTATCGAGTTTATAATCGCAGAACAAAGCTGATACAAGAAACAATTCATGTTCATTTCGACGAAGTAGAAGAAATGGCTTCTGATCATGTATGTTCAGAACCCGTGCCAACGTCTATGACTTCTGAACAACACAGCTCAGGACTCGCACCTAACCTCACATCATCAACATCAAAGCTTAACCGTATTCATAAGGAAGCGTTAGATGGACTGTTTGAAAACTTCTATGATGAATCATATGGTGGAAACAAGATGAAAGTGTCTACATTATCCGCTGCAACTCCGATTATTGAAGTAAACAATCAAGAAGACATACCAAATCCAGTATTCGGCTCATCAACAACTACTTATGAAGCTGCTGATCCATTACCAGATTCTCCTCCATCAACTCACATTCAACTAGAACGTTCACCAAACAATGTCACTCCAACCTCCCAAACAAATGTTAATGATCACATAATTACCAGTGCATCGTCTAAAGAGGAGACATTCATTAATCCATTTGCGACTCCAAAACATGCGGTCGGTGAACCTTCAGAGGTGCAAAACATCAATCCTCAAAACATGCAACAACATTACCAACAACATCCGCACAGAAGAAGTTGGACTCATGATCACCCTTTACATGTAATTGGACATCTTTCTCAACCAATTCAAACAAGAAGTTCTTCAGCCAATTTTTGTTACTACAATTCTTTCATAAGTCAAATAGAACCCAACCCGCCAATGTCAAAGCGGCACTTGCTGAACCAGACTGGATCGTTGCAATGCAAGAAGAAATCAATCAATTTACACGAAATGGCGTTTGGCGAAGGGTTCCACGTCCTCTTGGAAAACTTATAATTGCTTTGAAATGGATTTTGAAGAATAAACGTGATGAAGATGGTGACGTAATCTGTAACAAGGCTCGTCTTGTTGCCAAGGGTTACAATCAAGAAGAAGGGATTGACTTCGATGAATCTTTTACACTGGTTGCTCAGATCGAAGCAATACGCTTATTTTTGGCTTATGCAGCTCACAAATCTTTCACCGTCTATCAAATGGACGTGAAAACGGCCTTTTTATATGGGGAGTTGGAAGAAGAGGTGTATGTAAGCCAACCAGAAGGCTTTGTTGATCCAGATCACCCGGATGATGTATATGTTCTTGATAAGGCCGTCTATGGACTCAAGCAAGCACCTCGTGCATGCTAGTCGTCCTGATATTCAATTTGCCATCTGCATGTGTGCCCATTACCAATCCAGGCCAACGGTAAAACACCTTACTGCTGTCAAACGGATCTTTTGGTACCTCAAAGGAACAACTCACATGGGCCTTGTGTATCCAAAAGACACCGGTTTTGGACTAATTGCCTATTCAAATGCAGATTATGCAGGGTGTCAAATTGATTGCAAAAGTACTTCTGGATCTGCTCAATTCTTGGGGGAGAAATTAATCAGCTGGTCTTCAAAGAAAAAAAATCATACTGCACTTTCCACTACTGAAGCTTAATATATTTCCCTCTCTGGATGTTGTGCCCAAGTATTATGGATGAAAACACAACTGACGGACTATGGTTTCTTCTATGACAAAATCCCAATTTATTGTGATTCGCAAAGTGCCATTGCTATCTCTTGTAACTCAGTACTATATTCAAGAACGAAGCACATTGCAGTTAGATACCACTTTATCAAGGAGCATGTTGAAAAGCGGACTATGGAATTGTACTTTGTGAAAACTGACTACCAAATTGCCAACTTCTTCACAAAATCTTTGCCTTCCGAGAGATTTGAATACCTACGACAACGGTTAGGAATGGAAAGTATTCGTGATGATCATGCCGAGGAAACTCCTAAGGTCAAAGTAGTCAACAATATAGCAGACATCACACGTACATCTGGTAACTCAAAATGGTAATTATTCAAACATAATGGCTGTTGATCAAATCACAGATCAACACCCGTAATAGAAGAATGGTTCTGAACATACGCTTCAGTGTGTCAATTCTTCAGAAAAGAAGAGAAATCTTCTTATTATTATGAGCAAAATCTATACAAGATTTAAAAAAAAAAAAAAAAAAAAAAAAAAAAAAAAAATTCTAAAAACCTTTTTATAAAATTTTTTGCTCATGATAATCAAATCTTGAGAATAGCTCGAGTAAGAATAAAACTTTCAAAAACAATGCTTCACCTCATCAATAGATCAAAAACAGTTTAAAATATTAAGCTATTTTTGAAGGGGAGAAATTTAGAAGTTTGTTTTTGAAATCATGAATAAGTCGCAATCATGTGTTGCTACAAGGTTGTTAAAAGAAAAAATAAAAAAATGATAAAAAGTTGTTGAAAATGTTGGAAAAATACCATCACTTCGAGGGGGAATGATAGATTTTAATTTTAAAATTAAAAACAATTTTGATATAACACAAACGTTCAATATTTTAAACAAAAATATTTTCAAAAAATTGTTAAAATTTTAAAATAAAAGGTCAAAAGTGTTAGTGTAAAAAGGGCTAATTTCAAAGGGGGGTTTTGTTAAAATACTCATAAATGATTTGAACCCTCCCCTAGTCCAAAAACCCTCGCAGACCTGAGTTCAAATTACAAGGGGTCAAAATGAAAAAAAACACAGGTCAACCTACCTCACATATGTGATGCGAGAAAAAACACACACACTTTTCACAAATCACTCGCATCCTCTCTCTCCTAAGAAAAAACCATTTCCATTTCACTCGCATTTGTAAAACTCTCGCATTCTCTGATTTTCTTGCCTATTAACATCGTTTCTTGCAAAAAGTAAGCTTTCAAATCAGTTCATAATGATGTTTTACATATGTGACTTGCTTATCTTGCCTTAATTTTAACTAATTCATGCTTAATTGAGGCGTTAGGGGTTAAGATATCGAGTCCACTTATGTTCACTATTGAGTTTGCAATTGTGGTGTGTTAGTAACAAAATCTTGTGGTTAGATGACTGAGATAGACCAGTTAGATCATAACTTTTAAAGAAAATGGGTTTTTAAACGGCTTGATTTGGTTAAAATGGGTGGATTTTGGGAAGAAGATGAACAGTTCTCGATGCGACGTCGTATTAGATGCGATCCGAGACTTTAGGAAAGAGGTAAAAAGTGCATTTAATAATATTTAAATATTCCGAGAAGTTTTAACTGCGATGAAAATTTTCCTCGCATCGAAGTTGAATACTCCTCGATACGAGCTTTTCTTAATGTCCCGCGATGGCTTGCCATCACAGATCCTAATACGAATGTTTTGGTTCTGAAACTTTATACGATGGTTTACTGTCACACTTAGTTTGGACCGCGATACCTGTTACATCTTCAATGCGAACATTGACTTTCATTGACCATTTGCCCGCGATACCAAATCCACGATACTTGATATTGCGAAGCTTTTTCACCCACTAAACCTAAATGTTACTCTGCCCAAATTTTTTAAAATCTTTGTAAAATTTTTATAAATCTTGTATTTATATAAAGTTTTTCAAACATTTTAATAAATTTTGACTAATTAACAAGGAGTAAACTACACCGTTCGTCCTTGTGGTTTGCGTTGACCGACAAGTTTCGTCCTTTGACAAAAAAAATGCACCATCCGTCCTTAAACGCGAAACGTTATGTACCATTCGTCCTTCGCTTTAACGAGACACACTAACAGTCGTTAAGTCTAAACATGTAACGGTATCTTTGTCCTTTTACGACTTCTCTCTACTTCATTTTTCCCACTCGTTAATACCTCCACTTTTTTGTTCTTACAACCATCACCACTGACCATCATCTTTCTTCATACACATAAGATAAAAAAACACTACATTAATCTACACTCAACTTGAAGGGAGAATATGTCAACCATTAAAGATTCATTCACACAAAATCTTTCTTTTCTCTACCAAAGTTTGAAAAACCATCATCACTACAAATCCCACTAATAATATGCATCTATCACCACCATTTGCTGATGCCATCACCACTACCATGACCACTCTTGAAACAAACCCAACGAAGAAGAGATTTCAACCCCTAAAAAAAGTGTGTATCGATATAGTGTCAAAGAGGATGAGCTTTATGACGGGATACCTCGCCAACATGCTACTTTATCTAAAAATCAAGATCCAGAAGCTCGAGGGTAGGTGAATATTTGCGTTATGATTTGTCTCTTTGATTTTCTTTTGACTTTAGTGGGTGTTCTTTATTATTATTATTATTATTATTATTATTATTATTATTATTATTATTATTATTATTATTATTATTATTATTATTATTATTATTATTACTATTACTATTACTATTACTATTACTATTATTATTATTATTATAATAATTTCATTGAAACCAAGGAAATTACATGAAGTTGGAGGGGAGTCTAGACACAATCTGTGCTCCCACTCCTTTTTGAATACACAAACTAATTCGATAAAAAATAAAAGCACCGCTCTTAACATTGTTAGAGTGGCTGCTGGCAATAGTCCCGACACGTGATAGTGTATTCAAAGCTTCTACATCGAGTTCCCCAAACGTGGAAAAAGCGAAAGGGACGAACTTGTATCCATTGTCTTCACACTTGGACGCATACTTCTTCCTTTTTTTTTCCACAGCATTACACAACGCAGCCCCAGGAGCCCATGTTGTGGCCTCAGTCCCAGCAAACGGGGAGACCCCAGTCACATCCAGACATGCGTCCTTACCCTGGAACCAGTTAAACAATAGCACATCTGCAGGACGTAATTCTCTCCCTTCCTCCGAAAGAAATCCCATTGGAGCCTCTTTACGCACCATAATCCCGACTTTGGAACATATATCAACAAGGATATCACGCACCAAATTATGCCTGAACTTAACACCCACTTCGCTAGCCCAGTGAACCGCGTGATCCCCCCACTGGTCCATACGGTGTACATTGCAACTCGGGCATAAGCTGCCTTCGGGGAACATAGGAACCGCAAGCCTGTAGCATAACACCGAACGAAATTGGCGAGGATTCATCCTTTGTCCGAGACCGTCAATAGGGATGGCGAAGAGGAAGTCCTGCGCATGCGGGGCGCGGATATTACTAAGTATAGCCACCTGCCTTGGACTTAATGAGTACTTGGAGACAAGGTCTTTCTCAATGACACCAAAATAACACTTTGCCATGGTTTTCATCATTTGGGGGGCAGAAGCGCCCCCGATGACATTGAGGAAGTCGGTGTTACAAGTAGCGTTGAATATGTCCAAAGCATGCTGGAATGAAGGGCCATGTGTAACAATACCCGTTTTGGTGAGTATCTTATCCTGTAAGTCGTTCGTTTGCATCCGAGAAGCGAGGACGGCGTATTTGACGATATCCCCTGCTGAAAGAATGCCAAGCCCACCGAGCTTTATTGGAAGAGTGGCAAGCCTCCACTGCCAGTCACCAAACCCAGGCCCTGAGGCAGTAACAATCTTCTCCAAAGAGGCACGTAACGTCTGATCGAACTGAGCTTGGGCCTCTGATAAGTGCAAGGGGGAACATGTTCTCAAAGCATACGAAAGTTTCAAAACTCCTGCACAATTACGCAAAAGGAGAAGCTCACATTGCGGATCATTGAGTTTGTTAATTGCCTCGATTAAATGTATGGTTTTGGAGACCCTTTTGGAAGCCAAATCCTGACAGAAGCCTGCATCCAAACTAACCGGACCACCAAGGAGTTTGACACCATTTAGCGGGCGAGCAATATTTATAGGAAATAAGCCCTCCATTCTGCTTCTAGGGTCTTCGACAGGCCAGAAGAGTTCAGTCTTGTCAACATTTAAAAACAAACCACGAGCGGGGCCCTCTGTCCTAATGATACCAAGCGCTTTGGCGACCATGAGCGTATCACCAACAATAGTACCATCATCGAGGTACCACGCCTGAAGAGTAAGTTCACATGACTGATTGATAGCATGAATCAAAGGGTGCAAAGCTAAGGCAAACAACAAAGGGCCCAACGGATCACCTTGTTGGACACCCTGACATGACCAAAGGATGGAGTCCTCATAATAAAGCCTGGTAGGGCACGCATAATGTAAATCTTTGGTGAAAGTTATGGCGAAATTTGAAGTAATACTAACAACTGATAACTTGATAAGTTTGTTTTCTCTTTTTCTAAAAGTGTGTCTTTATCTATCTTAATGACAACTTATTTTAATTAAAAAAAATAAAAAATAAAAGTCAAGTCATGGATAATTAGTTTCCATGTATCATGTGTTAAAGAATCAAATCTTCTTGCAAGTATTACAGAATCTTATAGCTATATATGTCCCGTTCCATTTTTTACTTTAGACACAAGTTCAAAACAGGGGATATGAATTTTTTGTTTTAAAATGGGTTGGATGAAGATGGGATTGAATGAGTTTTGCAGTTGGTGATGATTTTTAATGAAGATGGAAGATCATGGGTTTTGTGGATTGGATTTTGTGTTTAAGTTTTATGAAGATGAGGTGTTGCTGATTACATATAAAGAGAGAATGAGATGGGTGTGTTGGTTTTGGGGTTTTTGAGGGTTGTCGGAGGTAATAAGATTGGTGGACGGTGATTGTGAGACTGGTGGTAGTGGCGGGGGAAGATTAAGATGAAGAGGTAGTCGTTGGTGGAAAGATGTTGGTGGAGTGACTAAAGAAGAGAAATAGATACAAAAGGAAAAATAATTATTTTATCTTTATGTGTAGACTTAATAAGACGAAAATACCCTCATGTATTGATGACTTAACGACAGTTAATGAAAGCCGTTAGAGGTAAGGACCAATGGTAGATAACGTTTCGCATTTAAGGACGGACGGTGCACGTTTTTTGGTCAAAGGATGAAACTCGTTGGTTAACGCAAACCACAAGGACGAACGATGTAGTTTACTCATTAACAAGCATTGATCAACCATTCTTTCCCAAATAAAGTCAAAATTTATTCTTAATGAATAAAATAAAAGTAAGTTGTTTTGAAAAAATTACACGAGTAGTTATCTCAATTTGTTTTCATCAAATATAACTTTTTCTCATTAAAAGATGAAACGAAAATCTTTGAGACATTGAATATTGCATATGCTTAGTTTTCTTAAGTAAATTAGACTAGGATTGTATCACTATTACCGCCTTAACATAATACGTGATGCATATGTTTAACTACTAGACTTAGACTTTCCTATGATTGAAATTTTTTATGAATACTTTGTGTACATGACTGATTTGACGGATATGTTTACAAAATGTTAGTGATTGCCAATGCTATGAATTTAATTTTTAAAACAAATTCATGCAATCACTTAAACAAAATTTTTCACTCATACTTGTTTTGATATAAATGGTTTTGAGACGACTCGATACTATTTAAACTAAGGATATCTCATCTTCAAGGTAGTTATTAGGGCTAGTTATCACCTAAAAACTGATAATGCATCCCTTTAGCTACGCAACGTAATAAAGTATCCAAGGTCTAAATATGTTTAGAGAAATCTCACACTTATGCAATAAAAGCTCTTTTGAGACGTATTACGATTTGATGTTACTTAAAACTTCTCATCTTTAAGATAGTTACTAGGAATAGTTATCACCTAAAAGCTGATAATGGACTCCTTTAACTAGGCAACCTAATTGAGAGTTTAAAGTATCGTCATTTGTTAAGAAATCTCAAGCTCATGCAAACAATTTTTCTGTGAAAGTTTTTATTTCCAAAAAGAAGTATTCTAGTTTAACTAGATTACTTAAGTTTGAAAACAAGTTGATACTTTTTCCCAAATCTTCATAATGGTAAGATAAACGTATATTTTAAAGCATGAGCATTACAAAACAACGTCTTATCGTTACTTTGAATATATTTTGAAAAAGTATCACTCTAAAACAAACTTTTGGTGAGGAAAATAAAAACAGAAAGAGAGAATTAAATCGCATGTGAAAAGAAAAGAGCATGCGCTTATGCTATAAAAGCAAGAAAACATAAGAAAAGAAAAAGAAAAAGAAATAAGCTCGAAAAAGAAATGCCAGAGCATATAAAAACAGACAGAGTGAAAAATAAATATTGTGAACTTTATCAAGATACTTACATCTTTCATGTCATTTCAGAATCATTCATTACAATGGCTCAAGAACAAGCTCATGATCAACCACAACACATTCAAGAAGATGCTCCAGCTGTACAAATACCAACAAATGAAGAACTTGTGCCAACAGCTGAATATGTTAGAATTGGTGAATGCAATCATGAATTCCACATCTCTCAATTTGAATGTGATCACCCTATCATACCTGAAATCCTTCAAAATCACCCAACTTATCCTATGCTCTCATTATCCGACTCTACCACCCCATGATATACCTGCAACAATTCTGGCGTAATGTTGTGTTTTTCAAAGAAACCAAACCCGATGCTATCCAAAGCATCATTGAAACACAACATATAATACTTACGTCAGAAGACCTTCATATGGCACTAAATCTTCTTGCTGCTGAACATGGCAACCTCACAGCTTACCAACAACCACCAACAGTCAACCAGCTCAAGGAATTCTTCATGGAGCTGGGATATGATAAAGAAGCTGATGACAAGCACAAGTTCAAGGTCTTGTCAACATTCAAGAGGAAGTGCCTACCTGCAAGATGGGCTACGCTATTCTCAATTCTTTATCGGTGCGTAATCGGTAAAGAAATGGGAATGGATCGAGGCACTAATTCAGTATACCAAATCATGTATGGTATAGTGCATCAGTGTTACTTCGATTATGCGAAGCTTCTATGGACAGATGTAGTGGACCATGTCCGAAGAACGATGAAGAAGCAGAATGCATGCATTCCGTTTGTCAGATACTTCAAGATACTAATTGCTCAATTTATGAGGCAACATCCAAGTATCACACGAAGAAAAACTAATCCAACACCCAGAGTGCCACATATTCACAGCACAAGTGGGGACTCCATTGTTTGCAACAATGTCCCGATGGCAATACCACAAGGTTTGTTGGAACTTGCTAACAAGGAATCGCATGCATATAGGGTGTATATGGGAATAGAAAGCGCTCCTATGGAAAGCTCTAAACCGAGCGGACCTACCCTGGATGTGTCTAGGTTCAAAGTAGAGTCTAGCACCAAAGTAGGAAATCCTAGGATGCATCGAAAACAAACGGCTATGAAGAACTCTAGGAAGGGAAGCCAATTGTTAGACGAAGAGGAGGAAGATGATAGGAAAAAAAATGAAGGCGAAGATGATGAGGGGAAGGATACGGAGAAAAGTGAACCTTCTAAGGAGGATAAGGATAGTAAGGAGTTTAGGACTAGTGAAGAGGGTTGTGTGTGCTTATTCACACACCTTTTTTGGCCAAATTAAGACCAAAACAGACACGAACTAACCATAATTGCCAAAGTTATTGTGTTTTTATGTTTGTGATCGTGCAGGAACGAATATTTCAGAAATTGGCAAAAATCAGGCAAAAAAGGGACAAAAACGAGCACGGGTTTGGAAAACGCGTCAAAAGCCAGAACCGGGGAAGCAAATTACAACTTTTGAGCTCAGATTGTCAAAACACACCTTGTGGAATCACAAGATGCCAAAAATAGGCCTTGGAGCAAAAGTTTGTAAAATTGGCAGAAATGGTCCCTCAAGTTTGGAAATTGACAGAAATGGCCCCTTAGCATTGGATTTGGATGAAAAGTCAACAATAGTCTTTGGGAATTCACAAGTTATCAAGTTTGGTCCCTGGGTGAAAAGTTTGAAGAAATTACAAGTTTAGTCCCTGAACTTTGAAGTTTTGGCAGATTTAGTCCCTGGAAGTTTAAATTTGGAAACTAAACAACAAAGGACCCTGTAAAATCACAAAGTAGCAAAAATTCATCCTTGGGTTAAAGATTTCAATAAATTACATTTTCAGTCCCTCAAGTTTCCAAAAATGACAAGAATGGTCCCTGTGCAATTCACCCCCAAGTTAATGCCCCCCTTGCACCTAACAAAACAATAAAAATTAATGCCACCCCCCCAAGTTGCAATTAAGTAGGCAATTTGGTCAAACTGACTTTCCTGCCAAAATTGAACCAAAGGCTATGATCAATTCTAGCCAATCCAATGGCTAGAAAAGAAGTGGTATTTGTGCAGAGGAGTGAGACAAACCCTAATGCTCTCTATAAAAGGAAGAAGAATGGGAGAAGCCATGGCAGTTAACTAGTGTAGCTTGTAGCTTATTTTTACTTATGTCAAATTAGTTATCAGTTTAAAATTCCCAATAAAACTTAGCTTGTAATCCGTGTTCCTTAAGTTAATATAAGCTTTTAAACTTAATTTTCCATCCTTGTACCTTTTTCAAGAATTAATGAATGAAGTGATGTCTTTCAGTTAAAATCTTGTTTGTGTTCTGTTAATTGTTAAAATATTAGTTCAAGCTCATTTAAACTCTTAGATACATAACAAAACATAAAAAGAAGTAAAATCAAGTTCCACAATACATCACAGGGTACCCTTGCATTTTGGACAGGAAGCTTTAGAAATCGTCTAAATGGATTGGCCAAAGGGACTTAACTAGCTTGTTTATAACAAGCTAGAGCTTGTAGCTGCCCATTTGGGTGCCCTTGTTTAGCTAGGGTCTCAAGTAATTTTAATTTTTCTATTTTTTTAATTTCTAGAATATTACTGTAGCCGTGCGTATCTTTGCTTATCTCTGTGTTCTGTGTGCTTATTAAGTGTAATTAAGTCATATTGTAGCTTAAGATTAGTTGTTTGTTCATTAAATCTCATTGTACTCGTTATCCTAGTATCAACTGCCATTTTTAGCATTTTGGTAATCCTCAGGTATTTGGTGCTAAGATTGTTGTTTATAAGCTTAACCCAGTGTATTTCAGTATTAGAAGTCCTTGTGGTTCAGTTTCATAGCCTTAATTAGTGGATTGCTTTGAAAAATCATATGTGAATCTGTTTTAAGGGGTGTTTGGATGAACTGCACCTTCTGTGCTCATGCTAGTTTTGTGTGATAAAATTGGTTGTAACAGTCGCACATAGGTGCCTTTAGTCTAGGTCAGTCTTAAAACTCATAGGTCATTTCATAAAAAGTCAAATTATCTTTTTAATCTCAATTTTAGTTTCACTGTCAAGCTTTATAGTCCTAAATCTCATCAAATCAGTACCATAGTTGTTATTATAGCTTAAGTAAGTCTCAATATAGCTTATTTCATCATTTTCAGTACTTAGGATTCATCCAAAGTTCATCAAAGTCAAACTTGTTTATAAATAAAAAAAAGTCAAATTGTATGGTTCTCAAGAAACTCCAAATTTGCAAGATTTTTCATGATTTTATTTTTCAAATTTAGCCCTTGAGCTTTTTGGAGGTTAAAGTCTACCAGCTGAACTTGTGAAACCTTAACTTAGATTATTTTTAGGAATTTTTCTACTAGCTTATTAGATAGCTTATTTAGGCCTGCAGGGAAAAGACATCCCCTGCACCAGGGTATTTGCCCACTTTTCATGAGCTTTGTTTGTTGACCCCAGCCCTCAACCCTTGGATTTTTGGACAGCTTACTAAGCCATTTCAATAGTTAATTGCTTATTTTGGATCTCAGACCCCTTGCCCCTAGCTTATTTTGCCCTTCAACTCACCCTAACCATTCCTGCTGACTCATCAGCAGGAATACAAACCCACCTTCATAAGCTTCTCATAAGCTTATTAGTGAACCTTAAGAGTTGATTCTTGGCTCTTTGGAAAGCCCCCAACCCATCTTTTTGGATCAACTTTTGTTTTGAACCCTTGGTCACTCCTGTGGACCCCACAGAGGGCTGCAAGTGCCTTATTTTGACCTGTTTGGCCTATGTGATTTAGTATAGTGCTTATTTGTGTCTCTTGGATTATTCAGAGTGCTCATTTAGTGGTTTTTGCTTAATTTGTGTGTATCTCTTGTGTTTATAGCTTATTTAATCCTTTGTATCTTATTAGTAGCTTAATTCATCAAAAATCCAATTTTGGCTTATAAAACAACCTGTTAAGGCCATTAAGTTGCATACAGCTTATTTTTTATTTCCAAAAAATTTAATTTCACAAAAGTAGTCTATTTTCAGTATTAAAATAGTTGTGTAAAAGAAAATCCAAGAAAAGCTAAACATAAAAATAAGTGATAGCTTCTATTTAAGCCATTTGGCTTATTTTTATGCTTTTTCAAAAAGCACCTTTCAATTTTATATTTTTCTTAAGTTCCTAATATATTAAAATAGTTTTAGAAAAAATTTCATAATTTTCTGAGTAGATTTAGTATTTATAATAATTATTTAAGTTTAATTAATTTTAATTAAAAAACCAAAAAATTAATTTCCTTTCTACTTATTTATAAGCAATAGTATCTTTTTATATTTTTCCTAGGTTTTATAAATCATAAAGTATTTTTAGAAAAATTTTCATACTTTTTACTATTCATTTAGTATTTTTCATATTTAAATTAGTTTAAATAGGTTATAATTAATAAATAAGTAAATAATCATTAAATTAGCTTAATTATAATTTTTATAAACTTTTTATAATTTTTTAGGATTCCTGTGATGGTTAATTAGTTTTATAAAATTTTCATAATTTTCATAGTCAATTCAGTATTTTTCTTAATTTAAATTAGTTTAAATTAATTATTCAATACAGTAGTTTTTAATAAATATTAAATAATAAAATAAAAAATAATTTTCTTTTTTATAAAATTTTCTTTTAATATAAAGTTTGTAAAAAGTCATTTTCACCCCGTCTAGTTTATTTCTGCTTAAAACTCACCTTTTTCTCTGTACGCAATCGCAGTTGTTTTAATTTGGTTTACGTTTATACATTTCTAGTAGTGTAATCAACTCCAAATCATTATCTAGTTACTTTCTCAATCACTGAATCACTCAAACGTTTTCCAAAATACAATTTCAATCTCGTCGGGACATAACGACCCTGGAAAACATTGTGCTTACACCAGATCATAAATTGATCACTACTCCTACTCCCTCATAGACTTATTGACCACACCTGGTTAAGAGGTTGGTTTGGGAGGAGTCAAGCGTCATGATGATGACGATGGAGATGATAAGGGGGACGGAGATGACACCCATAGACCGGAGATTAAGAAGAAGATGAAGTATGACACCAGTAGGTCTAGGTCCTCTGAGCAACACTAGCTCACCCCTCCCATCATTATTGATGTGGAACCACCATCATCACACCCAACAACAACAACAACAACTACAACAACAACAACTGCAACAACAACAACAACAACAACAATACGCACAACAACAACCCCACCAACAACTCACTTTCAACAACCGTCAACATCAACATCTCACCCAAAACACATACAAACGATGTCTACATCAACATTGTTTTGAAGAATCCGAGCCGATCCGGTACCACTTGTAACAACCACACAATTCAACGAAGTAAAAGGAAAACTTCGTGCTGACATGGAGTCAAGGTTTGCAGCTCAACGACAACAATCAACACAAGCTGGACCTTCCACAAATCAAGATGATTATCACTGGACCGCATCTCCGAACTAATGCTTGATAAGATCTCGAATGATGAATCACTCAAGGCAGCACATTCCAACCTCTACAATATCTTACTGGACCCCGTAGCTCAACCACCAGCACTAACTCCTGTCACGAATCAAGTTCATAATGTCAAAAACAGATGACAAAGCTGAACTCTGAGGCAATCAAGCTTATTCAGAAATTGTCCTCAAGAGTCACTGAGTTGGAAAGCCAATGTCGTACACAGTCAAGGAAGAGCAATTAGGATGATCCAGACTCGGATAATCCTGAGGGGGAGAAAAGCACTAAAAGACAAAGAACAACAACCACTGCAACGTTCTCATCACAAAAACAACAACAACAACAACAACAACAACAACAACAACAACAACAACAACAACAACAACAACAACAACAACAACAAAAAAAGCTCACAACAACAAACTGATAATCCAGAAGAAGTGAACACTGAAAATGTTGAAGTTGAGACTGATACTCAACAAGAAGAAGTAGTTGGTGACAAGGATGACTAGGATGACATGACTTATAGGGAAGGTGAAATACCTCCAGAGACTAGTGGATTCGATGTGTCTAATGAAGAAGATGATGATGTGTTTGATGATGTGCTAAGGGATCCGATACAAACTGAAGAACAAATTAGAAATCCTACAGCTGAAAAGCTTGACAGCATGGTTTCAAATCTGCATGAAAGAGTTGGAATCAACATTCAAGAAGATGACACAATGGATCAAAGAGTCAATAGCATCTATGACTCTGTAATCTACAAGTTCAGAAGCGACAGAGATTTCAATACTAGACTTGTAGATCAAGAGCTCTCAAAAGCTCTTGGCGTTTCTTCTTCTTCAACCTTTTTAAAAGAAAGAAGAGAACACTCTCCATTGTGGAAACAGATTCCCAGTGTTCCAAGATCTGACTCTGCACCCTTAGTTCCGTACTTCAACGACGATCATAAGTATATGTTGAACGGTCCAAAAGACTACCTACCATCAACAAAGGAAGTTGCAACTTATGAGGAAATACCAGAACCATTTTTGGAAGAAGAAAGATTTCTGGATATATTCTCTGAAGAAGAAGTTGATCGTGAGGACTTTAACTTCGATGCATTCATAGGGATTATTAATATTAATGAAAGATCAAAGGGCTTCTACCGACTAAGGCAACTCAAAAGGAAGCCTCGTGAAGAAGTCTACTCAAGTTCCAGAATCCTCAGATATGTCGAAGTTAATTCCAAATATCAGCATTCTCATGGTTATGTTGATTATCACGTAGGTCGAACCGACAACCAACATTACCGCTTCACTGAATCAGATTATCTGAATCTTTGATGAGGCGAAAAGTGTACCGCTTTTAAGGGGTCATTTAAGCCCGAATTCGTGATTATTTTATCAAATATTGCCCTAAATCGCTCCTTTTGTCATTTTAGGTACTTTTGGAGAGAAATCTGGAAAAGGAAGCATTTTGGACGTTTTTGGAGCATAAAAGTGAAGAAAACGGCAAAGCCTCAATTTTCCTTGCTGGAACAGTACCTGACGGCGTCAAGACTCTCCACATGACGGTGTCAAGAGTTACAAAGGAGGTGGAAGTGGAAAATACACGTGACGATCCAGAGAGTTTTTAAGCCTAGGACCTGACGGCGTCACCCAAGGCCGTCAGGGTCCAAACAATAGTGACGGCCCAGAACAATTCCACACATGATAGCGTCACAAACAGATCTAGGCAATACAATTTTATTATGGCGGCGAGTTGATGGCATCACAGGCCAACTCATGACGCCGTCACGATGTATCATCTATATATAGTTTTCCAAATTTCATTCATTAGTGTGCAACTTTGAGGGAATAAACCATAGTCCGAATTTTATCAGCTTTTCAAGGGTTCCAACCCCTTGATTCTTTCATGTTCAATTAAAGATAAGTATTCCTTCAAATCATTCAATATGTCTATGTGTTGTTTGATTATATCTTACGTTTGTCTTCTATTTAACATGCTAGGCTAGATTTATCTTGTGTTTGCTTAGATGTAGTGAAACCTAGATGTTGATTATGGGTTGATTGTTTGTTTATAATTGTTACGGATGATTGTATTCGATGTTAAGCTTAAGAAAACTGGCAGACTTCCATTGGTAACTTGCTTGAACGTCTTAAGAAACATGATCGGAGGTGTACTACGATTTTTTTTTGTATTTAATGCGTAGGAGAATTCTAATGATCCCATGTTAGGAGCTTTTAACGGCTCAACATAGGAGTGAAGTAGGATCCTATAGAGTTAGGGAATATTGTACATGGCCCTACGACTAGTATTAAGGAATATGACCCGTCATCCATGCAATTATAACAAGCTAATCAACCTGTAAAAGATATCTAGAGAGTAATGAAATCTAAGTAAACACAACTTTCCTCATCATTGTTTACACCACATTAGTTTAATTGTTTCATTTTCATTTTTGTTATTTTATTTTGATTGCATTTGTAGTTCATTGAGTTAGTTGGCTAGCAACTAATTCTGCCCACATCTTCAAAACCCGAAATTTTACTTGCTTTTATAAAAATATAAAAATACAAAAAGAATCATCCCTCACCTCTAGACCTAGTTTAGTAGGCTTTCTAATCCTAGCGACACTATTCCTGAGTTGAACGATCAATCCCCCGGTACTAGTCACTATACTATACTACAACGATCAGGTACACTGCCTGGTGGGGGTTGTAAGCTTCTCGAGATCCCTTGAGAGGTAAAACCTGTTGCGAGGGTGCGATCCCCATGTATCAAGTTTTTGGCGCCGTTGCCGGAGAATAGTTGTTGTCTAGGTTAAGATTTCTTTTTATTAGTTCTACTTGCTAGATTCCTTTTTAGTAAGATTTTATTTTTATTTCTAGGTTTTCTTTAGTCTATCTCATTTCTTCGTTCCTTTGTCCGTACCTTTACCATCTGCCATCATGGTAAATGAAGATCTCTCTAACATTAGAATCACTAGGAGTCGTAGTTCCGTTAGAAATCTCGTTTTGCCATATGCAGAACCTGAAAGGGAAATGCATAAGCTAAAGCAATCTCTCTCAACACCCAAACCATCTAGCATAGCCATCAACTTTGATGAGGCCCTTTCTAAAGAAGATTCAGATAATCACCTCACACCCTCTAGCCCCCAATCCAACAACGATATGAGCACCGCCGAAACCCCCACCCCTAAGCGCCTTAAGGACTACTCCTCCCCGAATCCTTGTGGCTTCTCAAATGCCATTGTTTTCCCAAACGAACACACCGATGAAGTCTTGCGTGCAAGCGATGTTTGGCTTGTCCAAAGTGTGTGCAAGTTTCGCGGACTACATACCAATGACCCAATCCAACATATCAGGGATTTCTTGAAGATAGTGGACACCCTCCATACGGATGGGGCCACTAGAGACACGTCCCGATTACGATTCTTCCCTTTCACTCTTTATGAAAAAGCCAAAGAGTGGTATGATAGACTTCCCTCTGAGTATATTTTTACATGGGAACAACTTATATCCAAGTTTTATGAGAAGTTCTTCCTAGCAGGGAAGACCTTAGTATTTAGGGATAGGATCCTCCGTTTCCGAAAGGGGAAGGACGAATCCATCCATAAATCATGGATTAGATTCAAGGATTCAATAAGACAAGTTTCCCATCATGGCATCGAACTTTGGCTTCTGTTCTAAATCTTCTACGACAATGTCTCCCCAAATGACCAAAACGGAATCAATAATTCAAGAAAAGGGAAAATAGCTAATTTGAGCACCGAGGAAGGATGGAATAGGATTGAGGAATATGCTCAAGACCAGTACGATACTT
Source organism: Artemisia argyi (assembly GCA_030686995.1). Classification (NCBI taxonomy): domain Eukaryota; kingdom Viridiplantae; phylum Streptophyta; class Magnoliopsida; order Asterales; family Asteraceae; genus Artemisia; species Artemisia argyi. Next base: position 44,945,349 of record CM060705.1, on the reverse strand, counting down.
GGGATGAACCCGATTCGACTATGAGCACATCCGAGATCACACAAACACCCTCAGATCGGCTAAGAAAAATTCACGAAAGGGTGGAATACCTTGCAGGGTCGCGAACAGCTAAACAACTTTCAAATCCTTACTTGATGTGCGACTACTGTGGGGGCCCGCATGACATAGAGGAATGCAGAGGAGAAACCACGATGGAACATGCGTGTTTGTCGGGACATGACATCTACGCTGACCCCTCCCATTTGCCTTTTTACCAAAACGATGATTATACCCTTTGGGGGAATCTGGTGAAAAGAAAAGATGGAGAGGAAGGCCCTGAATACATAATCAGGAGCACTTTTGAGGATGACCTTGGTCACTTTACTCAGGAAAAAGGCTTACAATTGAAAGGGCTTGACGAGCTCATCGCTGAACAACAGAATGACATGGAAAAATGGTTCAATAATCTTAATGCCACCCTTGATGGCCATAACAGGCCCCCAGTTAGCCAAAAAGATCCCCTGCTCGCGGTTACTACTCGAGTTGGAACAACAACCAAGGACCTTCCTTATCTGAGCCAACATCCTGTCACCGATGAGCCAAACGATCCCCGCGAGGAGGAAGGTAATGTGAGCAACGAGGCTCATGAACAACCTCCTCTGGTAACCCCATCTCCACCAACTCCACCTAACCAACTTGTGAGAATCCCATTTCCGTCCCGCCTAAAAAACCAGAAGATTGAAAATGATAATAAGAGATTCTTGTCATATCTAAAAGATTTAGTGGTCACCATACCTCTCCTTGATGCTTGCTATCACATGCCCAAGTATAGCTCATACTTCAAAAGATTGCTTTCCAACCGAAAGAAACTCGAGGGTCTTGTGACTCTGGGAGAAGAATGTTCGGTGGTGACCCAACGAGGGCTACCAAAAAAGGTAGACGATCTAGGCAGCTTCACCTTGCCTTGTTCCATAGGATCTCTATCAATAAAGAATGCCCTTGCCGATTTAGGGGTACGCATTAACCTCATGCCCCACTCCATGTTCCTCAAACTAGGATATTCCGGACTAAAGCCTACCCATATGAACATCCAGCTAGCCGATAGATCGGTCAAATATCCCTTAGGGATATGCGAGAATGTGCTAGTCAAAGTAGGGAAGTTAAAATTTCCGGTTGACTTCGTGATCTTGGAGATGGAGGAGGATGACCCGGTGCCCATTATCTAAGGGAGACCCTTTCTTGCTACTGCTCGTGCAGTCATTGATGTTCACGACGGCAAGTTAACCATACGAGTAGGAACCGATAGCTTGACCTTCGATATTAAAGACACTATGAATCTATCTCTCGAAGCAGCTAACTGGCTCTATTTCATCAGAGAGGTCGATGAACTAAACTGATATCATTGACAACTGTGTTGATGAACAAATCGAAGAAGGCTGGTTACGGGATGAGAGTTTCCTCCCCATAATGGAGGAGGAGAAGACGGAGGGCACTAGCGCAGTCTCCTTCTATCCCAGACAAGAGACCACTGAACAGCTCGAACTCCGTAAACCCGAAAACAAGCTAAAACCCTCCATTATCGAACCACCTAAGCTAGAACTTAAAGAACTCCCAAACCACCTGGAGTATGCCTTCCTCCAGGGAGAGGATCAACTACCAGTAATCATAAGCTCTTCCCTTGAACATGAGCAAAAGGATAGGCTCTTAGGAGTCCTAAAGAAATATAAGGGAGTCCTTGCATGGAGTGTAGCTGACATTAAGCGGATGGACTCAACCTTTTGCGTGCATAAGATTCTTATGGAAGAAGACTATAAACCAGCCGTGCAACCCCAGAGGCGGGTGAATCCCAACATTAAGGAGGTGGTGAAAAAAGAAGTTATCAAACTCTTGGATGCAGGGCTGATATACCTGATTTCGGACAGCCCGTGGGTTAGTCCTGTACAGGTTGTACCAAAGAAAGGAGGAATGACTGTGGTGAAAAATGACAATGGGGAGATGGTACCCCAGAGAATGGCTACTGTTTGGCGGGTATGCATTGATTATTGAAAGCTCAATGATGCCACCAGGAAGGATCACTTTCCTCTCCCGTTCATTGACCAAATGCTGGAAAGATTATCCGGGCATGATTACTACTGTTTCTTAGATGGATTCTCAGGATATTTCCAAATCCCCATAGCCCCTGAGGACCAAAAAAAAACCACGTTTACTTGCCCTTATGGAACATTCGCCTATAAGAGGATGCCTTTTGGGCTGTGTAACGCTCCCGCCACTTTTCAGCGATGCATGACCGCAATCTTTCACTTGTTAATGGAAGATAGCATGGAAGTTTTCATGGATGATTTCTCAGTCTTCGGGGACTCTTTCGATCACTGTCTCGCTAACCTCGAAAAAATACTCAAATGTTGCAAGGAAACCAACTTGGTCCTAAATTGGGAGAAATGCCATTTTATGGTAAAAGAAGGGATTGTGCTAGGGCATAAGGTCTCAGGAAATGGGATTGAGGTGGACCAAGCAAAGGTTGAAACTATATCTAAACTACCTTATCCCATGACTGTTAAAGTAATACGTAGCTTCTTGGGTCATGCCGGGTTCTACCGGAGATTCATTAAAGACTTCTCTAAAATAGCTCGGCCAATGACTCAATTGCTTGTAAAGGATGCCCCTTTCGATTTCTCTCAAGAATGCAAGGATGCATTCAATCTCCTGAAAAACGAACTCACGCAAGCCCCAATTATAGTTACACCCAACTGGGAGTTACCTTTCGAAATCATGTGCGACGCTAGCGACTATGCTGTTGCGGCAGTATTAGGCCAAAGGTGTAACAAATAATTCCAACCTATATCCTACGCTAGCAAAACTATGAATCCCGCTCAAGAGAATTATTCTACCACCGAAAAAGAACTATTAGCTGTGGTGTTCGCTTTCGACAAATTCCGCCAATATCTTGTTCTTTCAAAGATGGTCGTTTTTACTGATCATTCGGCTCTCCGATACCTTTTTGCTAAGCAAGACGCTAAACCACGACTAATTCGGTGGATCTTATTGTTACAAGAATTTGATGTTGAAATTCATGATAAAAGGGGTTAGAGAATTTGGCTGCTGATCACCTCTCTCGTCTCGAGAATCCCCTCCTTAGTGAGCTTGAAAAAAGTGAGATTTGGGATTCATTTCCTGACGAACAGCTCATGTCAATAACAGATTCTGAACCATGGTACGCTGATTATGCTAATTATCTTGCAAGCAGGCTCATTCCGGAACACATGACAAGACACGAAAAGAAAAGGTTCTTTGCCCAACTATAATACTACTTCTGGGACGAACTCTTCTTATTACGAAGATCTCCTGATCAAATAATCCGGCGCTGTGTTTCGGGAAAAGAGGCGATAAAGATTATGAAAGAATGTCATTCGGGCCCTTCTGGGGGCCATCATGGGGTAAACACCACCGCACGAAAGATTTTCGATGCAGGATTCTATTGGCCCACAATATTTCGTGATGTAAAGGAGATGATACAGGCATGCAATGCATGCCAACGGGCCGGGAATATATCAAGTAGAGATGAAGCGCCTCAGAATTTTATACAAGTTTGTAAGGTTTTCGATGTTTGGGGAATTGATTTTATGGGACCCTTTCCATCTTCAGGGGGAACGAATACATTTTAGTGGCCATTGATTATGTTTCAAAATGGGTAGAGGCACAAGACCTTAGAACCAACGATGCTAGGGTAGTTATTCATTTTCTGAAAAAGCTGTTTGCTAGGTTCGGCATTCCTAAAGCTCTCATTAGTGATAGGGGGACCCACTTTTGCAATGCGCAAATGGAAAAGGTCATGAAGAGGTATGGAGTTTCTCTTCGGTTCTCCACCGCTTACCACCCACAAATGAACGGTCAAGTCGAAAACACAAACAGGGCAATTAAGAGAATATTGGAAAAGACGGTCATTCAAAACAGAAAGGACTGGTCATTTAAACTTGATGAGGCCCTATGGGCATTCCGAACGGCCTACAAGACACCTATTGGAACGACCCCGTTCCGCATGGTTTATGGCAAGGCGTGTCACCTTCCGGTGGAACTTGAACACAAGGCCTATTGGGCACTTAAGGCATTTAATTTGGATTATACAATCGCTGGGACGAATAGGTTCTTATAACTACATGAGCTTGATGAGTTAAGGCTAGAAGCGTATGAATCCTCCGTTACATATAAAGAAAGGGCAAAAAGATGGCATGACCAGCGAATTAAGAAACCTAAGGAGTTCTCAGAAGGAGACAAAGTTCTATTGTATAATTCTCGGTTAAGGTTATTTCATGGGAAACTTAAATCAAGATGGTATGGGCCCTTTACAGTGAAAAGCTCCTCTAAAATGGGTGCTGTTGTGTTAATAGACGATGAAAATAGAGAGTTCACTGTCAACATACAACGCGTAAAACATTATCAGGAAAGTGGTAATGAGATGATCAGTGAGGAGGATGTAACATTTAAAGATGAGGTCACATAATTGCCCATGACCTTGAGTCTAGCTACAAGACTCGTAAATAAAGAAAAGCACTTCTTGGGAGGCAACCCATGATTTGTGTGATTTTTTTTATTGTTTGATGTTATTTTCTTTCGTATGCATGCTTTATTTTTATTGTTGGTAGATCATGTTTCAAACTAAAATTGTAAAAATGCTTTATTTTGTCGTTTAACTTCGTCTTAACTTCATATAAAGGTATTTTGCAAAAGCTAAGTGTAAGGGGAAACCCCAAATTTGTTTCTAAGAACGAAATTGAGCATGAATCGCCACAATATTAAATGAACATGCATATTAGTATTTGTTAGAGTCAAATGTTTGTATCGAGTCATAACGATGTTTTGCAGGATTTTCCAGGAAGTAGGACATAAGTTTTTCCAGAAATTTTCCAGAAACTTAACATAAAGATTTCTGCAGGTCACTTCTGAAGGCGTCAGGAATTAACTCCTGGCGGCGTCATGTGTAAAATTCTGGAAATTTTGAGAGTTTTGTTTTTCTAACGGAGTCTTAAAGTTTTTGTTAATTCTTTAGTTTTATAAACTCCAGGAAATCTGCAAACGTTCATTCCACAAACATTATATCCCTTTAATTCCTAGAAAGCAATTTAAGATATATATGCTCTTTTTCTAGGACTTGTTAGTATATATAGATTGCCGCCGATTTTACGCGAGGTTGCCATGATTGTTTTCTTAGGTTTAACAGGTTATATATGACAAGAAGATGATTTATATTTCTGGAAGGGAAGCTTTGAATGTTCACTTTCTTGGAGGAAGATCTAACCTTGTTAACACACTATCCATACCGAACGAATCAGGGGAGTATTTGTTTTCATTCTTTTACCAATTCTACTTTAACATCCTTTAATTGAACATTGGGGACAATGTTCATTCTAAGTGTAAGGGGAGGGTAAATGATGATACCTTATAGGATACTATTGCACTTGAGTATGTTTGTTCGATGGTAGGTGTATAATAAAACTAAGAGAAATACTTGTTAGTGTAATTTTAGTGCCAAATTTAAATTTTTTTTACAACATTTAGGAGTGAAACTTTAGCCTTAACAAGCGTCTCATAGATAGGAGTTGTATGACTAGCACAAAACCGTACCATTCAGAAAAATTTTCCACCCAAATATGTGAGGTTCGCCTTTAGATTTGATAGGAAAATCATTCATTATTAGTGCTTATGAGTGTACCGGTAGCATTTAGGTTCTAGAACTTGCGTTAGTGATGCATCCTGAGACCGCTAGTGAGACTACATTCGTGTAGTAGGATTTACTACATGATAAGAGGCATTAGGATCACCCTTGTGTTAAACCCGTATCACAATTACTTGACCATTTAAGTCATATTACTTGACTAGTAAAGTTAATTAATTTTTCCCACACCTTAGCGTTGTACTCATTTTTAGTACACGAAACCCCTAGTACACCCCTCCGAGCCTATCTTTTCGTTTCTAATTTTAAGCATTTTACTTAAAGGAAGAATTTGTTACAACCTATCCAAATGTGCAACCAAATCGCCTTAGCCTTCCGTGTATGCACTCATCTTTAGTGCATTATTGTTACATGTTTAAACCCTTAGTTAATTATCTAATTGATTACATGGTTGCTAAGTCGAGTCATATCTTGTACATATTGTTTTGGGACGATTGGGACTCATGGGTAAAGTACTTGTGTTATGGAGTAATGGGGAAGAACATCATATATTACCCCCATATGTGCATTAATCTTTAAAAGTACTCCAAGTGTTTTGATTATCTTGATTCAAGTCATTAGATTAGTTCATTGTAAAGTATGTAAAAAGTCAAGTGTAAGGGGAATGTACATTCCCTATGATGTATTATTTTGGATGGTAGGGCAAGAGTGTATGCAAAAAAATAATAATAAAAAAAAATAAAATAAAACAAAAAAATCAAGAAAAAGAAAAAAAAATATAGAAAAAAGAAAGAAAAAAAACATACGGACTACCATCCCGTTTCATTCTATGTTTATTTTATGTTTTTGTTATTTTTGATTTATTAGTTTAAGTCGAGTCTAGTCTTGGCTTAGCAACGCCATATTGTACATGTAATTAACCAAGATGATTAACTCGCCACCAGTAAATATTGCCTTTATCCAACAAATCCGTGTTTTCCATATCCCTACACCTAACGTTATAACCCTTTAAAAGACCTCTTTGATAGTTTATCCTAGGTGCTTACGACAAGTGGTGGAGGTTTGATCCTTTCCCAAGCCTATGGTAATCTATTTTGCTATGACAGGTAGTGAGAGATGTTTTCCATTTCCTTATTGTGATATATACTTTATTACACCCGAGAGATGTGAGTATCTACACACTATTTGTGAGGTGCTAGCGTATGACCTCCGTGCTTGTTTTTGGTTTTTAGTGGAACGATTATTTGTTGTAATTACTTTTATATTAGTGTTAAATGACCCCTAACTTGTACTTTGATTAGAATAAAAGTGCATTTGCTTGAGGACAAGCAAATCTCAAGTGTAAGGGTATTTGATGAGGCGAAAAGTGTACCGCTTTTAAGGGGTCATTTAAGCCCGAATTCGTGATTATTTGATCAAATATTGCCCTAAATCGTTCCTTTTGTCATTTTAGGTACTTTTGGAGAGAAATCTGGAAAAGGAAGCATGTTGGACATTTTTGGAGCATAAAAGTGAAGAAAATGGAAAAGTCTCAATTTTCCTTGCTGGAACAGTACCTGACAGCATCAAGACTCTCCACATGATGGCGTCAAGAGTTACAAAGGAGGTGGAGGTGGAAAATACACGTGACGATCCAGAGAGTTTTTAAGCCTAGGACCTGACGGTGTCACCCAAGGCCGTCAGGGTCCAAACACTAGTGTCGGCCCAGAGCATTTCTACACATGACGGCATCACAAATAGATCTAGGCAATACGATTTTATTATGGCGGCGAGTTGACGGCATCACAGGCTAACTCATGGCGCCGTCACGATGTATAATATATATATATATAGTTTTCCAAATTTCATTCATTAGTGTGCAACTTTGAGGGAATAAAACCCTAGTCTGAATTTTATCAGCTTTTCAAGGGTTCCAACCCCTTGATTCTTTCATGTTCAATTAAAGATAAGTATTCCTTCAAATCATTCAATATGTCTATGTGTTGTTTGATTATATCTTATGCTTGTCTTCTATTTAACATGTCAGGCTAGATTTATCTTGTGTTTGCTTAGATGTAGTGAAACCTAGATGTTGATTATGGGTTGATTGTTTGTTTATAATTGTTATGGATGATTGTATTCGATGTTAGGCTTAAGAAAACTGGCAGACTTCCATTGGTAACTTGCTCGAATGTCTTAAGAAACATGACCGTAGGTGTACTACGATTTTTGGTTGTATTTAATGCATAGGAGAATTCTAATGATCCCATGTTAGGAGCTTCTAACGGCTCGACATAGGAGTGAAGTAGGATCCTATAGAGTTAGGGAATATTGTACACGGCCCTACAACTAGTATTAAGGAATATGACCCGTCATCCATGCAATTGTAACAAGCTAATCAACTTGTAAAAGATATCTTGGGAGTAATGAAATTTTAGTAAACACAACTTTTCTCATCATTGTTTACACCACATTAGTTTAATAGTTTCATTTTCATTTTTGTTATTTTATTTTGATTGCATTTGTAGTTCAATGGGTTAGTTGGCTAGCAACTAATTCAGCCCACTTCTTCAAAACCCGTGATTTTACTTGCTTTTATAAAAATATAAAAATACAAAAAGAATCATCCCTCACCTCTAGACCTAGTTTAGTAGGATTTCTAATCCTAGCGACACTATTCCTGAGTTGAACGATCAATCCCCCGGTACTTGTCACTAGACTATACTACTACGATCAGGTACACTGCCTGGTGGGGGTTGTAAGCTTCTCGAGATCCCTTGAGAGGTAAAACCTGTTGCAAGGGTGCGATCCCCACGTATCAATCTTCACCCTCATGATCTTGAAGATATTCTTATTAGAAGAAGAGACTGCTTCAACAAGAAAGCTATTGATCAAGACTTGATCGAATTAGTTCTGATCTTCATGAAAGCTTATGTTGTAGTAGTTCACATTGAAGACTTCCAGATGGGGATTGAAAGCTATCAAAGGAAAATCAACTTGACTCCTCCAATGTTAGCTTGCGTCGGTATTGAAAAGATCAAGTGTTGGACCTGCTTCACTAGACCCGGACTTGGACTTTGTGTCGCTTATAAGACCGATAAGAAGCAGAAAAGATTATTCAGAGTCGTTGAAATAGCTAAGTTCCCCTCAGGTACTTTAATCAAGATACTAAGGAAACTTAAGCGAATTAAGAGACGTGTGGAGAAGCTACAGATTGAGATGACTGCAAGCAATCATCAGATGTTGACAAGGGTTGTAAAATTGATTAGGGAAAGGCTTACGCTTCGAGCATCATGGAAAAGAATGGAACAAAGAATCGGATGTCGAAGCTGGCCCAGCTGAATACCCATAAATAGAAGACCCGAATGATCTACCCTTAGGGGGAGATTGTTGGAACGCGAAAAGTGTAAATCATTTGTTAGGGACTTCTATTTATATTTTATCATAGTTTAGGGTATGTTGTGTAAAGTATGTTGTAACGCGACACAAGTTACCATCGCGGAACTTGTATATCCGCGATGGAGGCTTGGCTCTATGTTGGGTATAAATACCCCCTACCTCATGGGTTATGAGGTGTGTGTTCTTATCTAATACAATGCGAGACTTTTGTTCTTTCTCTCTCTCTCTCTATTCTCTAAAGTGCTCACACCCACTTTACACATAAAGATTAGTTGTAGATGTGATATTATTGGAACAACAGTATATATATCACAAATGGATAATGGAAGAAATATCTCTCACTACCTGTCATGGCAAATAGATTACCATAGGCTTGGGAAAGGATCAAACTTTCACCACTTTAGCGTAAGCACCTAGGATAAACTATCAAAGAAGTCTTTTAAAGGGTTATAACGTTAGGTGTAGGGATATGGAAAAAACATGGTTTGTTGGATAAGGGATATTTTACTGGTGGCAAGTCAATTGTTTTGTTCAATTATATGTAGAATGTGGCGTTGCTAAGTAAAGACATGACTCAAATTAAGCTAATTAGGAAATAACATAAACATAAATGAAAAGAACGGGATGGTAGTCCGTATGTTTTTTCTACTTTTCTTTTTCTCTTTTTTTTTAAATTTTTTTTCTTGTTTTTTTTTTATTATTTATTTATTTATTTATTTTGCTTTCTTGCCTTACCATCCAACATAATACATCAAGGGGGCTCATTCCCTCCCCTTACACTTGAACTTTTTCATAAACCAAAATAAAGACTCGAATCAAGATAATCGAAACATTTGAATACTTTAAAACATTAACGTATATATGGGGGTAATAAATGATGTTCTTCCCCATTACTCCATAACACTAGTACTTTACTCATGAGTCCCAATCGTCCCAAAACAATATGTACATGATATGACTCGACCTAACAACCATGTATCCAAGGTAGGCTAAGGTGATTTGGGTGTACATTTGGGGTGGATTGTAAACAAATTCTTCCTTTAAGTAAGACACTTAAAGTTAGAAACTAAAAAGATAGGCTCTGAGGGTTGTACTAGGGGTATCGTGTACTAAAAGTGAGTACAACGCAAAGGTGTGGGAAAATTACTTGACCAATGAAGTCAACGTAATTATAATACAGGCTTAAAACAAGGGTTATCCTAATGCCTCTTATCATGTAGTTTATCCTAACTACACGAATGTAGTCTCACTAGCGGTCTCGGGATGCCTCACTAATGCAAGTTCTAGAATCTAAATACTACCGGTACGGTTTTTTTTTTTTTTTTTTTTTTTTTTTTTTTTTTTTTTTTTGTGCTAGTCATATAACTCTTATCCATGAGACGCTTATTAAGACTAAAGTTTCACTCCTATATGTTGCAAAAAAAAAAATTAACTTTGGTACTAAAATTGACCTAACAAGTATTTCTCTTAGTTTTATTACACATCTACTATTAAACAAAACAAAAATCACGTGAAGTTGTAGTTTCTAAGGTATCCCAATTTTACCACCTTACACTTAAGTCGAACATTGTCCCCAATGTTCATTTAAAGGATGTAGAAGTAAAAATAAATGAGAATGAAAGAAACTAGTACTCCCTTGATTTGCTCGGTATGGAAAATGTGGTAACATGGTTAAATTTTCCTCCAAGAAAATGTACAAGTAAAGCTTCACTCCTAAAATATAATCATCTTCTTGTCCAATATAACTTGTAAGTAACAAAGAAAACAAAACATGAAACCTCGTGTAAAATCGACGGTTTACTATATATAAAACTAAATCCTAGAAAGCAAGTAAAGATATAATGCTTGCAAAATAAATGTTTGCAGATTCCTGGAGTTTAAAATTTTGAGATTTTACAAAAATTTACAATTCCGACAGCCAAACAAAATCTAGAAAATTGTTTAGAAAACAGAGCCTGACGCCGTCAGGTTATAACTCCTGACGCCGTCAGGATGTACCTGACATAAATTTTTGTCTTTTGTTTCTGGAAAATTTCTAGAAAAACCTGTGTTTCAAGACTTGAATTCCTACAAAACATCCATTGTGACTCGATACAAGCATTTGACTAGAACAAATACTAATATGTATATTCATATCTTATTATTATCGTTCATGTTCAATCCGTTCTTTAAAACAAATATGCGCTTCCCTTACACTTATCTTTTGTAAAATACCTTTATATGTAATCAAGTCGAAGTTAAAAACAAAATAAAGTATTTTTACAAGTTTATTAGAGACATGAACAATGAATAACAAGAATGAAAACAAATAAAAGTAAATAAACAAACAAACAAATAAAAAGCTTGGGTTGCCTCCCAAGATGCGCTTTTCTTTATTAACGATTCTTGTACCTAACCTCAAAGTCACACCCTATTACGTGACTCCATCACCAGTCACATTTTCTAGGTCATCCTCTGGCTTGGTTTTGTATTCCGGACCTAACTGTAGACATTCCTTGTAGAATCCCAATATTTTTCTCATCACGTAGTCTACTCCTTTCCTCTTATGCTCATCACTCCTATAGTATACCGATTGCTTAAACTCTTTCTCCAACCAAGTAAGGGACCGGTATTGCTCTATCTTATGTGGCATTTGATAAGTAATCTCCCTATCCTCGTCTCTAATCCTAAATAGCCCTAAGGTTGGGTCATAAGTCATCCTAGAGACTTCTACAAATTGTTTTCCTAACACGACATTAGATAAATTTATGTCAACCGTCGGGCTAACATCTTCTAAGACCACAAAATCCATAAAATAAGTGAAGTTCCATACATAAACGGGCAGCCCTCTAACTCTCCCCACAGAATTACTTGTTTTTCCCGTGTTAGGTTCTCTCCTAGGAGCTAATTGCTTTTTCATAATCCAATTGTAAAATGTCCTAGACAGGATACTTATGGGGGACTTAGGGTCAATGTAAGCTTTCCATACATGTAAAGGTCCAATATTGCATGGTACTTTCATGAGATTTGGGTTGCCAGCTCAAGTGATCGGAAGGTTTCTATATATTGATGGGTTAGGATCATCTAACAGATTCTTATGGTACACAAGCTCCTCCTTAGTGGGAAACTTATTGAAGTAATCCCCTACCTTTTCCATTTCTTCCTGAACATCATTCTTAGGATTACTTCCTATCTCAATCTCACCTCCCTCATCGTCATCCTGACTTCTATCAATGGGCTTAATGGTAACTACGTTGACAAAGTGTACGTGTTTGGATGATGAAGGGTCATTAACCTCAGTTCCTCCACTAGGGTTCTTCAATACCTTTGTAGCAGGGGTCACCCCTTGGTTATTCAAGGCCTTTATCAAGTTATAAATTTTATTGGTAATCTCATTTTGTTGTTGGTAGAATTCGGCTTCAAACCTAGCCTTACGAGCTTTTGAGATGCCATAAAATTGGACATCAATCCTTCAAAATTATTGGTACCATCATAATTGTTGGAAGGATTGTTGTTAAAAGTACGATTCGAGGTTGAAACATTTGGTTGTAAACGATTAGATGGTGTAACACCCCAAACCGGATAAAGGTCTAAAGTGTAACATTATGGTGTCATTTCAGAACATAAAGCGCAAGCGAAAGACTTAGCTCAATAAATTACAAATCTTGAGACTAAAAGGACTAATAGAACAAATATAATCAAAATCAACTTCTAAGAGAAATGAAATAATCAATCATAAATCTGAAATAAAATCCATGAATACTAAGATAGGGTTGGTTGATGCGTGGGAATTGCACTAGGCTTTACCTCTCGAGGGATCTCGAGAAGCTTACAACCCCCACCAGGCAGTGTACCTGATCGTTGTAGTATAGTATAGTGATAAGTACCGGGGGATTGATCGTTCAACTCAGGAATAGTGTCGCTAGGATTAGAAAGCCTAAAAACTAGGTCTAGAGGTGAGGGATGATTCTTTTTGTATTTTTATATTTTTATAAAAGCAATTAAAATCTCGGGTTTTGGAAGAGTGGGCGGAATTAGTTGCTAATTAACTAACCCAATAACTAAGATGCAATCAAAATAAAATAACAAAAATGAAAATAAAGCTAATTACTAATGTGGTGTGAACAATAAATGGGAAAATTGTGTTTACTTAGATTTCATTACTCCCTAGATATCTTTTACAGGTTGATAGTTTGTTACAGTTGCGTGGATGACGGGTTATATTCCTTAATACCAATCGTGGGGTGGCGTACGAACTTCCCCAACTCTATAAGCTCCTACTTCACTCCTATGTCGAGCCTGCAAGAAGCTCCTAACATGGGATCACTAGAATTCGCTCATGCATTAAATACAACCATAAAAACCTAGTACGCATTGGTTCATGTTTCTTAAGACGTTCAAGCAAGTTACATTATGGAAGTCTGCCAGTTTTCTTAAGCCTAACATCGAAATCATTCATCCGTAACAACTATAAACAAGCAATCAACCCATAATCAACATCTAGGTTTCACTACATCTAAGCAAACACACAAGAGATCTAGCCTAGCATGTTAAAATCAAGACAAGAGTAAGATATATTCAAACAACACATAGACATATTGAATGACTTGAAAAGATACTTATCTCAATTGAACATGAAAGGTTTCAAAGGGTAAAAACCCTTGAAAAGACTGATAAAATCGTGCTAGGGTTTCTCCAAGTTATCCCTAAAATTGTCCTCCCTTAATGAATGAAAATTACAAAACTATATATAGATTTTCCAATGTGACGGCGTCAAGAAGAGAATTCTGATACTGTCAACCCGCCGCCCATAGTAATATCGGATTGCCTAGATCCAGATCTGACGCCGTCAAGAGCAATTTTCCTCTGGGCCGTCACGTGTAAAGGGACCAAGACGGCCTATGGTGACGCCGTCATGCCGTAGTGTAAAAACTCTCTGGATCCTCATGGACTCTATCCACTTCACCTCTTGTTTTCCTCTTGACGCCGTCATTAAGAACTTGGTGATGCCGTCAGGTACTGTTCCCAGCAAGGAAAATTAAGACTTTGTCGTTTTCTTCACTTTTATGCTCCAAAAACGTCCAAAATGCTTCCTTTTCCAGAATTCACTTCAAAAGTACCTAAAATCACAAAAGGAACGATTTAGGGCAATATTTGATCAAATAAATTCAGTTTCGGGCTTAAATGACCCCCTAAAAACGGATCATTTTTCGCCTCATCATTGGTCCACTAAAAGCTCCTACTCTCATCACTCAATCCCAGCCTCCAACTTGATACCTGCCGCAGGGAAAAGAAAATGTGGCTGAGCTAACGCTCAGTGAACAGATATAAATATATGAAAGATAACTGAACATAAACGAATAATTAAACAATCCAATGTGAACCTGCTGAGAGTGAAGGTCATAAAGAATCTGAAGGGTCATATGAAAATGACAATCAAAGAATAATCCAGAAATAGTAAAAGGGATAGTAACGGAAGTTGCTCAAGTACCAAAACAAACAACCAATCATTTCATTTAACCATTCATCATACCGTCAATTCATAAGTTGTACAAGGATCGGAGACCTCTCAAGTACCAAATGGAGTAGCTGGCTCCCAGAAGTGAAATGGGGTGCATGGCACGCATAACCAATCACTAATCATTTCAGAACAGAACATTATGCCTAGGATGCATCCATACGCTCCCTTGCATAACAAATTAGCACATACCCTAGCTCAAGGCTAGCATACATACTCAGATAATGGCCACATATACAGATAAGGGAAACGCCGTGGATCAATCACACCTCCACAGAAAGTGTCATGCCATTGGTGCCTCAATGACATGGCCATGTTACCTCCATAGCTAGGGATAGTATCTTGAGCAATGGGTCAAATCAAATGGATCAAAACAAAGGGTCATAACAATGGGATCATATCAGATGGATCACAAAAAAAGGATCATATCAATGGTTTAAATCAAATGGGTCATAACAAGTGGATCATAAACAAAGGTTCAAATCATAGTAAATGAATCAAGGTCATTGAATACGAATCATGAGAAAAGAATAATCAAACAAACGAACCAACCGATAACGATGTAAATAGGAATGAGTATCCAGAATATCCGTACCAGTACGAAATGCAAATGAAATAATGTCCAAAAGTAAGACTGAATATCCGTACCTTAATGTAATGATCGGAAAGCAAATGAATCAAATGGACGTGATGTCGAATCTCTTATGAAGCTAAACGATGACTAATCGAAATTAAAAACACGAACGCGAGCACGATTGCAAACACCTATTCGAACAATACTAACACCAGAATTTGACGGGACACTATCGAAACCCAAAACCAAATCAAACACGAGCAACTACACGAAAAGTTCACGAACCAAAACCTTTGTTGATCGAATCAAATAAAGATAGCAGCAGCTTTGTGTGTTAATTATAAGGTTTGTGTTGGCTGTTGTTGTTCGAGTGAAGAAGAAAAAAAGGACCAGAGATTCGTTTATATAGACACGTTTCCTCTAATATTACCGTTACTATGTTTAATATATTTTATGAGCCATTAGTGGGCTTTGATATGTAATGAATGGGCTTGAATAATACGGTCAAAATGAATGTTTAAGCACAATTAAAAGAAATCAGTTAGGGGAATAATTAAGAGAGGGTTAATGAGCTTTTAAAATAGTTTCAAATTTTTAGGATTTATTATTATTTATATGTATATTATAAGTTATTTAGGTTTTTACACATTTGGTCCAATAATTTATAAAATTTCAAATTTATACCAAAATTAGTTTTCGTAAATTTTAGGGTTTTACAACTCTTCCCGTCTAAAAATAAAATTTCGTCTGCGAAATTGAAAAGAACCGGATAGATGAATACCAGATCACGAAAGGAATTGAAAACGATTCAAACAAACAGAAGGTTGGTTTTCTCATGACTCGATTCAGAAGGTTCAAAACATTTCAGATTCTTCAATAATGACTGATCATTTCAAACTGAATCCAACGGATACGGTACACATATATAACAGATAAAATATCACAATTAAGAATATAGGCGGATATGATGATAAGGACTAAATTCCGACTTCAAATTAATAGCAGGTTCAAATCAGAAATTCTAGAAATACAAAAGAAAATAGGAGAAATGTATCAAGACGCAAAATGAAAAGCATAAATGAAAAAATAAACCGATCACCAACTCACTTCCTCCTAGGACAATCGCCAATCTTATGATCCATTGAACCGCACCAGAAACATGATAAGAATGGCAACAACAAATAAACAAATTAGTGAACACAAAAATCAAAGATGAAGATCAAAATGTGAAGAAGACAGTTAAAGCAGAAGGAAGCGTCAAAACATAAGAAAGCATCAAAGCAGAGAGAATCCTAATGTCTACCCAAATCCTCACAGGTCATAGACTAAGCTCTACAGGTCGAATCCTAAGCTTTGATACCATAATTGTAACACCCCAAACCGGATAAGGGTCTAAAGTGTAACGTTATGGTGTCATTTCAGAACATAAAGTGCAAGTGAAAGACTTAGCTCAGTAAATTACAAATCTTGAGACTAAAAGGACTAATAAAACAAATATAATCAAAATCGACTTCTAAGAGAAACGAAATAATCAAACATAAATCTAAAATAAAATCCACGAATACTAAGATAGGGTTGGTCCACTAAAAGCTCCTACTCTCATCACTCAATCCCAGCCTCCAACTTGATACCTGCCACAGGGAAAAGAAAATGCGGCTGAGCTAATGCTCAGTGAACAGATATAAATATATGAAAGATAACTGAACATAAACGAATGATTAAACAATCCAATGTGAAACTGCTGAGAGTGAAGGTCATAAAGAATGTGAAAGGTCATATGATAATGACAATCAAAGAATAATCCAGAAGTAGTAAAAGGGATGGTAACGGAAGTTGCTCAAGTGCCAAAACAAACAATCAATCATTTCATTTAACCATTCATTATACCGTCAATTCATAAGTTGTACAAGGATGGGAGACCTCTCAAGTACCAAATGAAGTAGCTAGCTCCCAAAAGTGAAATGGGGTGCATGGCACGCACAACCAATCACTAATCAGTTCAGAACAGAACATTATGCCTAGGATGCATCCATACGCTCCCCTGCAAAACAGATTAGCACATACCCTAGCTCAAGGCTATCATACATACTCAGATAATGCCCACAGATACAGATAAGGGAAACATCGTGGATCAATCACACCTCCACAGAAAGTGTCATGCCATTGGTGCCTCAATGACATGGCCATGTTACCTCCATGGCTGGGGATAGTATCTTGAGCAATGGGTCAAATCAAATGGATCGAAACAAAAGGTCATAACAATGTGATCATATCATATGGATCACAAAAAAAGGATCATATCAATCGTTCAAATCAAATGGGTCACAACAAGTGGATCATAAACAAAGGTTCAAATCATAGTAAATGAATCAATGTCATTGAATACGAATCATGAGAAACGAATAATCAAACAAACGAACCAACCGATAATGATGTAAATAGGAATGAGTATCCAGAATATCCGTACCAGTACGAAATGCAAATGAAATAATGTCTAAAAGTAAGACTGAACATCCATACCTTAATGTAATGATCAGAAAGCAAACGAATCAAATGGACGTTACGTCGAATCTCTTATGAAGCTAAACGATGACTAATCGAAATTAAAAACACGAACGCGAGCACGATTTGCAAACACCTATTCGAACAATACTCACACCAGAATTTGACGGGACACTATCGAAACCCAAAACCAAATCAAACACGAGCAACTACACGAAAAGTTCACGAACCAAAACCTTTGTTGATCGAATCAAATAAAGATAGTAGCAACTTTGTATGTTAATTATAAGGTTTGTGTTGGCTGTTGTTGTTCGAGTGAAGAAGAAACAAAGGACTAGGGATTCGTTTATACAGACACGTTTCCTCTAATATTACCGTTACTATGTTTAATATATTGGATGAGCCATTAGTGGGTTTGATTAGTAATGAATAGGCTTGAACAATAAGGTCAAAATGTATGTTTAAACACAATTAAAAGAAATCGGTTGGGGGAATAATTAAGAGAGGGTTAATGAGCTTTTAAAATAGTTTTAAATTTTTAGGATTTATATTTATTTATATGTATATTATAAGTTATGTAGGTATTTACATATTTGGTCCAATAGTTTATAAAATTTCAAATTTATACCAAAATTAGTTTTCGTAAATTTTAGGGTTTTACAGATGGATTGGAAGAATTGTTTTGAGGAGTGTTTTGGTTTTGTTTCCAACTAAGGTTTTGGTGATTTTTCCAAGAAGGGTTGTAGGAATCACCATAAGTGTTTGGCTCGGGTTTGAAAGAGTACCACTTGTCTCCTGCTCCGTTGGTACGTGAAGATGGGTAGTCCGGAAAAGCTTGTTCGGGGAGTTTCATGCAATCACGAGTATTGTGGGGACCACTACAATATTCACATGAAGAGGTGATTTTCTTCACTTGGCTTGAAGGTTTAGAAGCCTCGTAGGATT
Organism: Artemisia argyi; assembly: GCA_030686995.1. NCBI lineage: Eukaryota > Viridiplantae > Streptophyta > Magnoliopsida > Asterales > Asteraceae > Artemisia > Artemisia argyi. Next base: position 44,926,806 of record CM060705.1, on the reverse strand, counting down.
TCATAAGAAACTTGACATGGTCCTCAATTTCCATGATCCTTCGGTCGGGAATGCTTGAATTGTTAGAAGGCAAAGATATTGCCTTGACCGTTTTGTTCAAGTCACGGGTATCATTCCAACATTCGTTTTCATAGAGAGCAAGATCTTTTATGATTCCCTATGATTCTTCCACATTCTTGTCATGTAGCTTACCACTGGCCGCTTGGTCAATGGTTTGCCTTGTGGATTGATCAACATGTTCATAGAAAATTTGGACTTGAAGCCAAAGATCAATGCCATGATGAGAGACTTTTTGGAGTAAGTCCTTGAAACGAGTCCAAGCTTCGTAAAGGGTTTCACCTTGACATTGTTGGAACATCAAGATGTCATTCCTTAACTTGGTGGTTCTTCCTGGTGGAAAGAATTGAGCAAGGAAACGAGATTTAAGATCATCCCAAGAGGTGATGGATCCCGCAGGTAAACACTCAAGCCATTAACTAGCTTTGTCATGTAAAGAGAATTGGAAGAGACGCAAACGGGTCGTCTCTCGAGTGGCAACATCAAGGTTTATGGAATCTACGATTTTAAGGAAATCCTTGAGATGTTGATTTGGATCTTCGAAACGAAGTCCATGGAATGCACATCCACTTTGCACCAACCAGATGGTGTCGGATCGCAAGGGAGATACATTGGCTCCTTAGGTGAGCTCAATGGTGTTTTGATAGCCTTGGTGGCCATGTCGGGAGTATTCTCCTAAAGTACGGGCTCTAGGTGGTTCGGGTGGGTTTTGTTGTGGTGGGTTGGCTGGATCAAAGATATTACCACCTTCCATGATGGCAGATGGTAATGGTCACGAACAAAGAAATAAAGAAAAAGATAGACTAAAGAAAACCTAATAAAACAAAATAAAAATCTCACTAGAAAAGAATCTAATGAGTTGACCTAAAAATAAAATTCAACTTAAACAATAACTATTCCCGGCAGTGGCGCCAAAAACTTGATGCGAGGTTTTGCATCCTTGCAAAAGGTTTTACTTCTCAAGGGATCTTGAGAAGCTTGCAATCCCCACCAGGCAGTGTACCTGACTGATGTAGTATAGTGAGTGGCAAGTACCGGGGGATTGATCGTTCTCTAGGGGAATAGTGTCGTTAGGATTGAAAAAATATGTAAACTAGGTCTAAATGTGAGGGATGATTCTTTTTGTATACTTATGTTTTATGAAAGCAAAGTAAAAATCTCGAGCATTGGAGGAGTTGGCGGAATTAGTTGCTAGTCAACTAACCCAAAATTACTACGAATGCAAATAAAATTAAATAACAAGAAAATAAAATGTGGTGAACTTCTTATGATGAGAAAATGTGTTTACCTAGATTTTACTACTCCCTAGCTACCTCTTACTAATTAATTGGTTTTTTATAATTGTTTGGATGAAGGGTTATTTTCCTTAATATTAGTCGTTGGGGCGTGTACGTCCTTCCCCAACTCTATAAGCTTCTATCTCTTCCTATGACGACACATTTAGTATCCTATCATGGCCTCCTAAATAGTCACTTATGCATTAAAAACAACCAATAACATCGGCGTACACAACTGAATACGTTTCCTAAGACGTTCAAGCTTGTTACCGTATAAGAGATTAGCCAGTTTTGTCACACCCCAAAATACCTGAATGGCAGCGGAATGGAATACCTGGGGGTGACTGTCACAGCACCACAGTTACAGTTATATTGAACGACCTAAATTGTCGTTTTGAAAATACATCGTTTGATTCATTTAAAATATTCAGAGTTATAAAACCTAGGTCCCAAAGTCTTGAAAAGTTTAAGGAAATAAGTTTAGTACAATCAAACGATAATTCATAAGTGCATGAAAATCCAAAATGAGACTCGTCATCCTTGTTACTCAATGATATGACTCCATGCATGTTACGAAGAATATGTCTTAATTACCTGAAAATACATTGCGAAAACGGTCAACAATAATGTTGGTGAATAATCATAGGTTTGTAAGTTAAATCGGATGTACATTAGCCACAAGTATAAAGTAAACCGACGAAATGTCAAAAATGCTACATTGGCTCTTAAACTCATGACCCCGAAGCTAGACATGTATTTAATTGGCCCCAACCGAGTACCAGACACTCAAATATATGTAAAATGAAATGCATCCGTTTTCCCATTGGAGCAACCCAAACACGGATGGAGGAGTCACCCTCAATAGATCTATTCACTCACTCTCGCTTGTAGATTAATTAACGGTCCATGATAATAAAAGGGACTTAACTTGGTAGTAAGGCAACTTAAGCAATGTATGGAATTTAATACTTGGGCATGTACAAAAATAATTGATGCAATGTATTCTCCCCCGTGGGATTTGAAATCAAAATATTGAATTAAAATGGGGCTATGAAAACTCACTTGATATGATAGCAATCAAGGATAATAGTGAATACGATGAAATAAGGCTCGGTCTCTAACCGCGACCTATTATGTAACACCCCCAAAATCATCACGTCAGCGGAAGACTTAAAATGTCAGCGGAAGACTTTTTGGGTGTTACTTTGAGGATCTTTATCACAATCATAGAAAATGACACAAAAGTGACGCTTTAAAATTTAATTCATTCAAAATACCAAATATTCGAGACATCAAGATGTTTCATAGTTTAAACAACAAGTTTATTGGAAATATCTCAAAATGTTTATTTAAGCCCATGCCGGGTTACAAGCCCACTCCGTGCCTTCAAGTTCCTTCTTGTTTAGTTACCTGAGATAAACACATGCTAAAAGTGTCAACACAAAGGTTGGTGAGTTCATAGAGTTTATAGTTTCGAATATCGATTTCTAAAATCAAAGAGTTTGTGATTCCATAGAAGTTATAATAACAGTTGATTATCAAATTAAAGTGTGAGTAAATCCATAATATTCATAGCTTAAATCGTTGGTTTATCAAAATCAGAAAAATGAGTAATTTCCTTAATAATTCAAAAATAGTCCGCTGGTTTGCCCTTCATCGGGACAACACCTAAATAGTAGTTTGTTTGACCTAATCGGGTCAACACCAAAATAGTAGTTCGTTTGTCAATTATTAATAGTTTTTCCTGCTATATAGTGAGCACAATCTCATAGTTTAATAAAACAGTGGGCTACAACATCGTATGCCCCTAACATCAGTCATTGTAGTGCTATATTATTACTGTTCTCTTGCCCTAAGCTCATGACACTCAACGATTAACAGGCATCAAAATTATCCATAATAATGATGTAAAACAGTGGCCCTCAAGATAGGTATTTACCAGTAACCTATGAAATCAAATAAAGTGCATTTGGTGGCTTTCCTCTAGTGACCAAATGGGGATTGTCAATCCCTAATAGATCTATTCACAATTATTTACATTCACCCTGCAAGTGATTAAGGCGCATGATCGAGGGACTTTTGGTAATAGGTACTTAGGCAATAGAGATCAAATATAGCATATCGTTGAAAAATCACTTGTAATCATGTCTATAGCAGGTATCTCCTTATGAGATATAAAAATGTGTAAACTAGTAACGTAGTTAAGCATGTATCTCCCCCGAAAACGTTTATAAACCATTGTAAAACAAGTAAGAGTAGGGGCTATGCCTCACCTGAGAGTTATGATAGGCATAGATAATGTAATGTGGAGGTAGAATGGAAACAACTTCAAAGATAACCTGAATAATATGGAAGTCCGAGATAAGTTTGACTTATCAAGAATCGTGATTTGAAAGGTGTTCGATGACAGAATGACTTTGTGGCAGAGGTGGCTTGCGTGGCAAAACGCTTATTAGTTCAAGAGCAATTTATATACAATATAACTTGTATTTATGCATAAGTATCGTTTATTATTTTATATTCTTCGTCCTGAATTTATATTATGTATTGGTGAATGATAAGTTATAGAAATTGCAAGTTTACGTCAGGTTAAGTGGACCGATGAGTTTGATTATAGGAATACTCATTACTTAATGTGTGTTCAAGTTAACCGATAATAACGTCAAGTTATATAATTTACGTTATAAATTATATGTATTTTGAAATATATAGTTATTCATAATTATTACTTCATTATCGTCTAAAAATGTACGTCTCGTTATATGTTACTATGATATAGTTGTAAAATATTACTTTGTCAACCGTAATTAAGTTTCTATGTAAACTTTTAAGTTATACCTACGTTACTCTTTTAAACCTAAATAGTTGAATGATTACACATATTCAATAAACTTATAAAAGCTTTATAAGAAAACGATATATGTTTCTAAATTTAAATGTTGGAAGTGTCAAGTATTTATATAAATATTAAACTTATAAAAGTCTTATAGAAATAGTAAGGGTGCAAAGTAGAGGGGCTGAAGTTGTCATCATGAAACTAGTAAAAATAATAAAAGAGTAAAAACGTCAGGTGTAGGGTTCGAACTCCTGACCTCGCGTTCAAAATCCAAGTGTTTCCAACCATATGAGCCAAGGGCTCGTTTTTGTTATGTTATACGTTAAGCTCAATTTATAGTTAAGTTTATGTGTTGTATTTTTGCTATATATTTCTCAGTACATACAAATCAAATGAACAAGTTTTAGTTTTTTTACTATCTTCTCAAATGCATTTCTAAATGAGTGAAAGGCAACGAGAATCACCAAAATACGCCTCGACTCATTTTGAGTCTCACGTCCCATTTACCAAACGAAATCAAACGCTTTAAACCAATTAGTAAAAAGTTGAAATAGTTTCGTTTTCTACATTGATAAGTTATAAAAATCAAATTTTCATATGTTTAGCTTATTAATAAGTACGTGTTCATTCTTTTGAGTTTATTTTACGTTGACATGTAGTTTATTTATTGTTGTTTCTTCGTTTGCATGGCCACATATGAATCAAAGATACGTTTTTTTAAGGTGAGCTCTATATGTTTTTATATGACAAAAACAGAATAAGCCACGCATGACCAGAAGCCGCGAAGTACATATGTGCATGACCAGGATATGAAAGAACGTGTGGAGAAAGGATCGGAAGAACTTACGACACCAAAGATGATGGTGAGGACCTCACGTTATGGACAGAAAGTTGGTGCTATTCGATTAGCAGCTTGTCAAGGGAACGAGACTCAACACAACCCCATGATTTCCAGCTTTCGAATCTGTCGTCTAGGAACTAGCAAGAATGATTATTTTCACCTCTTGGTTCTTCTCTTTGTTCTCCTCCTCTCCTCTAGGGGTGGGGTACAACGTTACGTATGGATCAAATAGGAACAAGCGTTTAGCGTGGCTTGATACACGACCCATCAAGGTTGCAAGACAAGCAATAGTGGAACCCTAGGTTTGTTTCGACACTCCGTAGGTTGGGCAAATGGTTTGTATTAACCTGGAAACAAAACCTTTATGAGAATGTATAGGTGGTATGCTGGTGCGTGTGATACCAAATGAGCTTACATGGATGGGTTATATAGTGAGTTTTAGAAGGTGATAGAAGGCTGAGATCACGAGGAATGGAGTGATAGCTAGAAACGAATGCACGCCACCTCTCACCATGCCCAATCGAGATTCCTTGAGTGTGAGATTATTCCTGACAGCATGACATACGTTTCGTGATGATTGGGGAGCAATGGAGGCTGGTGTAAGAGTTGCATATGGGTTTGTAGGTTGCATCTAAGGAAGTAACGAGTGAGGGAGGTTTACTTGGGTCAGGTCGTATTTTATAGATAACAGCCTGGAAATGCGTTTTTGGTTCAAAATCACACTAGTTTAGACGTAAAACATTATTTTGGACAACTTTCGTGCTTTACACTTTTCCTGGTTCGGACCAGAAGGGCCTTAAAATTGGGATTAAAATTCGTTACAGAAAGTTGGTGGTTTATTAGAATTTATACGAAGTGTCATTGGAACAAAATTACTATTTGTGTCAAATTGAGATGAAACTTGTAAGGTGCCTTAACTTGATCAATATTCTAGTATAGTAATTATATTTGAAAGTTGATAATACTTGTCGTTCATGGTTCTTAGAGGTCCAATATTATTAGCGAGTACACATGGGAATTTTAGTAGGCTCGGGATTTATTTAAATTGTATTTGTTAATTATTGAAACGTATACTTATTAAGTATCAATGTTTTAAGTTATGTATGGTATCTAGGTTATTAAGGTTTAGGTGTAAATGTCGTTTCAAGGTAAGAGTGAATAACGTTGTAATTGACAAAGTATATATATATATATATATATATATATATATATATATATATATATATATATATATATATATATATATATATATATATATATATATATATATAAAGAAAATTGTTATGGGTAAAAATGGTTAATCTATGTTATGGTAACGTGTTAATCGTAGGAAAATTTTACGGGGTGTTATATTACCTACCCGTTAAACTGAATCCCGTCCCGGGATTCCAAGGTAAGGTAGTTGTAAAGGTGAGTGGAAATAGGTGAACAAATAGTCATTCCTAACGATCTAATTCCTGAGCGATTTTAATTTTTCTTTCGAGCTTAACGTATCTACTACTACATTAGCTTCTTCTTTTTAATTTTTCTTTCCAGCTTAACGTATCTACTACTACATTAGCTTTTTCCTTGATGATAGCAGTTCTCATAGTCATAATTGTTGAGTAGTTCTAACTACTTACGTTGTCTTATGTTCAATTCCTTTTGATTAACTTGACTTAAGAAACAATTCCATTTGAATGAAGATTTTTATTTTTAACATGTTTTGAAAATAAACATGATTCACAATATCTTGTTTTGTGAACATCAAAATTTTCGCGGGTAACCTACCTGTTAAACTAATTGGTTGTTAATAGATTTTTAATAATAAGAGTTTTCAAGTGGAAACTTGTTGAATAAAGAGAAAGTTGCTGAACTTCAGCTTTTGTAAAGAGAAACTTGTTAAATATAGTTTTAAGTGACAACACGGTATTTGGTTCAAAGCTTTTGTAGATGATGAATCTTGTTTGTTCCTTAGCAATCCCATATTTTGTATTTCTATTAGAGGAATTTATAGATTTTGATGGATTTTAGGTAAAGTTGTGAAAGGTTCGGAGATCACTATATCACTCATAGTGCCGGAGAAGTAAGAGAGACCATTGTAATCACATACAATGTCCTGAAAAGGTTTCATAAATCGCCAGAATGTAAAAGTAAGTACATGATGGAATAAATGTGGTTGTGCCGTAATGCCTTAGGATTAGGCATACGCAGAAGAAAATTGTGAGTCTTTGGCTGAAGTTTTAGTGTTTTATGAACTTTAGTGATCCTTGATTTCATACGCATGCCATTTCAGATACAATTAAGCCCACTTATTTATAATTCGTTATTTACATAGAGAAGCGTCCCAAACGATGTAAATAACGAAGTATAAACTTATGGTTCGGCGGTTTACAATTTCTTTATTTCAATAAAAAGGCGTCCCAATCCATTCAAATAAAGACATTGTAAATCATCCTAATTAAGAATTTCTGACTCAACGCCCATACTGATCGACAAGGTAATGCGCAGATTTTTCCGAGAGTACGAAAAGAGTATGTCGTATGCATCTATAAAGATGAGAGCGAGATAATTAAGGAGGATTGGTATAGTACTCAAAATAGTTGGGGAGCATATATATATATATATATATATATATATATATATATATATATATATATATATATATATATATTAATATACTAGAGTGTAGTTGTAGCATAAACTATCTAAAAGTCACATAATCGTCTGGCGGATGGAAATATGAAGACACGGTATTTGTAATAATCCCGATTAGTAAATATAATTCATTAGCATAATTATAACATGTTAACATATATAAGAAATCATGTAAAAGTAATGTCTCTACCAGATATTGGAAACGCGTAGGCACGGAGGGCATAAGGTGGTATTTTGTAAAAGTGGTCCGTTTTAAAAGTGTAGTTATAGTCCAATGTTCAAAACACTTGGTTCTCTATAACTGTAGCTCTGATGCCAATCTGTAACACCCCCAAAATCATCACGTCAGCGGAAGACTTAAAATGTCAGCGGAAGACTTTTTGGGTGTTACTTCGAGGATCTTTATCACAATCATAGAAAATGACACAAAAGTGACGCTTTAAAATTTAATTCATTCAAAATACCAAATATTCGAGACATCAAGATGTTTCATAGTTTAAACAACAAGTTTATTGGAAATATGTCAAAATGTTTATTTAAGCCCATGCCGGGTTACAAGCCCACTCCATGCCTTCAAGTTCCTTCTTGTTTAGTTACCTGAGATAAACACATGCTAAAAGTGTCAACACAAAGGTTGGTGAGTTCATAGAGTTTATAGTTTCGAATATCGATTTCCAAAATCAAAGAGTTTGTGATTCCATAGAAGTTTTAATAACAGTTGATTATCAAATTAAAGTGTGAGTAAATCCATAATATTCATAGCTTAAATCGTTGGTTTATCAAAATCAGAAAAATGAGTAATTTCCTTAATAATTCAAAAATAGTCCGTTGGTTTGCCCTTCATCAGGACAACACCAAAATAGTAGTTTGTTTGACCTAATCGGGTCAACACCAAAATAGTAGTTCGTTTGTCAATTATTAATAGTTTTTCCTGCTATATAGTGAGCACAATCTCATAGTTTAATAAAACAGTGGGCTACAACATCGTATGCCCCTAACATCAGTCATTGTAGTGCTATATTATTACCGTTCTCTTGCCCTAAGCTCATGACACTCAACGATTATCATTCATCAAAATTATCCATAATAATGATGTAAAACAGTGGCCCTCATGTCACACCCCCAAAATCGGGTCCAGCGGAAGCATACGTGTAGCTGGGGTGTAACTCAATTGGTATTACAACACAGGTTCAAAAATGGTTTTCACTTGAATCATTTAGAATAAAATAGCTTAATCAAAAATGTTGAATTTACATTTTTAATAGTAGTGCGGAAGTAGGCCCTTAAAATAGTTTAAAACGGTCCCCAATGAATATCAGAGTCTTCTATGACCATGCCATGCCCTGCCAAAACCTCCAGTAGCGTACTATTGCCTAATACCTGAAAATGCATGCTAAAAAGTGTCAACACGAGGTTGGTGAGTTCATAGGTTTATAATAAGACAATAGTATTGTGAGTTCAATAGAGAGTTTTGTAACCATTGTGTGGCGCACATTGTCATCAAAATAAAGTTTACCTTAAAGTAAAATTTGAAGAGTGGACCATGAGTAGAGTATGTGATCATTACAACGAATACAATGCCACATAGAAAAATAGTCTATTACGCTAGCGCTAAGTTCATGCAACCGAAGCTATAACAGTGTGCATGCTCAAAGAGCATGAAATCATATATAGGTGCCCGGCAAGTGTTTATCCCAGACACTTGTGTTTCGACATGGTATACGTTCGCTTGCCTATCCGGTCAAACCGAACGGGGGAGTTACCCCCAATAGATCTATTTATAACATTCGCGCTTCCCAGCAGGAATTGACGGTTCATGAGTTTGGGCATAGTGGGATTCAAGGGCTTAGGCTAATCCGCGTAATAGTGTAAATAAAGCATAAGTTTCAGTGTGGTCCATAAAAGTGTTTGCATAAAAGCAGTAGTTCATAAAGTGTGGTGCATAAAAGTAATAGTTCATAAAGTATATTGCATAAAAGCAATAGTTCATAAAGTGTGTTGCATGTTTATAAAGCATTTGTGTATGTGAGAAAATAATCAAGTATGCAACCAATATACACATAGGTGCATTTGAATAATCAATCAAGCCTTCAAAGAAACAGTAGTGTTTAAGTAAACAATTGCGCATTCAAGCATTGAGTTTAGTCAAAAATGAGCATGTATTCTCCCCAAAAACAGTTATAAAAACAGGTAAAAGTAAGGGGTATGAACTTACCTGGTGCGATAGCTATGATGACAAAAGTGGATACACTGAAATGAGGCACGATCTCTAATCGCAACCTAATATGAATGATAGTTTCTAATGTAAGAAATGAAATGATGCTACACATGCAAGTACGTATGTTATCGATACCACTCATTAGTTTTGAAAATAACGTTTATCGTCGAAAATATATTTTTGACGTCTCGTTAGGTTAATAACCACTTTTCATGTAAATATGTTGAAACGGTACTCCATGATCCTTGTTTGGTGTTCCATCGGCAAATATAAGGTTTTCATCGCAAAAATAATATTTTCATTACTTGAAAATATGCCCAAAATGGCCTCGCAAAACAAGTCGCGAAATGTTGTACATTAGGAGTTGGTGATGAAACTCGGCGTTTTTGAAAACCTTGTAACAATATCTTGAAGTCGTGTCATTTAACTTTTGGTTATACGGGTCTTGATCGATGAGAAAATCGACTCTCATTGTTGTTACTTGAAAGTATTATGTTCAACACTTAGAAAATTTCATTATAGTAAAAGCTGTCAAAATTTATATAGTTTATCGGGTATATAGATGAGGTCGTAGTTTATTCGTTACGAGTCCAATGATCAAACGGCCAATTGATTTGAAAAGCTTGCTGGGAGATCTTGATTTTACTTAACTACGGCTCGGACTCAAACTGATCCGATCATAAAGAAAAACAGCCGAGAAAGTGGTGTCTCGCAAGGACAGTTTTGCGGCAAAAATTGTAATAGAAAAGCTGATGGAAATATATATATATCGTCGGATTTCAAACACTTGTATCTTTTTCGTTATAAGCCCGTTTTCTATGTTCTTTATATCCCCGCGAAGGTAATCAAGTATACTTTAGGTTTCTCAAGGTCTTGGCTAGTCTAGATATCATTAAATCTCAGTTTTCCTATCTAGAAAAATCGGGACAGATTCAATATTTTCAGAAAATATAGTTTTCGTCGTTAAAATTGAAAATAGCATATCTTTTACGTCGTAACTCGGATTTTATCCCCGTTTTCGGCCATAGTTTCGTCTTAGAATGTATTTTCTAAATCTTTGGTTCAAAGTTACATCCTAGACCCTGAGTTTCCCACGTTTTGCAAATAGGGACAGTAGGTTATGTAGTGTGTCAAAACTTGGTTTTTCTTAGTTAATAACTTGTTCAAATCTTTACCAAACTATCTCAAATCAACTCCACAAGTACCCAATCCTACCATACACCTTCTTAGGGTGTCATGGGTTCCTAAACATCACCAATCTTAGTGGATCTAATGAGATTGTTAATAAAAATTATAGATCTATGTTTATAAAAAAAAAATAAACAATAAGTGGTATGGATCATAGTATATTTGCATGTTTTTGTTACTAGATCATGAAAATATATAAAGTAGATGTTTAAAAGAGTAGGAAAGATTGTCAGTAACTTACTTGAAGATTTGATTATTTTTGAGCAAGAAAACTTAATAATCTTGAGGTTTTTATTTCAAAACCTAAACTAGATTGCTCCTAAGACTTGTTTAAGCACTTGATCTTGAAAAGTTTGATGATCCTTGCTTGTTTTGTGTGTTGGCCGGCCACCAAGAGAGAAAGAAGGAAGAGAGAATTTTTGTTTTCTTGAACTTGAAACTATGTGTAAACATGAGATACAATAGATTAAATACTAGACAAGTTTGGAGTGTAATTAATATAGGTTGGTAAATTGCAACTCTTGGCTTGGAAAAGGGGGGCAAGGTGGCGCCAATTAGGGGAAAGGAGGAGGCTTTGTGGGCTAATTAATAAACTTGTCCAAGTGTTGGAAGTATTGGTGTATCTTGTGTATACTTTGGGTGTTATCGGGTACCGAGTTATCTTGAAATAAATGTTAACGAGGTGAAATAAAATACGATGAAGTTGTAAAATATTATTCCTTGTAAGAATTGGGTGTTAGAATAATTATTGAATTGAAATTTCGCAAACCGACGAAGTAATAGACTCCGACCGTGAAATATAGTAATTGATTAGAGAACACTGGGTAAATTAATAATATAATTTTTATATTATTATAATGAGTATAAAAATGTGTTAGGATCGTATTCGGGAGTATTGGGTATACATTCGTAGTAAAAACTGAGTGGTAACGTTAATTACAAATTAAGCATACGTAAATTGAAATAATGCGTATCCGTGCATTATCTAAAGTGCCGATAATGTTACTGATGATATGTAGACTACTCCAGTCTATATGATGTGTCATTAATGAATGATGCATGAATTCGCAGCTAAACCTAACTGGTTACGCGAATTTGAATACCCGTAAACTCAGTTTACGATGGAATGAACGGCAATCGTGAATAGTGATTCCCTCCGGGAATGAATAGTGTCACATGAATAGTAAAATTTCTGAACGCTTCTCGGAATCACAAACTGACTCCGAAAATGATGAATAGTGACCGGTGAATAGTAATCGACGAATAGTAACTGATGAATAGTGAATAGGAGAAATGTCCCGAAAATTCGGGTTGTTACAGTCTCACCCCCTTAAAAGGAACTTCGTCCCGAAGTTCAGTTTGTGTTGGTCTCTAGAGTGGTATTGGTGAAAAGATGAGGATTTTTATCGTGTAAGCTATTGAGCTCTAACAAGGTTCAAGTCTGACGGCCACTAGGCCTACTCTGTCAGAAATAGTAAATGGTTCAGTGTGTATCGGGTTTAACTTTCTGAAGTTTTCTGAATGGTATCATGCCTTTCCTAGGCAGAACTTTCAACATAATCCTGCCACGAACTTGAAATTCTAATGGTTTGCAACTTATCGAATTGGTAACTGATTCTTGATTTGTAGGAATTTCCTGGTTATTTCATGAATGCTTACGGGACTAGTGAGTTGGGCTTTTCCAAGTATCAATCCGTCAACGGATGTTGGCACTTCGGCCATAGAGTGCTTCAAATGGTGTAGTCTCTACACTCGTGTGGTAACTAAGGTTGCAACTGAATTTGATTTATGGCAAATGGTTAATCCAACCATTTATAGTGTCAATCACACCCGATTTGGGCATATCTCCCTACGTTTGAATCCACCTCAAATTCCGACCATTGGTCTGAAGATAATAGGTGGTGTGGTTCCAAAGGAATCTTAATGAAATCAGTAGGAGTTCGAGGTGAATCAAATTCCTCTATTATGAATAATGAATCTTGTGGAAAAGCTTACAAGGTTAAGTCCGTCAAAGGGGGTTATTAGCAAGATTAGGTTAGGATAAGGTTGTGATCCTCCGCAGGATGTCAGGAATCGAGTCTCTTTCTACCTGCGATGCTTAGTTTCCATTACTAAGATTTTCCCCAAGGTATATGTCGTCAATTTACAAAATCCTAAATGTATAAGTGATGTAATATAGTGGTTGATTTTCAAAGTTTGTGTTGAGATTGTGTGTTTTGTTCATAAACCTTCCCTGAATAAATGAATTTACAATTTTAAGCAAACGACTTTCTAAGTAACATTTTTCTTGATGTTTCAAAATTTAATAGTTATGCAAGATAGGACAATTTTTCAACGTAAGGTGGATAATATGGTTTACCAAAGATCGATGTTTAAAATTTCCTAACATTCAATAGTTTTGTAAAAGATTAACCAAAAGGAATTTGCTTGTCAAAATAAGTGCCTCAGAAAAGTATTTCTTACAAGATATATGTTTTGTATAACTGTAGTTTGGAGAAAAATCCATTTAAAATTGAAAGTATTAAGAGGATAAAATAGTCAGGTATGTATGTCTGCACAAATGCATAGGTGTGTAACATGTTTAAATAAAGTCTATTGGTGAGGACATGTTCAATCTATAGTCTTGGTTAGGAGGTTGGATTTATCTCTATGGTGTTGCTTAGTGAGCATTTGCATCTAAACAAATCTTGTAATTCGATCAAGCCGATATTTTCCCAGATGATGGAATTTTTTTTTTGGTGATCAGGTCAGTGATAGTGGTTCGAATGGTTTTATGATATCTTGAGATTTCTGTTGAGTTTTGAATGGTCTTAATGTTCCGAGGGATCCTCCTTATAGATGGTATGGAAAGTCTTTCCTAGGGAGGTCATTGATAATATCCACTTGTCAATATAGGGAGTAGTGAGTAATGAGTGACATAGGAATCTATAGAGTGTTAGCTAATTCCTTATATATATATGGGGATGGGAAGAAGAAATGATAGTGATGGTGAGAAGGGAAGAGACTGTGACAACTAAACATAATAAGATTGTGATGAAAGAAAACACTGTGATGTAAGTGCATCGTGCATAGACGTGAATGTTCATGTGATGAAATGACCAGTTGACGTACTTCTAATCGGTGGTTCACGAAGTGATGAAAAGTATGAATGTTCCAACAACGAGGGTATACACATACCTGAATGACACATTTGGAAATTGAGTAAAGGATTCAATCCAGACATAATCTTATTATAGCCACTCTCAGTGTTGCAAAATTCACTTCTGAGTCAGACATAGGTGGTCAGCCTATATCTCACTATCTCGGGTTGAATATAGATGACCAGTCTACATTCCACCGAGGTTCCATGAATTTTGAAATACTCAGCTCAGTTATACTAATACCATGTCTTTTACAAATACCAAGACATTCTGAAAGACAAAAGCAAGTGACCAAACTCGAGGTCAAGTTATGAAACTATGCAAGGAGAAACATAATGTGGTGACATATATGATACGTGAACATGCTTATATGAAAGAAAATTATAGTGATCAACTATAATAAATGAATATAGTATATCAGATAATGAGACACAAATCTCATCACCTAAGTCAGCAACTAACCACAAATGAGGCTTCAGCTTGGCAGGCAGGCATGTGGCGGTCATAGGGTTAAGTTTTCGTAAAAGTAGCTATAGTCTAGGTTTTAAAAACACTTAGTTCGCTATAGCCAAAGCTCTGATACCAATCTGTCACACCCCCAAAATCGGGTCCAGCGGAAGCATACATGTAGCTGGGGTGTAACTCAATTGGTATTACAACACATGTTCAAAAATGGTTTTCACTTGAATCATTTAGAATAAAATAGCTTAATCAAAAATGTTGAATTTACATTTTTAATAGTAGTGCGGAAGTAGGCCCTTAAAATAGTTTAGAACGGTCCCCAATGAATATCAGAGTCTTCTATGACCATGTCATGCCCTGCCAAAACCTCCAGTAGCGTACCATTGCCTAATACCTGAAAATACATGCTAAAAAGTGTCAACACGAGGTTGGTGAGTTCATAGGTTTATAATAAGACAGTAGTATTGTGAGTTCAATAGAGAGTTTTGTAACCATTGTGTGGCGCACATTGTCATCAAAATAAAGTTTACCTTAAAGTAAAATTTGAAGAGTGGACCATGAGTAGAGTATGTGATCATTACAACGAATACAATGCCACATAGAAAAATAGTCTATTACGCTAGCGCTAAGTTCATGCAACCAAAGCTATAACAGTGTGCATGCTCAAAGAGCATGAAATCATATATAGGTGCCCGACAAGTGTTTATCCCAGACACTTGTGTTTCGACATGGTATACGTTCGCTTGCCTATCCGGTCAAACCGAACGGGGGAGTTACCCCCAATAGATCTATTTATAACATTCGCGCTTCCCAGCAGGAATTGACGGTTCATGAGTTTGAGCATAGTGGGATTCAAGGGCTTAGGCTAATCCGCGTAATAGTGTAAATAAAGCATAAGTTTCAGTGTGGTCCATAAAAGTGTTTGCATAAAAGCAGTAGTTCATAAAGTGTGTTGCATAAAAGTAATAGTTCATAAAGTATATTGCATAAAAGCAATAGTTCATAAAGTGTGTTGCATGTTTATAAAGCATTTGTGTATGTGAGAAAATAATCAAGTATGCAACCAATATACACATAGGTGCATTTGAATAATCAATCAAGCCTTCAAAGAAACAGTAGTGTTTAAGTAAACAATTGCGCATTCAAGCATTTAGTTTAGTCAAAAATGAGCATGTATTCTCCCCCAAAACAGTTATAAAAACAGGTAAAAGTAAGGGGTATGAACTTACCTGGTGCGATAGCTATGATGACAAAAGTGGATACACTGAAATGAGGCACGATCTCTAATCGCAACCTAATATGAATGATAGTTTCTAATGTAAGAAATGAAATGATGCTACACATGCAAGTACGTATGTTATCGATACCACTCATTAGTTTTGAAAATAACGTTTATCGTCGAAAATATATTTTTGACGTCTCGTTAGGTTAATAACCACTTTTCATGTAAATATGTTGAAACGGTACTCCATGATCCTTGTTTGGTGTTCCATCGGCAAATATAAGGTTTTCGTCGCAAAAATAATATTTTCATTACTTGAAAATATGTCCAAAATGGCCTCGCAAAACAAGTCGCGAAATGTTGTACGTTAGGAGTTGGTGATGAAACTCGGCGTTTTTGAAAACCTTGTAACAATATCTTGAAGTCGTGTCATTTAACTTTTGGTTATACGGGTCTTGATCGATGAGAAAATCGACTCTCATTGTTGTTACTTGAAAGTATTATGTTCAACAGTTAGAAAATTTCATTATAGTAAAAGCTGTCAAAATTTATATAGTTTATCGGGTATATAGATGAGGTCGTAGTTTATTCGTTACGAGTCCAATGATCAAACGGCCAATTGATTTGAAAAGCTTGCTGGGAGATCTTGATTTTACTTAACTACGGCTCGGACTCAAACTGATCCGATCATAAAGAAAAACAGCCGAGAAAGTGGTGTCTCGCAAGGACAGTTTTGCGGCAAAAATTGTAATAGAAAAGCTGATGGAAATATATATATATCGTCGGATTTCAAACACTTGTATCTTTTTCGTTATAAGCCCGTTTTCTATGTTCTTTATATCCCCGCGAAGGTAATCAAGTATACTTTAGGTTTCTCAAGGTCTCGGCTAGTCTAGATATCATTAAATCTCAGTTTTCCTAGCTAGAAAAATCGGGACAGATTCAATATTTTCAGAAAATATAGTTTTCGTCGTTAAAATTGAAAATAGCATATCTTTTTCGTCGTAACTCGGATTTTATCCCCGTTTTCGGCCATAGTTTCGTCTTGGAATGTATTTTCTAAATCTTTAGTTCAAAGTTACATCCTAGACCCTGAGTTTCCCACGTTTTGCAAATAGGGACAGTAGGTTATGTAGTGTGTCAAAACTTGGTTTTTCTTAGTTAATAACTTGTTCAAATCTTTACCAAACTATCTCAAATCAACTCCACAATTACCCAATCCTACCATACACCTTCTTAGGGTCTCATGGGTTCCTAAACATCACCAATCTTAGTGGATCTAATGAGATTGTTAATAAAAATTATAGATCTATGTTTATAAACAAAAATAAACAATAAGTGGTATGGATCATAGTATATTTGCATGTTTTTGTTACTAGATCATGAAAATATATAAAGTAGATGTTTAAAAGAGTAGGAAAGATTGTTAGTAACTTACTTGAAGATTTGATGATTTTTGAGCAAGAAAACTTAATAATCTTGAGGTTTTTATTTCAAAACCTAAACTAGATTGCTCCTAAGACTTGTTTAAGCACTTGATCTTGAAAAGTTTGATGATCCTTGCTTGTTTTGTGTGTTGGCCGGCCACCAAGAGAGAAAGAAGGAAGAGAGAATTTTTGTTTTCTTGAACTTGAAACTATGTGTAAACATGAGATACAATAGATTAAATACTAGACAAGTTTGGAGTGTAATTAATATAGGTTGGTAAATTGCAACTCTTGGCTTGGAAAAGGGGGGCAAGGTGGCGCAAATTAGGGGAAAGGAGGAGGCTTTGTGGGCTAATTAATAAACTTGTCCAAGTGTTGGAAGTATTGGTGTATCTTGTGTATACTTTGGGTGTTATCGGGTACCGAGTTATCTTGAAATAAATGTTAACGAGGTGAAATAAAATACGATGAAGTTGTAAAATATTATTCCTTGTAAGAATCGGGTGTTAGAATAATTATTGAATTGAAATTTCGCAAACCGACGAAGTAATAGACTCCGACCGTGAAATATAGTAATTGATTAGAGAACACCGGGTAAATTAATAATATAATTTTTATATTATTATAATGAGTATAAAAATGTGTTAGGATCGTATTCGGGAGTATTGGGTATACATTCGTAGTAAAAACTGAGTGGTAACGTTAATTACAAATTAAGCATACGTAAATTGAAATAATGCGTATCCGTGCATTATCTAAAGTGCCGATAATGTTACTGATGATATGTAGACTACTCCAGTCTATATGATGTGTCATTAATGAATGATACATGAATTCGCAGCTAAACCTAACTGGTTACGCGAATTTGAACCCGTAAACTCAGTTTACGATGGAATGAACGGCAATCGTGAATAGTGATTCCCTCCGGGAATGAATAGTGTCACATGAATAGTAAAATTTCTGAACGCTTCTCGGAATCACAAACTGACTCCGAAAATGATGAATAGTAAAATGATGAATAGTGACCGGTGAATAGTAATCGATGAATAGTAACTGATGAATAGTGAATAGGAGAAATGTCCCGAAAATGCGGGTTGTTACACCTCAAGATAGGTATTTACCAGTAACCTATGAAATCAAATAAAGTGCATTTGGTGGCTTTCCTCTAGTGACCAAATGGGGATTGTCAATCCCTAATAGATCTATTCACAATTATTTACGTTCACCTTGCAAGTGATTAGGCGCATGATCGAGGGACTTTTGGTAATAGGTACTTAGGCAATAGAGATCAAATATAGCATATCGTTGAAAAATCACTTGTAATCATGTCTATAGCAAGTATCTCCTTATGAGATATAAAAATGTGTAAACTAGTAACGTTTATATGAAATATAGTCATGTATTTAGTTAATGAATACTTGTAAAAGTAAAAACAGTAGTTAAGCATGTATCTCCCCCGAAAACGTTTATAAACCATTGTAAAACAAGTAAGAGTAGGGGCTGTGACTCACCTGAGAGTTATGATAGGCATAAATAATGTAATGTGGAGGTAGAATGGAAACAACTTCAAAGATAACCTGAATGATATGGAAGTCCAAGATAAGTTCGACTTATCAAGAATCGTGATTTGAATGGTGTTCGATGACAGAATGACTTTGTGGCAGAGGTGGCTTGCGTGGCAAAACGCTTATTAGTTCAAGAGCAAGTTATATACAATATAACTTGTATTTATGCATAAGTATCGTTTATTATTTTATATTCTTCGTCCTGAATTTATATTATGTATTGGTGAATGATAAGTTATAGAAATTGCAAGTTTACGTCAGGTTAAGTGGACCGATGAGTTTTATTATAGGAATACTCATTACTTAATGTGCGTTCAAGTTAACCGATAATAACGTCAAGTTATATAATTTACGTTATAAATTATATGTATTTTGAAATATATAGTTATTCATAATTATTACTTCATTATCGTCTAAAAATGTAAGTCTCGTTATATGTTACTATGATATAGTTGTAAAATATTACTTTGTCAACCGTAATTAAGTTTCTATGTAAACTTTTAAGTTTTACCTACGTTACTCTTTTAAACCTATATAGTTGAATGATTACACATATTTAATAAACTTATAAAAGCTTTTTAAGAAAACGATATATGTTTCTAAATTTAAATGTTGGAAGTGTCAAGTATTTATATAAATATTAAACTTATAAAAGTCTTATAGAAATAGTAAGGGTGCAAAGTAGAGGGGCTGAAGTTGTCATCATGAAACTAGTAAAAATAATAAAAGAGTAAAAACGTCAGGTGTAGGGTTCGAACTCCTGACCTCGCGTTCAAAATCCAAGTGTTTCTAACCATATGAGCCAAGGGCTCGTTTTTGTTATGTTATACGTTAAGCTCAATTTATAGTTAAGTTTATGTGTTGTATTTTTGCTATATATTTCTCAGTACATACAAATCAAATGAACAAGTTTTAGTTTGTTTACTATCTTCTCAAATGCATTTCTAAATGAGTGAAAGGCAACGAGAATCACCAAAATACGTCTCGACTCATTTTGAGTCTCACGTCCCATTTACCAAACGAAATCAAACGCTTTAAACCGATTAGTACAAAGTTGAAATAGTTTCGTTTTCTATATTGATAAGTTATAAAAATCAAATTTTCATATGTTTAGCTTATTAATAAGTACGTGTTCATTCTTTTGAGTTTATTTTACGTTGACATGTAGTTTATTTATTGTTGTTTCTTCGTTTGCATGGCCACATATGAATCAAAGATACGTTTTTTAAGGTGAGCTCTATATGTTTTTATATGACAAAAACAGAATAAGCCACGCATGACCAGAAGCCGCGAAGTACATACGTGCATGACCAGGATATGAAAGAACGTGTGGAGAAAGGATAGGAAGAACTTACGACACCAAAGATGGTGGTGAGGACCTCACGTTATGGACAAAAAGTTGGTGCTATTCGATTAGCAGCTAACGTCAGGTGTTGGGTTCGAACTCCTGACCTCGCGTTCAAAATCCAAGTGTTTCTAACCATATGAGCCAAGGGCTCGTTTTTGTTATGTTATACGTTAAGCTCAATTTATAGTTAAGTTTATGTGTTGTATTTTTGCTATATATTTCTCAGTACATACAAATCAAATGAACAAGTTTTAGTTTGTTTACTATCTTCTCAAATGCATTTCTAAATGAGTGAAAGGCAACGAGAATCACCAAAATACGTCTCGACTCATTTTGAGTCTCACGTCCCATTTACCAAACGAAATCAAACGCTTTAAACCGATTAGTACAAAGTTGAAATAGTTTCGTTTTCTATATTGATAAGTTATAAAAATCAAATTTTCATATGTTTAGCTTATTAATAAGTACGTGTTCATTCTTTTGAGTTTATTTTACGTTGACATGTAGTTTATTTATTGTTGTTTCTTCGTTTGCATGGCCACATATGAATCAAAGATACGTTTTTTAAGGTGAGCTCTATATGTTTTTATATGACAAAAACAGAATAAGCCACGCATGACCAGAAGCCGCGAAGTACATACGTGCATGACCAAGATATGAAAGAACGTGTGGAGAAAGGATAGGAAGAACTTACGACACCAAAGATGGTGGTGAGGACCTCACGTTATGGACAGAAAGTTGGTGCTATTCGATTAGCAGCTTGTCAAGGGAACGAGACTCAACACAACCCCATGGTTTCCGGCTTTCGAATTTGTCGTCTAGGAACTAGCAAGAATGATTATTTCCACCTCTTGGTTCTTCTCTTTGTTCTCCTCCTCTCCTCTAGGGGTGGGGTACAACGTTACGTATGGATCAAATAGGAACAAGGGTTTAGCGTGGCTTGATACACGACCCATCAAGGTTGCAAGACAAGCAATAGTGGAACCCTAGGTTTGTTTCAACACTCCGTAGGTTGGGCAAATGGTTTGTACTAACCTGGCAACAAAACCTTTATGAGAATGTATAGGTGGTATGCTGGTGCGTGTGATACCAAATGAGCTTACATGGATGGGTTATATAGTGAGTTTTAGAAGGTGATAGAAGGCTGAGATCACGAGGGATGGAGTGATAGCTAGAAACGAATGCATGCCACCTCTCACCATGCCCAATCGAGATTCCTTGAGTGTGAGATTATTCCTGACAGTATGACATACGTTTTGTGATGATTGGGGAGCAATGGAGGCTGGTGTAAGAGTTGCATATGGGTTTGTAGGTTGCATCTAAGGAAGTAACGAGTGAGGGAGGTTTACTTGGGTCAGGTCGTATTTTATAGATAACAGCCTGGAAATGCGTTTTTGGTTCAAAATCTCGCGAGTCTAGATGTAAAACATTATTTCGGACAACTTTCGTGCTTTACACTTTTCCTGGTTTGGACCAGAAGGGCCTTAAAATTGGGATTTAAATTCGTTACAGAAAGTTGGTGGTTTATTAGAATTTATACGAAGTGTCATTGGAACAAAATTACTATTTGTGTCAAATTGAGATGAAACTTGTAAAGTGCCTTAACTTGATCAATATTCTAGTATAGTAATTATATTTGAAAGTTGATAATACTTGTCGTTCATGGTTCTTAGAGGTCCAATATTATTAGCGAGTACACATGGGAATTTTAGTAGGCTCGGGATTTATTTAAATTGTATTTGTTAATTATTGAAACGTATACTTATTAAGTATCAATGTTTTAAGTTATGTATGGTATCTAGGTTATTAAGGTTTAGGTGTAAATGTCGTTTCATGGTAAGAGTGAATAACGTTGTAATTGACAAAGTATATATATATATATATATATATATATATATATATATATATATATATATATATATATATATATATATATATATATATAAAGAAAATTGTTAGGGGTAAAAATGGTTAATCTATGTTATGGTAACGTGTTAATCGTAGGAAAATTTTACGGGGTGTTATATATTATGAATGATATGATCTATGATCAGTAATGATACAATGCTATACATGCAAATACTTACGTTATCGATACCACTCATTAACTTTGAAAATAATGTTTATCGTCGAAAAATACATTTTTGACTTCTCGTTAAGTATAACTACTTTTCATGTAAGTATGTTGAAATGGTACACCACGATCCTCGTTTGGCGTTATATCGGTAAATATATTAGTGTTTTCGTTGTAGTTTAATACTTTTCTTAACTTGAGAAAATACGTCCATTTTGGTCTCGTAAAACTAGTCGTGAAATATTGTGCATTAAATATTAGTGTTTGAACTCGGCGTTTTTGAAAACCTTGTAATAATATCTAATTGTCGTGTTATATAACTTTTGATCATACGCGCCTCGATGGGTAAGAAATATGGCTCTTCATCGTAGTTACTTGAAAAATATAGTTTTTAACACTTAGAATATATTTCATATAGTGGCTGTCAAAATATATAAGTTTCGTCGGGTTTCAAATGCGTATATCTTTTTTTTGGGTAAAAGGGTTTATTCACCCCGGTAAAATTCATTACTCCAAAAAACGTTGAGGTACAATAGGATGAGGGTGATGTCCCTCACCTCAGTCCCTAAGGACACTTACAGACTCGAATATAAGAATGACAAACCATTCTTATAACTTACAATAAAATGAACCTACCAATAATGACACAAGTACATACAAATTGACCATACTACTCAAGAAAAGCACTTGAGCCTTCTATATCACTACGGCGGTCCACCTAAACTTCCATGAAGAATCCACGAAGAAATAACCAAGCGATCTTCAACAAATAATCTGTTTGTAGTAGCAACGAATACCACAAACAAAACCAACACAAGCCCCATCCACCAAGTCGGAACATGAACATAAGATATACTAACCAAACTTGTGAAATCAATGGACTTGTACATACAATAGGGTTATACCCTAACATCCAAGACTGATCGAATGAGTTTATGACTAGGGAACCAATAAGCTTCAAGCTACAAACCGACCAGCATCAATACGAGTAGTGATTTTTGAACAAGAACCAACTAAACTTGACTTACGCAAGCTCAACTTGACTTCCATAGGGTCAAAACCCTAACAACCAGCAAACAAAGCAGAATCGATCTAAAAGGAATAAAAACCATCGAATGTAGATCGATCCAACCCAGCCATGATCAAAAGATGCATGGAATCCCGCTTGACTTCCAGCCTTACCAAGCAACAACAACTAATTATAATGTTAAAGATCATAAACATAGCAACTGTATTGCGCAAAGCACAAACCTAGGGTTTATGAACCCTAAAATACAGAAAATTAAGGTTATGGGAAAACCCTAATTCTCACCAATAACATAACCATCCCTCTCTCAACCCACATCCATGAATAACATCACCAACCAGTAGATAACCACGATCAACAGATCGACTTACATAAGACAATGGACAAAGTCCAACTTGCAATACAAGATGAATACCTGAAAGCGCAGTAGCATAACAACGATCAAAACCACATTACGAAACCCTAAAAAAAGGATTCGTTCTTATAATCAAACCCTAGCGATCAATCAATTAGATCCAATCGAAGGTCGATAGGAATAAAAGATAGAGGCGGTTAGGGATAGTTCTTGATCGCTCATCATAACCCAAAACAATCGAAACCCTTGACTGCACAAAAAACGCGTATATCTTGGTCGTTATAAGCTTGTTTTCTACGTTCTTTATATCTACGGTTTCGTATTTACATGTACTAACACCTTTTCAGTAGGTCGGCTCCTCTAGGTCACGTCTAACGCCTCGTTTTGTCCGTCGAATCTCGGCATACAGCACGTACAATTTTCAGAAAATAGTTTTTCGTCGTTAAACTTGGAAAAATCATAACTTTCTCGTCGTAAGTCGGTTTATACCCGTTTAAAAGGCCACGGTTTCGTTTTTGAAAGTATTTTCTGAATCTTTGGTCAAAAATTACCCCTGAGCCCCTGATTTTTCTGGATTTTGCAAATACGGACAGTAGGTTTTAGTATATGGTTTAAACTCATTTTTAGAGCTCCAAACTTGTTTCAAACTTAAGCAAATCACTTTCAATCACCACAAAGCTAATCTATTCCTACCATACACCTTCTTAGGGTGTCATGGGGTCCTAAACATCACCAACCATGATGGTTTAAATAAAATCACTAGTTATTAATTTTTAAGTCCATAAAACTAGAAAATCATATATAAAGTGGTATGAAAACATATGTATACTTGCATGCTTTGTACTAGAAAATGAAATAAAGTAAATATGAACATTGTAAGAGTAAGAAAATTGTTTAGCAAACTTACTTGTAGTAATGAAGAGATGTAATGGTATAAAACTTAATTAACCTAAAGGTTTATATTTCAAAACCTAAAATATAACACTAATGGAGCTTGAAAAATACTTGGTCTTGTGAAATTTTTGAATTTCTTCTTCTGCTTTGTTGCTTTGGCTGAACCACGAGAGGGAGACAAGAGAGATGGAAAGTTCTCTTGAAGTGTAAAATGAATTGTATGTGTTAGTTGGTTTCATATAAGGATTTTATTATTAATTTTATTAATTGTACAAGACATACTCATTCCTAAATGTGTCCAGTCAAGAAAATAAGAAAAGAGGGAGGCTGGTTCAGCGTGAAATGGGGGAAAGGGTGCAAGGATATGTTGCATTAATTAGTTGTCTAACAAATATCTTGTTCTTAGTTTATATTATGTATAATATAAATTGTTTTGGGTATTGAGCTAACTAGAATTGAATTTTAGCGAAACAAAATGAAATATAATAATGTCATAAAAATTATAAAAATGCATTATGTACAAGTATCGGGTGTTTAAATAGTTATCGTATCATATTTGCGTAAACCGTCATAAATATATATATTTAACGATATATATACCAATTAAATTTAAAACACCGGGTAAACTAATAATAAAATTTTTGTAGCATTATAATGAGTATGAAAATATATTAGGACCATAGTCGGGAGAGTCGAGTATATGTTAGTAGTAAAAACTGAGTGGTAGCGTTAATTAAATAATTAAACATATGTTAATGAAAATCACACAAACCCGTGCATGACTTAATATACTGATGATATGTAGACTATTCTTAGTCTATATGATGTATCCTTACTGTTGTTGCTTGAATTCGCAGCTAAAGCACACTGGTTACGCGAATTTGAATACCCGTAAACTAGGTTTACGAAAAGATGAATGATGGTCATGAATAGTGTTTTCCCTCCGGGAATGAATAGTGTCATGTGAATAGTAAAATTTTGAAACACTTCTCGGAATCTCAAACTGACTCCGAAAATGATGAATAGTGAAATGATGAATAGTAACTTGTGAATAGTAAATTGTCGAGGTTTGGAAAATGACCTGAAATTGTGATTTGTGACAGTCGCCCACCCAAAAAGGAATTCAGTCCCTTAATTCAGCTGGTGTTAGTCTCTGGGGTGGACTTGGTGAAAAGATGTGGGTATTTGAGCCGCATCTGGTCTTCCCGTTCCTAAGTAAACTCAGGACCTCTTCGAGAATTCCAGCGAACTTTCACGATAGGAATTTGACTCTATTTCATTGTCTGACCTCATGGTCCATGATTTCTATTGGTTCTTCTACAAGGTTTAAGTTTGTCATTGGGTTGGATCCCTTCCAATGGAATTATGAGTGACTCATCTGAAAGACATTTCTTGAGATTTGAAAACGTGAAATGTGTTTGTGTAAGCTACTGTGCTCTGACAGAGGCTCAAGTCTGTAGGCCACTGGGTCTACTCGGTCTAAACTATGGAATGGTCCTGTGTATATCGGGTTTAACTTGCCGCATTTTTTTTCTAAATGGTATCATGCCTTTCCTAGGCGGAACTTTCAACATAACCTTGTCACCAACTTGAAATTCTAATGGTTTACATCTTATTGAACTTGTAACTGATTCTTGATCTGTAAGAATTTCTTGGTTGTTTCATCAATGTGTACTAGACTAGTGACTTGGGCTTTTTCTAATTACGGTCCATCAATAGATGATTGGCACTTTGACCATGGAGTGCCTCAAATGGTGTAGTTTCTACGCTCGTGCAATAACTATGGTTGCAAATGAATTCGATTTATGGCAAATGGTTAGTCCAACTGAGACACCCCCAAAATTTTACAACGCAGCGGAATACCAATTTGGGTGTCACTTCATAGTTTATAAAAACAAGTTACATAAAACGACCTCACAAGAGACGTTTAATAAAATGTCACATTCGATTTGATAAATCAGAGTACAAAGGTCCCAACAATTTATATTTAAAACTTAAGTTACAAGAGTTCAAAAATGACTCATTTGCATATTTAAAGAAAATAATTATCGAATGTGAAGAAAACAAGTCCTTCAATGTTTGATATCCACGCGACTCCGATTGCTCCCAATGCTCAGCTAGCAAATAATACCTGAGAAAATACATGCTAAAAAGTCACCATAAAGTTGAGTGAATTCATAGAGTTTAATAAGTAATAAGTTGAATACAAGCATTATTTATCGGGCGACAAGTATTGCAATTACATGTCGGTTTATTTGATTATAGTATTAAGTTCATGTAACCGAACCTTAACGTAATTTAATAATGCCCCGGAAAGGTAAAATTTGCCATTTACCACAATTCTAACTATTATGTGTCCGTATCCCGAACAAGCCCGCCAAGCCTAAT
This sequence comes from Artemisia argyi, assembly GCA_030686995.1. NCBI lineage: Eukaryota > Viridiplantae > Streptophyta > Magnoliopsida > Asterales > Asteraceae > Artemisia > Artemisia argyi. The sequence continues at coordinate 44,899,850 of CM060705.1, read as the reverse complement.
ATGCATATCCATAATACTAGCGTTTACTACTCGAGTAATTAACGGTTCATGAGGGGACTTAATTGGCAAAAAGCATTCAATATCTATAATCATATGATCGGGTCCAGCATACCAAAAACTACTTGTATTCAGTTTGTAAAAACTAGCATGTATCCCCCTCGCGAGGTTTATAAAACATTTAAGTAAGTAAAGGCGAGGCTATGAACTCACCTTAAAGCAAGGAAAATAGCAATGAACAAGCAAGTGAAGGAATAGCCGTAAAAGCTCTACGATGAACCTGAATAATATACATTGTCTTAGATTTATGAAAATAGATATCGATGTACTTTGGGTAATATACAGATTATGATCTTTCTTAAGCTTGGTACAATATTCCTAGATACATCACAAGGTTTAAGTTAATAAAATACCCAAAAATGTACCCTTGCATTTATATAAGTATGAAACTTACATTTACCCCAAGTTCAATTATGATGTAAAAGTTTAAATTAATTCTAAGGTTCAAGTTTAGTCCATGGGTCAAGTTTTTGGTCAAAAAGGTTCACTTTAGGCCTCAGGGTTCAAAATATATTAGGTGGGTTCAAAATGTTTTAAAGGTCCAACTTTATAAAGTGTAAAACACTTTATACTCATTTTATACCTAGTGCTGTTAGCATTTAAATAACTTGTCTATGTTTAGGAAATCATCATTTGCAAACCGTAAGTCCACAAGTCTCGTTCCTTATATTCCCGGAAAGGTCTACTTCTGTATTAACGAGATTTGTGGGTCCCACATGGCCAAAAATTACATAACCTTAGTAAAACAGTACATTTACCCAAACAATCAACCCATTCAGCTTTCAAATTTTCAATGGTCTCACGAAAAGTGCGATATCTAGAGTTTTACTAACCCGATTTGTTCCCCGTTTTTGGCCACGTTTAAGTTAAGATGTCCTCTAAAACTTTTATTCTTTGAGTAACAGAGGGTTATTCATAAAAAAAAATGACTTTTGCCCGTTTCAAATCTGTTACTCAGAACTGGACATGTTTTACGAAAGTGTTTCTAGTTATCGTAATGAGTTATTTAATGAAATACCCGTCAAAACGACCACAAGACATAGACCTACAACCCCATATTTTTAGTTTAGTCTCAATGTTTACTGATTAGTGCAGTTTATTCCATTTTTGCCCCTGATTCAGAATCACAGTTGCATGTTTAGTCCTCTAGGGTTTTTAGTGGTCTAGTTTCATGTACCAAGCCTAACCAAGCCCTATAATTTATATATTATACAAATACATCAAGAAATAATACAATTACATAAATGAAAAAGAAAATAAAATGAAAAGGGAGTGATTGGTTCCTTACAATGGTTGATGAAAAAGAAAAATTACAAGAAACAAGGACCCTAATCCTATGATGACCAACAAAACTTGCACCCTTTACTTCCAATCTTTTTCCCAACCAAATAACCTTTAATAACCTTGATCCACCCTTGAAAATACTTTAAAATATCAGACCTTGATCACCTTAAAACCCTTGAATAAACTCTTGCTAAGAACTTCCAAGAAAACCTAAGATTTGATGAGATTTATGTGTTGTTTGAGTGTAATAAATCAAGAACAAGACTAGGGCTTCAAGATCTTCAATCTATGATCAAGATATTAGTATAATTTTTGATGTAATATGTATTTTAGAGCTGAATAGGGTCGTTTTCAAGGTGGAGAAAACAATAAAATGGGATAGTTTGCATGTAAAAATGATCTAAAATGATAAAGATGTGTTTATAAGTGCTAGTGGGAGACAAGGCATGTACATGTGTTATCATAAGGTGAACCAAGAGTGCCTACCATGCCACATGCCCTTGGTGACTCTACAAAACCGGCCATGGGGTGGGTGGGTAAGGTGAGTGGGTTTTGTTGGTTAATTTTTGGTGTAAATGAGTTTTAAAGTGTAGTTTTGATCCCGGTAATTTAAAACGTGGAGTTTTTAAGACGCGTAACGTAGTACCGGGTAGTAATAATTTTCAAAACTTTTGAAAATATTAAAACTTGATATCATAACCTATTTAAGTATTTTAGATGAGTGGTGAGTTCATCTAAGGGTTTAAACATCGTTAAAAATGAAACCGTGAGTCGAAAACACGTTTGGTGACACCGGTTCTTGATAAAAGTGATGTAAGCTATAAAAATGACACGACAAGTATAAAACTCTTTTGTAAACATAAAATAATTTAAAAATTCATAAAAATATGTAAATTTAAATCGCGAAAAACTTAAAATGTTAAAAATGGAAAAAGTGAATTGTGACTTTAAAATAGGGTTGTAAGGAAACAATGGTGCATAGAAAGTGTAGAGTAGACATAGTATAGTCATGGTTGAATGAATTGAACGCGTTATGACGTACGCGGATAACTCCGACGAAGTTAATTAGTTAAAAAAATAGAATAGTTGAATAATAAATTATTAAAATAAATGACATGAAAATTTTGAAATGTCACACCAACCATTTCTAGAGTCACTCACTCATGCTCTAAGCATATCTTCCTATGTTTGAATTGATCTCTCGCTCTGACCGTTGGTCTGAGGATGATTAGCGGTGTTTATATCTTATTGGGTTCCGAAGGAAATCTTAAAATGATTGCCAAAAGTCTGAGGTGAATTGAAAACCTCTATCAGGAGTGATTGAAATGGGTATAATGAATCTGGTGACTAATTCTACAACGTTATACTTTTCGAAATGGGCGTTATACGAAGAAGATAGAATATGGGTAACAATTTTGATTCCTTGTGTTTTGGTCTAATGGGTGCTAAGACATGTGTCTTTCTTTGCCTACTGTGCTTGGTCTCCATTACTGACTTTTGTAATCGATCTATGGTGTCCCTCCTAATTTCCTTCATCACATATTCCAATATTCCTTATTGTCAAATCACAAAGCCCTAAATGCATAAGCGATGTAGTATGGTGATTTGTTTTCAAAATTTATCTCGCGATTTTGAGTTTTTGGTCGAAATCTTTTTCTGAATAAACGAATTTAGGAAATGGAACAAATTGTTTACTAAATAATATCTTTCTTGATGATTCAAAATTCGATAGTTATGAAATGTGACGCGGTTTTCAAACATGTTGTGAGTAGGACTGTTTACCAAAGTTTGATGTTTAAATATTTCTCATTGCACAATGGTTCTGCTAAATATTGACTAAAAAGGATCGTATTTGTTCAAAATAGGCAATTCAAAATTAATTTCTACGAGATATGTGATTTGTATGAACAAAATTTTGAAATCAACTTCATTTAAAAGTAAAAATTTACTAACACGGATAAAATAGTAGGATGGGTAATGTTCGCATAAATGCATAGATGTCTAACGTTCGGTTCCTGATATTTGAAGATGCCTATTAGCGGGTATCTGGCAAAACTACAAGCCTAAGTATTCAACCAACTTAAGTCCTAAAATGGTTTATTGTTGAAATTGTCATTGTTGATATAAATAAATGACTAAAAACGTTATTCATATCTTTCGATATCTCTATGTTTTGATAATCACAAAACCTAAACTCATCAAACCAAAGATTATGACATAAACAAGTATTTAGTAGTAAATACTCATCTTTACCATTTAATCACTTAAGGTATGAATAAACAAAGTGTCTAATGTATTACAAGATCAAAGGAACACTTTTGTTAATCACTAGATGTTTATAAAATGTCACAAAACATTTTATATCTTTTGTAAAACATTTTTGGAATTAAAAGAATATGTTTAATTCATTACAAATTTGTGAATTCAAATTTTCAACCAAAAATGGCAAATCTAATCCAGAAAAATTCCCCTCACAAAAGGACAAGAAAATCCAACGTTCAGGAGGGCGGCCCCCTTAATTTTACTAGGCGGCCCCTTAATGATTAAGGGGACCGGCACGCTCCAGAACAGTAAAATCTGGCCCTATAAATATTGGATCATTTCACACATTTTTCTCACCTTTTTGCACTATAAACTTTCTGATCTAAACATCCTTCTCTATCCTCTAAAAATCCTTTGATCTTATATACTTTGATCTTTGTTTCAAAGTGATTCAAGCCTCAACACTCAAGTGCAAAGAGAAGAATACTTCTACTAGAAGTATTACAACTTAGTATCATCTTGCTATCTAAGTTGTTGGTTTGTTTCAACTTGTTGATCTTTCATATTTTGGTGAATAAGGCGTATGTATTAGTTTGCTAGATTTAGTTGTAGAATCTAGAATTGTTGTAAGTGTGTAGTGGAAGTTGAAGTGAAGAAGTAGTGTTGGATAATAGTGAAGATAGGAGAGAGTGGCAATAGTGACTAGTAGTGAAGAAAGTGAAGCTTTCAAGTGGAGAAGACTTGAAGACATTAGTAGATTAAAGTTGTGAAGACTCTAGTGGCTTGAAGGTGCAAAGATATTATTGGTTTGAAGTTGTGAAGACATTGGTGCTTTGAAGTTGTGAAGTTGCAAGACATTGAAGTCGTGAAGAATTTTGTGAAGGCATGAAGATACTCGTGGTGTGAAGCCATATTGAAGAAGTCAAAGGTGTGAAGAAGTTGTGGTGTGTTATTTGGTGTGAAGCCATATTGGTTCTAGCTACGATTAGAACTCGACATCTTGCTTTGTGTCGTTAATTGGTGTAAGCATTTGGTGTGTACGGTTTTCTCCGCCATAAGGGAGGTTATTGACTTAGTGAAGAAAACTCTCGAGTTCGGTGCTCGGGGAGTGGAGTAGGGCAAGGAATGTAACAATTCGCAATTTCAGGTTAATTTCTATTTCCGGAAAATTTACTATTCACTTTTACTATTCATTTTTACTATTCATTTCTTTCTGAAATTTTCCCGAAAGTTGATTTTTATTTCATATTCTCGAGTGATAAATCATTTCCATGGCAAATTAAATGTTTGACATTCGTCAGATCATTTTCGTGAAAGTTATTAAGGAATTACACAGAATTATACGTTTTAGGGTAAAACGGCAATCAGAAATTCTACGCACAACGAAATTTGACCCCGTCAGGTGACCCCACATCAGAAAAATGTTTGACACACTCATGATTTATTTGAGAATAAATCATGACTGAGAAAAATCATGACCAAAATAAACTTCGGCCGTGAAAAACTGGAATTTTCAGTTTTAAGCGTTTTTACTCAGCCGTAACCTTAGCCTATACCTGCACCGCGTTTCTAAGATGATTTGAGCTTTCAACTTATTAAAATAAGTCAACATATTTTTCCCTCCTCCATTGACTAAAAATCATTCCTTGATTTTATAAGTCATTCCTTGATTTTTAGGCTTACGGTTTGATGTCTAAAAGACATTTAATACCAACCGACACTAGACTGAGCCCAGTCTAGACATTATAAATCATTTTAAATCATTTATATCATATTAGAAAAGTAACATTTTACTTTTCTCAATTTTACGCAATATTCGTACATTTTACGTATTATGCGTTTTAGACCCGTGTTTCCAGTTTTAGCAGGGTTTTACCACCCAAATGGAACCTACCACTCATTTTATATTTTATTATGGGACATATGGACATTTCTAACAATACTTTAAAGTTTCATAATTTTACGACACCTGGTTTTACGTTTTGAGGCCTAATCATTTACGGTTGGCATTTCCCGGAGTCAAAACTAACAAAATATCTTAGGATATTATCAAGCCAAGCACACCTCACCCCCTAGGCCTTGTGAACCGCCATTAGGGGGGGGGGGGAGTCACCCCTTGGTGTGGCTTGATCTTGTGCAAAATGGCCTAAGATGGATACATGTGTACAAGTGTACTTAGGAAGCTTTGACTAGTCCTCTTTTGTAACCTCCTCAAGAGCATATAAATACCCCCCTCCCCCCCATGTTGCCGTCTATCACCAACACCACAAACACTTCACACTTAGTTTATTTCTTCCAAATTATTGCAAGGTTCAAGAGCTAGTTCAAGTAGAAACCCTAGTTTGATCATAAGTTACCAAAACATTTCCATAACCCTAATATACTTGGTGATACCTCTTGAGTTTAAATCCACTCAATTCACCTCAATCTTCATCATCCATCTTTCAAGAATACCAAGGGTAGAAAGGTTGCATGAAGTGAAAAAGGGTTGAAGCAAGTCTATCAAAGTCCATTTCCTTACTTGTTACTTCCTTTCTTTATTAGAAAGCCAAAAGTTGTAACCCAAACCCTAACATGCTTCTTGTTAATTTATCATGTTCATATCATTTACATGTTATTCTTGCGATACTATGTCTTGTATTATTGTCCATGATGTATAAAAATGAGTAAAAGATGTTGTTATAATGGATTGTTGAAATAAGTTACTAAAACAAGCAAACTAGTGAATTTCTTGGTAAGATCTGATCAAAATGATAAAAATATGATATTGGATTATTACATATTGTAGTAGAGGACCTAACAAGGAAACCGTAGCAATTTGAACCACCTAAAAAGAGTATACGAGTCAAAAGTTATGGCGATTTGAAGTTACCAAAACTTTCCGGCAAAACTGCCTAAAAAGCTTCTGTGACAGAACCTAAAACACGCAAAAAGAGGCCTTTCTGGTCCGATTCATGAAAAAGTTAAAACACGAAAGTTGTCCGTAATCACGTTTTCATTCAGGAACAAAGAGGCTCGAGCCTTGAAAATCAATAACGAGTGAGATATTTCTCAGTTTCTTAACAGCTATTTACATATTTATAAGTCACTACACTATTGTTATACTTTAAAAGGAACAAGAGGTCTTATGACCTATAACCAAGACCACCACCATGGCTAGAGCCAAGGTTGTGTCTCATGACCTTGGAACAAGGACCAAAGGTCATGGCTAGGCCATGACGAAATGACCATACCAACTTACATAGGCGTAAACATGAAACAATGAATTAGGCGATAACTTGAACAAGCAATTTGGATCTACTTCACTTAAAAGGGAACCATGAGATTTTACCAAGAGAAAATGGTCATACAAGACTTATGAAACATACCCTAATAACAATCTTCATGTACTAATAAACTTTCCTAAGTTTATTCAAATATCGGACATGTAACTTTTCAGATCAAAACTTATATCTATATATTTTATCAACTACTACAATAGTAGGGAGCCTCATGTGAGGAGTTCATTATGTAAGCCGTCGAGATAAGTTGTGGATTTACAAATTAAAGTGTCCTGGCTCCTCGAACGCTTACTAACATGACTTCTGAATTATGTCGGCCCGAATGGTAGTAAACGATATACAAAACATACATGTTCATAAATCTTTTCTTTCAAATACTTACAAATATACATCATACCACATCATGGACTAAATGCAAGATATTTATATAGGCACTTATTCATATTCTTCACTCCGATCCTAAGTCGCAACATTCTATTATAGGTTGCTCGTAGAAACCTACACGATCCAACCATCACCTTCATTACTTGCTATCTTGCTTAAGGTGAGTTCATAGCCCCACTTTACATTACTTCAATGTTTTACAAACCCTTGGGGGGAATACATGCTACTTTTAAACCGAACACAATGCTTTAAAACTGTATGCTGCCTGATTGTTTTATTATTACTAAGTACCTACCTTGCCAATCCTAGGCCCCATCATGAACCATTTAATCACTAGTATTAGTGAGCGCGAGTATTGTGAATAGGCCTATTGGGATTGACGAATCCCATTTGTTTGAGCAATTAGTTCAAACGAATGCACTATATTTGAAAACATTAAGTATGACGGCAAAGTACTTACCGGGGCAACATAACCGCCGATTGATATTGGTACCCGTTAACGTATTGGTTGCATGAGCTTAGTATATAATAATAACTGTTTTGTTTTCTAACATAAGTATGAGTCTAATTAACTCTTACTACCAACATATTGTGTTCAACCGTTAAACAAACTCTATGAATATTACTCAACCTTTGTGTTGACCTCTTAAGCATGTATTTCAGGTCCATGATAATCAAGAATGGAGCGGAAGGGCGCGTACCGAAGGAAGAAGGCTATAAACTATTATGTCATTCGATAAAAACATCATAGACTTTATATTGATGTGTTTTGAAACAATGGAACCTTTTGGGACCTTACTATGTAAACTCTGATATATTTGAATAATATGAAAGACAACTCTTTTTATTACGACTCGGTTAGAGATCGTTTTCTATCATTATGATTGTTGTGCCGTCGAGTAACACCCAAGTTGAATTCCGCTGCATCATGAATTGGGGGTGTTACAAGGAAGGTGTCCTTGTAGCCGAACAACTATAAATCCTTTGTCTCTCGGTTTGATCTTTCCATCCCTCATTCTTTACTTGTTTACTTACTTGCTTCTCGTACATTATTATTATTGTGTGTTGTGCATATATTGATTTCACATAAAGATCAAACTAGGTTCCATTCAAAACATTAATTATACATTAGTAAATTAAAAGTATATACAATCATTAAAACACATATACATATATAAATACAAACTTATATTTAAGTGAGATATATGAAATTATAATTTCTATTCAACACTTTGAATAAGTAGTATCTATGTGACATATGTGAATTCATTTGTATCTATACTTTAGCTTCAAAGGTTTTTACAAATTATCATCAATTCTTTGAAAGTAAACTTTTATTAAACGAAAAAGACGCAAAACTATTCAACCCCCCCCCCCCTTCTAGTTTTCCACAATTGGTATCAGGAGCCACGTCTAGCAAGATTTTTAAAATAGATTATATTTTAAAACTTGTAACGATCTATGGAATTTGAAAAATATTTAGAAGGGGAATTTACACAACAACCACCATTATTTGAAAATGATCATTTTCTTGAATGGAAAACAAATTTGAAAATTATGTGAAATCAATAGATCTTGATCTTTGGCATATCATTTCAATTGGTGATCTTAAACCAACCAAAATAGATTTTGAAAATCAATTTAATAATCTTCAAACCAAAATTGATAAAAACACTAAAGCCAAATTACTTATTTTCAAAACTATACCAAGAGTTAAATATGAAAAATTATTTCGTTGTAAAACGGCAAATGATGTTTGAAAATGTCTTTTAAAGTTTCACCATGAGAAATGTAAAATCAAAGATGATAAACTTGATATTGCACAAGAAATAGTTAATCTAGAAAATTTAGTAAATAAATATTTATTTGAAACAAACACATGTACTACTAGTTCAAATGTGATCATTGAAGATATCTATAACGAAGAATACATGAGCCAAATCCGAAGAAAGAGCGTGAATAAATCATGATGCAACAAGTGCAAAGAAGACAATGATAATACGGCTTATGAGAATATTCAAACAAATGTGAACACAAGTAGTGATGGCAAGAACTACATGTTTCTTGATCCAAGTGAAACTACAAACAAAACATGGAGCGACATGGAAAATTGAATTGATCACCGTATAGCATGTGAAGAATGTACAACTACAAATAAGGTACAATCCAAAACCAAACATTTTTGCTATGATCAATTTATATTAGAATTTTCAAAAATGGAAAACAACTTCAAACATTTTTGCAACATTGACTCAAAAATTATTTTTAAAAACGAATTTTCAACATCCGCTGAAAACAACTTTGAAAAAGAAATAATTTTAGAAGATAAAATATCTAGACTTGAAAGTAATATTGAAATCGATCTTGAATGTAAAAATTGTCAAGACTACAAACATGAAATTAAAATGGAAAATGAAAAAGCAAAAACATTGGCAAAATTCGAAAATAGTTCTAAATCTTTAAAATATCTTCTCAACATTCAAAAGCCATTTTATGATCAAACCGGCTTAGGATTTATCGTAAATGATCCTTCAACAAATGTATCAAAACAAATAAAATTTGTTAAACCTAGTGAATAAATTTAGAACTAATACTATTAACATTCATTATTTATTACTCTAGTCAAGAAAGTCATTGTTTGTTAATTAAAACAAACTATTGATGAATTCTTGTACTTATCGTCGACATCCTCATCATGTGCATTCAAATGCAATTGATGTTCTCATCTAACCAACTAGGACCCATGAGAATCTGGGTACCAAGCTGTTTATCTTGTTTAGGTAATTAACGAACGAAGAGTCTATTACGTGTTGATTTACTCATCTCGCTCTATTTCCTTTGACGGCTATTGGTTTCTATCTCGTTGTTTCACATTCTGCAAATGTTTCGCCTATGACGTCGTTGCGGGAATCTTCTTGTTTCGGCATTTTGTTCTTCACTCTTGGAGTATTGGTATCATGGTGTGTCCGTTACTATTTCAAGATGAAGCCTCCAAAGTACAATTTTTATTAGCCTTCACGACTTGTGATGTTTGGTATGATCGATTGAGCATCTCGGATCTAGCTCCCTTGATTTCTATTGCGTTGGAATATTACTTGGCTACTTCGACATGTTTTGGACAAACTTTTAAGATTTCTTCCATTACCGTCATGCCCACTCTTAAAGAAAAGCTGGACCTGAGATAACTTTTCTTTTCAAAAACTTGCCAATATTACATTATATTTTAGAATGCTTTAATTAGTATGTGAATATGATTTAACTTATAAGTTGCCATGCTTTTAGATTATTAACACTAATATATGCATATATGATATTAGCATTATTAACCTTCTTGGTGTTTAGTCTATTATCATTCTTCTTAATCTTCTATGATCTATAGTAGAACCTTTCCACTTAAGCTATATGATCTTACTAGTTACATAAATAGATGTATTATAATTGAGACATCTTTGCAACTTGATATTATGACGTTCTTTGTTTACATATATACATATATTTATATACACATGTCTATCTTGTATCCATGAACTATTTACCTTGCTCTTTCCTATCCCATTGCATTTAGATCATAAATATCTATCATCTCACTTTAATATCTTTAGATGTCATTAGAGATGATTATGTGTGACAATGGGCTTAATTGATTCTCTTGAGCATGATAAGCTTCCATTTCAAATCCTTCACTTGCAACTTCTTGATTATCATGATCAAAACATCATGGTTAAAACTTCTCTCTTTTTGAATGAAATATTTTCTTCTATATTATTTTTCTTGAAACAATTTACTTAACTAAAATTTCTTTCATAACCTTATTTTAATCAAAAACAAGATTGAATTTTTTTTTCATGTTATGAAACAAAACTCAATTTGTGTTATTGTAATACACACTTGAATTTACTTCAAAACATTGTTGAATAAAACTAAAAACGTTTTGCTTAAAACACATTTGACTTTTTCACATGTGTCATACACTTCTATTGGAAATGACATTCACAATTTAATCAAATCATTTCATGAGAATCATGGCTTGCCTATATGGATCTTGTTTGTAACAAGTCTTGAAGTCCATATAATCATATCCACCTATTTGTTACTTGTTAACAATCATCAACATGTTTGCTCTAGGCTAAATATTATCATCTTCATATAGTTACACATTTAACTTATTTGCCTTATTGCCTCCTTAGTTGCATATCTTAATTGATAAATTAATAGATAGCATGATTATTAGAAATTAATTGCCTAATTCAATTATTTCTATATCACTCTCTACATTCATGAATAGTATGCCCTATATTGCCTCAAAGAGTTGAACTTACTTGAATCCAAACCCAAAAACACAATCTTTTTGAAAATTATCTGCCAAAAACCCATTTCTGGCATTCTGGGAATCACCAGATGGGCGGCCCCCTTAATTATATAAGGCGGCCCCCTTAATGATTAAGGGGACCGGCCCCTAATTAAGGGGACCGGCCATCTGATGGTCGGGGATACTGTTTTCTTTATAACTTTTTGACCCATTTCAGCCTATACTTCCCAAAATTCACAAACATATTTTGTCCCATGTTATCCCTCAAAATTTACCTTCCTAAACCACATTTCTCATACACTATAAATACCCTCTTCCCATCATTAATGCCATCACACCCAAACATGTCATCTCCCAACAACCAAAAACCTAAGATTTCAAGAACCGCAAGGATCTCCGTCAAACCCGTTTGGAGGAGGAAACTTGATTCTTGTCATAACTCAAGTGATGTTGTTCCAAGTCAACCAACTACTAAACCTCAAACCTACAATAATGACTCATCTCACAACATATCACCCATTCATTCCCTCATTCATGCTTCTTCTCATGATGAGCATGCTCAATCCCAAAACAACAATCCCAATCTCTCAATCAATACTTCACATGTTGCTCATTCAACAAAAACACCACTCACTCTTGGAGAACCTCTTCCACCCATTTCATGTTTTCATGACTACCCAAGCTCAACCATGTCTCCACCACCAAGAGTACCACCACCACATCCTACAACTTCACATGCCATTCTTATGTTGCATGTTCAAACCTTTACCCAAGACAACCATTATATTCCACCATCATCACCTTCCTCCGAACACTTGAAGTTCGTTGAGGAGCTAAAAAAGGCTCATGAGCTTAGTGCTCTTTTAGCATTACATCTTGCTCAACGCAATTTGGATCCAACCCAATCAAGCTCACCATCATCACCACACAACATCAACCAAGTTGAGAAGCATGTCAACAATTGCCCTTGTTGCATCTTCCTTCAACAACGAACCATTGCTTTGAATGAGCACTTCACTTGGATTGAGTATCTTCTTACAAGATCTCAACAAACATCATCACTTGAACAACATCAAAACCCTCAATCAACAAATCCTACCTCTAACCCACCAACTACAAGTTCCACATCTCCAAACTCACCAACATCCATGCAACCAAAAGTTTATCTCCACTAAACCACCAAGCATTTTATATGCTTATGTTTCTCATTTTCAAATAAAACTTTTCAACCATTTTGGGATTCAAGAAAGTTTGGTGACACTCCTTGTTAGCACAATAGGATGCTATACTTAGTCTTAGTATTCTATATTTACGGCTTTTGTAACAATGATTATGGGTTGACATAATCATTTTCTATCAATGAATGACTTAATATGTGTTCCTTATTATCTTTTGCCATGCTTATTAATTGTTGGTATTATGATATATGTGTTTGCTTGTGCTATGCTTGTGCTTCTAATATTTTTCTTGCAAGAATTCCAATTCTCGAACCCTTGGTGCCCTCAAACGAGGGGGAGCATACATCAAGGGGGAGATTCCTTCCTATTGGCTTAAACCTTTTTGATTTTACAAAAAGGGGGAGAAGTGAATATAAACTCACTAAATGTAACAATTCGCATTTTCAGATTAATTACTATTCCCGGAAAATTTACTATTCACTTTTACTATTCATTTTACTATTCATTTTTCCCGAAATTTTCCCGAAAGTTGATTTTTATTTCATATTCTTGAGTGATAAATCATTTCCATGGCAAATTAAATGTTTGACAATCGTTAGATCATTTTCGTGAAAGTTATTAAGGAATTACACGGAATTATACGTTTTAGGGTAAAACGTCATTCAAAAATTCTACGCACAACGAAACTCGACCACGTTAAGTGACCCCGCATCAGAAAAATGTTTAGTACTCTCATGATTAATTAGAGAATTAATCATGACTGTCAAAAATATGACCAAAATAAACCTCGGCCGTGAAAAACTGGAATTTTCAGTTTTAAACGTTTTTACTCAGCCGTAACCTTAGCCTATACCTGCACCGCGTTTCTAAGACGATTTGAGTTTTCAACTTATTAGAAAAAGTCAACATATTTTTCCCTCCTCCTTTGACCAAAAATCAATTCTTGATTTTACAAGTCATTCCTTGATTTTTAGGCTTACGGTTTTATGTCTATAAGACATTTAATACAAACCGACACTAGACTGAGCCCAGCCTAAACATTATAAATCATTTTAAGTTATTAGTATTCTATTAGAAAAGTTACATTTTACTTTTCTCAATTTTACGCAACTTTCGTACGTTTTACGTATTACGCCTTTTAGACCCGTGTTTCCAGTTTTAGCAGGGTTTTACCACCCAAATAGAACCTACCACTCATTTTATATTTTATTATGGAGTGTCATGACATGTTTAACAATACTTTCAAGTTTCATATTTTTACGATACCCGGTTTTACGTTTTGAGGCTTAATCATTTACGGTTAGCATTTCCCGGAGTCAAAACTAGCTACTTAAGTTAGATAATATCACCAAGGACCAAGTCATCCCTCCTTATCCTCCTTGAACCGCCATAGGGAGGGGGGAGTCACCATGTGTGGTTAAATCTTAACCATTGATCTCTAGGATGGTTACAAGTGTCTAAAACTAACCATGGTTAATTTCTAACCCAATATATGGTTAACTATTTTTCCTACCCTATAAATACCAAGCTAAAACACATAGAAAACTTGCACCACACCTTCTTATAACCTTCAAGTCCTAAAACCAAAGGCACTTTTCTTATATTTTGTAAGAAAGTTAACTAGTTTTTGAAAGAAAACTAGTGTTTGATCTTCAATCTTGGAAATTTTCTAAGAAAAGTTGTTATAACTTTAAAGTCTCCAAAAAGACGTAGTTATAATCTTCAAATAGCTTTGGACTTTCAAGAAGGCGTCGTTATAATCTTCAAATAACCTCGGTTTATCATAGATTGCAAGAGTGAAGCTTAAGTCTATCAAAGTCCGTACCTTATTAGTTACTTACCTTTCTTTTAGAAAGCCTCAAGTTGTAAGCAAACCCTAACATACTTTCTTATCATATTCATGCTATTTATATTTCATTCTTACTATATATTGTCTTGTTATTGTGTTCATGATGTTTAAAAATGGATAAAACAAGTATTGGTATACATATGTTAACTTATGACAAGTAAACAAGCAAACTAGTGATTTTTATGGAGAACCACGACCAAAATAGTATAACTTTGATATTTGACACTTACTTCCTGTTAAAGAGGACTTACAAGGAAAACATAGCAATTTGAATCACCCAAAACGAGTACCCGAGTCAAAAGTTATGGCCATAAGAAGTTAGCGAAACCAAAACGGCAAAACTGCCTATACCTACTGTTTTTGCATTCTGCCATTTTGAAAGTCACCCTTCTGGTCCGATTCATCAAAAAGTTAAAACACAAAAGTTGTCCGGAACGACGTTTTCGTTCAGGATTAAAGAAGCTCGAGCCCTGAAAACGCTTTCCGAGTGATAATTTACTTCAAAATCTTAACAGCCCATTTTAGACCAAAGTCACTATATTATAGTCATGATTTACTAAAGACCAAGAGGTCTAATGACCTAAAGCCAAGACCACAACCATGGCTAAAGCCAAGGTTGAGTCTCAAGACCATGGAAAAATGACCAAGGTCACGGCGAAGCCATGACTAAATGACCATATAAACTTACTTAGGCGAAAACATGAAACAAGGAGTTGACGATAACTTGAACAAACAATTTGGATCTACTCCACCTAAAGAACCATGAGATACAAGTTATAATAAACTTACCCTAATAACAATCTTCATGTAAAAATAGACTTTCCTAAGTTTATTCAAATATTGGACATGTAACTTTTCGGATCAAAACTTATACATTTGTTATCAAATACTACAATAGTAGGGAGCCTCATGTGAGGAGTTCATTAAGTAAGCCGTCGAGATGAGTTGTGGATTTACGAGTTAAAGTGTCTTGGCTCCTCGAACGTTTACTCCATGACTTCTGAATTATGTCGGCCCGAACGGTAGTAAGAGATATACAACCTATACATGTTTCATAAACCATTTATATTCAAAGAATTACGCTATATACTAAGTACTACATCATGAACATTATGCAAGACATATATAGGCAATTCTTCGTATTCTTAGACGTTACTCCAAACCTAAGTCGCAACATTCTATTATAGGCTGCTCTTAGAGACTTTCACGATTCGACTACCACTTTGATTTCACATCACTTAAGCTTAAGGTGAGTCATAGCCCCTACTCTTTTCATACTTGTTTTAACTCTTTGGGGGAGATACATGCACAACTACTTGCTTACTTGTACAAATACTCTTAAACATTTATACTTGATTGTGTTATACTTGATTGGCATTATACTTGATTGCGTTATACATACTTGTTACACTATACTTGCTTAATTTAAATACAAGATTCGTATTTACATGCATACATAATACTCTATTCTGTCAGAGAGGTATTGGTAGTACTCATGGGAAGATGCCCCCTACCCTTGTGTCTATATGATGCGTGGGAATCGCACCTTGCTTTACCTCTCGAGGGATCTCGCGAGGCTTACAACCCCCACCAGGCAGTGTACCTGATCGTTGTAGTATAGTATAGTGACAAGTACCGGGGGATTGATCGTTCAGCTTAGGAATAGTGTCGCTAGGATTAGAAAACCTAATTAATAGTTCTAGAGGTGAAAGATGATTATTTTTGTATTTTTATATTTTTATTAAAGCAAGTAAACTCTCGGGTTTTGAAGGAGTGGGCGGAATTAGTTGCTAATCAACTAACCCAAAGCTAAGATATAATTAAAATAAAATAATGAAAATGAAATTAAACTAATTAAACTAAGGTTGTGAGCAGTAATTGGAGAAATTGTGTTTACTTAGACTTCATTACTCCCTAGATATCTTTTACATGTTAATTACTTGTTACACTTGTATGAATGACGGGTTGTATTCCTTAATACCATTCGTGGGGTGGCATACATAACTCCCCAACTCTATGAGCTCTTATCTCCTCCTACACCATGACCCAGCACAACTATAGGGATTGTAAACAGTGGCTCATGCATTAAATACAACCAATAAAGACCTAGTACGCCTCGGTTCATGTTTCTTAAGACGTTCAAGCATGTTACCATTTGGAGATCTGCCAGTTTTCTTAAGCCTAACATATAAATCATTCATTCAAAACAAGAATAGACAAGTAATCAACACATAATCAACATCTAGGTTTCATTAGATCTAAGCAAACACAAGAGAGATCTAGCCTAGCATAGTAGAATTGAAACAAGAACAAGAGATAAACAACCAACACATAGACATATTGATTGAATTGAAAGTACACTTATCTCAATTACAATGCAAGGTCTCAAGGGTTTGAAACCCTTGAAAAACCTGTGAAAGAGGCACCAAAATCGTCTTTAGGGTTTCACCAAAACTTCTCTCTTTTTTTTATGAAAAAACTAGAAAACTATATATAGGAAAATCGTTCTGACGGCGTCAGGAGTTAATTCTGACGCCGTCACCTCGCCGCCATATACTTCCTCGGATGCCCTAGATCCACTTGTGACGGCCTATGTGACGCCGTCACCACCTACGGTATTTTATTCTTGGCCACTTTGACGCCGTCACCTCTCCATCTGACGCCGTCACCAGCTACGATAAATTATTCTTCATGTCTGACGCCGTCAAGAAGGAAGTCTTGACGCCGTCACCTTGTATTTTCATCTTGGATTTTTGGTACTTTGCCGTTTTCTTCACTTTATGCTCCAAAAACGTCCAAAATAGCCTCTTTTCCAGAATTCACTCTCCAAACACCTAAAATCACAAAAGGAACGATTTAGGGCAATATTTGATCAAATAAAGTCGGATTCGGGCTTAAATGACCCCCTAAAAACGGATCATTTTTCGCCTCATCATATACCCTTACACTTGAGATTTGCTTGTCCTCAAGCAAATGAGCTTTTATTCTACTCAAAAGACAAGTTAGGGGTCATTTAACACTAATATAAAAGTAATTACAATAAATAATCATTCCACTAAAGACCAATAGACAAGCACGGAGGTCATACACAAGCACCTCACAAATAGTGTTTAGATACTCACATCTCTCGGGTGTAATAAAGTAATATAACATTATGGAAATGGAAGATATCTCTCACTACATGTCATAGCAAAATAGATTACCATAGGCTTGGGAAAGGATCAAACCTCCACCACATGGCGTAAGCACCTAGGATAAACTATCAAAGAGGTCTTTTAAAGGGTTATAACGTTAGGTGTAGGGATATGAATTACACGGTTTTGTTGGATAAAGGAAGTTTTACTGGTTGCGAGTTAACAATCTTAGTTAATTACATGTACAAGATGGCGTTGCTAAGCCAAGACTAGACTCGACTTAAGCTAATAAATGAAAAATAACAAAAACATAAAATGAACATAAAATAAAAACGGGATGGTAGTCCGTATGTTTTTTCTCTTTTTTTTTTTTTCTTTTCTATTTTTTTTTTCTTTTTCTTGATTTTTTCGATTTTTTTTTTTTTTTTTTAACATACACTCTTACCCTACCATCCAAAATAATACATCATAGGGGTATAAACGTTCCCCTTACACTTGAATCTTTACATACTTTACATTAAACTATTCTAATGACTCGAATTAAGAAAATTAAAACACTTGGAGCACTTTTAAGATTAACGCACGTATGGGGGTAATAAGTGATGTTCTTCCCCATTACTCCATAAAATAAGTACTTACCCATGAGTCCCAATCGTCCCAAAACAATATGTACAAGGATATGACTCGACTTAGCAACCATGTAATCAATTAGAAAGTTAACTTAGGGTTTAACAAATAACAATAATGCACTAAAAATGAGCGCATACACGGAAGGCTAAGGCGATTTGGTTGTACATTTAAGTGGGGTGTAACAAATTCTTCCTTTAAGTAAAATGCTTAAAGTTAGAAACGAAAAGATAGGCTCGGAGGGGTGTACTAGGGGTATCGTGTACTAAAAATGAGTACAACGCTAAGGGTGTGGGAAAAATTAGTTGACTTAACTAGCCAAGTAATATGACTTAAATGGTCAAGTAATTATAATACGGGTTTAACACAAGGGTGATCCTAATGCCTCTTATCATGTAGTAAATCCTACTACACGAATGTAGTCTCACTAGCGGTCTCGGGATGCATCACTAACGCAAGTTCTAGAATCTAAATGCTACTGGTACACTCATAAGCACTAATAATGAATGCTTTTCCTATCAAATCTAAAGGCGAACCTCACATTTTTGGGTGGAAAATTTTTCTGAATATACGGTTATGTACTAGTCATACAATCTCCTATCCATGAGACGCTTGCTATGGCTAAAGTTTCACTCCTAAATGTTGTAAAAAATTTTAAATTTGGCGCTAAAATTACACTAACAAGTATTTCTCGTAGTTTTATTACACATCTACTATCAAACAAAACAAACTCAAGCGAAAGTGCATATGTAAGGTATCATCTTTTTACCCTCCCCTTACACTTAAGATGAACATTGTCCCCAATGTTCAAGTAAAGAATGTAAAAGTTAAAAAGTAAAGAGAATGAAATCAAATACTCCCCTGATTCGCTCGGTATGGATTTTAGTTGGCCAGGTTAAATCTTCTTCCAAGAAAACGAACAATCAAAGCTTCCCTTCCAGAATATAAATCATCTTCTTGTCACAAATAACCTGTAAATCCTGACAAAAGTAGACAAGGCAACCTCGCGTAAAATCGGCGGCATCCTATATAAGTTACTAAATCCTAGAAAACAAAGTAAGATATAATGCTTGTGGAATGAAGTTTGCAGATTTCCTGGAGATTATAAAACTTAATAATTCACAAAAACCATAAGACTCCGTTAGAAAAACAAAACCGGTAAAATTTCCAGATTTTTGACTCCTGACGCCGTCAAGAGCAATGCCCTGACGCCGTCAGAATGAACCTGCAGAAATTCTTATGTTAAGTTTCCGGAAAATTTCTGGAAAAACTTTGTCCTACTTCCTGGAAAATCCTGCAAAACTTCATTATGACTTAATACAAGCATTTGACTCTAACAAATACGAATATACATGTTCATTAAATATTGTGGAGAATCATGATCGGTTTGTTTCTTAAAAACATATTTGGGGTTTCCCCTTACACTTATCTTTTGCAAAAATACCTCTAGGTTGAAGTTAAGACTAGGCTAAACAACATAATAAAGTATTTCACATTTTTTAGTAGAGAAACATGATCAACCAACAATAAAAAAAAAAATAAAACATGCATACGGAAGCAAATAACAATCAAACAAATAAAAATCACACAAAACATGGGTTGCCTCCCAAGAAGCGCTTTTCTTTATTTACAAGTCTTGTAGCTAGACTCAAAGTCGTGGGTTACTACGTGATTTCATCATTGGTTCCACTCTCTAGGTCGTCTTCTAAACCAGTTTTGTATTCCGGACCTAGTTGCAAGCATTCTTTGTAGAAACCAAGCATCCTATTTCTAACATACTCTACTCCTCTACGTCTATCCTCATCATTCCTATAATAAGCCGCTTGCTTACGTTCCTTTTCGAAATTAGAGAGAAGGCGGTATTGCTCAATCTTGTAGGGCATTTGATAAGCAACCTCATCATTCTCTTCCTTGAATCTAACTATCCCTAACGTCGGATCATAACTCATCCAAGTGGCCTCAACAAATGGTTTCCCAAATATTATTTGACTTAGGCAAGCATCTATCACCGGACGCGTGTCTTCCACTATCATAAAATCAATCTCATAGGTGAGATTCCCTATAATCACATGTACTCCCTTAACTCTTCCTGCAAAATTACTTATCCAACTTTTACCGGGCATTATCCTAAAATTGAGTTGCTTCTTCATCACCCAATTGTAATAAGTCCTAGACATGATGTTCACGGGGGATCTAGGGTCTATGTAAGCTTTCCATACATGCATGTGCCCGATATTGCATGGGATGTTAATATTAGAGGGGTCTCCCATTTTGATCAGGGGATCGCTAAAGATATATGTTGTCTCGGGACTATCGAATAAATACTTATGGTATTCCCGTTCTTCCTTGGTTGGCAGCTTATCAAAATATTCCTCTATAGGTTCTACCTCCTCTAATTCCTCATCCTTATTAACCTCAACTTCCCTACTCTCATCCTCACTATTGGCTTCTACTCTAACTTCATCTTTGTCACTCTCCTCTATCTCCCTATCTATCGGCTTAATGGTGACAACATTGACAAAGTGGACATGTTTGGATGATGAGGGGTCCTTAACTTGGATTCCACTATTGGTGTCCCTAGTGTCCTTCCTAGGTGTGGCTAATGTTTGGTTGTTGAGGGCTTTCAACAAGTTGTCGATTTTGTTGGTCATCTCCGTTTGTTGTTGGTTGAATTCGGTTTCAAACCTAGCTATGCGAGCTTCTTGAGATGCCATAAATTTCGACATCAATCCTTCAAGATTGTTGGTACTACCGTAGTTGTTAGAAGGATTGTTGTTGAAAGTACGGTTGGATGGGGGACCGTTTGATTGGTAACGATTAGGCGGATTGGAAGAATTTGGTTGATTTTGTTTCCACCTAAGGTTTGGGTGATTTTTCCATGAGGGGTTATATGAATCACCGTATGTGTTTGGCTCGGGCTTGAAAGTGTACCACTTATCTCCCGCTTCGTCGGTACGCGTGGATGCGTAGTCCACAAAAGCTGTTCCGGGGAGTTCCACACAATCACGAGTGTCATGGGGACCACTACATAATTCGCATGAAGAAGTGATTTTGTTCACTTGGCTTGAATGCTTCGGAGCTTCGTAAGATTTCATGAGAAACTTGACTTGGTCCTCAAGTTCCATGATCCTACGGTCGGGAGTGCTTGAATTGTTCGAAGGCAAAGATATTGCCTTGACCGTTTTGTTCAAATCACGGGGATCATTCCAACTTTCGTTGTCATAGAGAGCAAGATCTTCTATGAGTTCCCATGATCGTTCCGCACTAAGATCACGTAGCTTACCACCGGCCGATTGGTCAATGGTTCGCCTCGTGGAGATGTCGATATGGTCATAGAAGATTTGGACTTGGAGCCAAAGATCTATGCCATGATGAGGGACTTTTTGGAGTAAGTCCTTGAAACGAGTCCATGCTTCATAAAGAGATTCATTTTGACGTTGTTGAAACATCAAGATGTCATTCCTAAGTTTAGTAGTTCTCCCCGGTGGGAAAAATTGAGCAAGGAAACGAGTGGTGAGATCATCCCATGTGGTGATGGATCCCACGGGTAAACGCTCAAGCCATTGACTAGCTTGATCCCGTAGAGAGAATTGGAATAGGCGTAAACGGGTAGTCTCTCTAGTTTCAACACCTAGGTCTATGGAATCTACGATTTTGAGGAAGTCCTTAAGGTGTTGGTTTGGATCTTCGGAACGAAGTCCATGGAATGCACATCTGCTTTGCACCAACCGGATGGTGTCGGATCGCAAGGGGGTCACATTGGCTCCGGTGAGCTCAATGGTGTTTCGGTAGCCTTGGTGGCTAGGTCGGGAATACTCTCCTAAGGTTCGGGGCCTAAGGGGTTCTAATGGTGGGTTTTGTTGTGGAGGGATGATGGGTTCAAAGATGTTACCACCTTCCATGATGTCGGATGGTAAAGATTTACGAACAAAGGCACGAAGAAACAAGATAGACTAAAGAAGACCTAAAAATGAAAATAAAAATCTTACTAGAAAGGAATCTAGCAAGTAGACCTAATAAAAAGAAATCCTAACCTAGACAATAACTATTCCCCGGGCTGTGGCGCCAAAAACTTGATGCGTGGGAATTGCACCTTGCTTTACCTCTCGAGGGATCTCGCGAGGCTTACAACCCCCACCAGGCAGTGTACCTGATCGTTGTAGTATAGTATAGTGACAAGTACCGGGGGATTGATCGTTCAGCTTAGGAATAGTATCGCTAGGATTAGAAAACCTAATTAATAGTTCTAGAGGTGAAAGATGATTATTTTTGTATTTTTATATTTTTATTAAAGCAAGTAAAATCTCGGGTTTTGAAGGAGTGGGCGGAATTAGTTGCTAATCAACTAACCCAAAGCTAAGATATAATTAAAATAAAATAATGAAAATGAAATTAAACTAATTAAACTAAGGTTGTGAGCAGTAATTGGCGAAATTGTGTTTACTTAGACTTCATTACTCCCTAGATATCTTTTACATGTTAATTACTTGTTACACTTGTATGAATGACGGGTTGTATTCCTTAATACCATTCGTGGGGTGGCATACATAACTCCCCAACTCTATGAGCTCTTATCTCCTCCTACACCATGACCCAGCACAACTATAGGGATTGTAAACAGTGGCTCATGCATTAAATACAACCAATAAAGACCTAGTATGCCTCGGTTCATGTTTCTTAAGACGTTCAAGCATGTTACCATTTGGAGATCTGCCAGTTTTCTTAAGCCTAACATATAAATCATTCATTCAAAACAAGAATAGACAAGTAATCAACACATAATCAACATCTAGGTTTCATTAGATCTAAGCAAACACAAGAGAGATCTAGCCTAGCATAGTAGAATTGAAACAAGAACAAGAGATAAACAACAACACATAGACATATTGATTGAATTGAAAGTACACTTATCTCAATTACAATGCAAGGTCTCAAGGGTTTGAAACCCTTGAAAAACCTGTGAAAGAGGCACCAAAATCGTCTTTAGGGTTTCACCAAAACTTCTCTCTTTTTTTTTATGAAAAAACTAGAAAACTATATATAGGAAAATCGTTCTGACGGCGTCAAGAGTTAATTCTGATGCCGTCACCTCGCCGCCATATACTTCCTCGGACGCCCTAGATCCACTTGTGACGGCCTATGTGACGCCGTCACCACCTACGGTATTTTATTCTTGGCCACTTTGACGCCGTCACCTCTCCATCTGACGCCGTCACCAGCTACGATAAATTATTCTTCATGTCTGACGCCGTCAAGAAGGAAGTCTTGACGCCATTACCTTGTATTTTCAGCTTGGATTTTTGGTACTTTGCCGTTTTCTTCACTTTATGCTCCAAAAACGTCCAAAATAGCCTCTTTTCCAGAATTCACTCTCCAAACACCTAAAATCACAAAAGGAACGATTTAGGGCAATATTTGATCAAATAAAGTCGGATTCGGGCTTAAATGACCCCCTAAAAATGGATCATTTTTTGCCTCATCACTATACTTGACCTTGGATGGCGTAGTACTATTTGGGAAGATGCCCCCGTCCTTGTGTCTATTCTTGACCTTGGGTGAATATAATCTGGTGCATTGTATAAACTAACTTTTAGCAGTGGGTTGTGGACACACAGTTTGCAAGTCTCTTATGGCGGGACTTGCAACTGAGTGGATTCTCAATGCCTTTGCTGTGTGAACATTCTTTTGAGGCTTTTTCAACTGTTTTAAGACAAACTCTATGAACTCACCAACCATTGTATTGACACTTTAGCATGTTTATCTCAGGTCTATAAGGTGATAGCTGTTGCATGGAGCATAAAGTCGCTTGGCATGTTTTGAAGACTTATGCTTTTATCTTTACCATTCGATATGTCTTAAAACTCTTATGTATTGTATTATGGAACTCAAGTTTGTAACTCAGAATTTATTAATCGAATGGTAACTTTTCAAAACGTCTCATTTAGAGTTCGTTTTCTATACCTTGTACTTTGTATTATGAAGTAGCACCCCTATGACACAGTCTTCCGCTGCGGTATTTTGGGGGTGTTACACTAAATACTTGTCTAAAAATTAATTTTTGGATTTAATGATTTTAGGTTTTGTAATCATCGAAAAGGGGGAGATTGTTGATATAAATAAATGACTAAAAACGTTATTCATATCTTTCGATATCTCTATGTTTTGATAATCACAAAACCTAAACTCATCAAACCAAAGATTATGACATAAACAAGTATTTAGTAGTAAATACTCATCTTTACCATTTAATCACTTAAGGTATGAATAAACAAAGTGTCTAATGTATTACAAGATCAAAGGAACACTTTTGTTAATCACTAGATATTTATAAAATGTCACAAAACATTTTATATCTTTTGTAAAACATTTTTGGAATTAAAAGAATATGTTTAATTCATTACAAATTTGTGAATTCAAATTTTCAACCAAAAATGGCAAATCTAATCCAGAAAAATTCCCCTCACAAAAGGACAAGAAAATCCAACGTTCAGGAGGGCGGCCCCCTTAATTTTACTAGGTGGCCCCCTTAATGATTAAGGGGACCGGCACGCTCCAGAACAGGAAAATCTGGCCCTATAAATATTGGATCATTTCACACATTTTTCTCACCTTTTTGCACTATAAACTTTCTGATCTAAACATCCTTCTCTATCCTCTAAAAATCCTTTGATCTTATATACTTTGATCTTTGTTTCAAAGTGATTCAAGCCTCAACACTCAAGTGCAAAGAGAAGAATACTTCTACTAGAAGTATTACAACTTAGTATCATCTTGCTATCTAAGTTGTTGGTTTGTTTCATCTTGTTGATCTTTCATATTTTGGTGAATAAGGTGTATGTATTAGTTTGCTAGATTTAGTTGTAGAATCTAGAATTGTTGTAAGTGTGTAGTGGAAGTTGAAGTGAAGAAGTAGTGTTGGATAATAGTGAAGATAGGAGAGAGTGGCAATAGTGACTAGTAGTGAAGAAAGTGAAGCTTTCAAGTGGAGAAGACTTGAAGACATTAGTAGATTAAAGTTGTGAAGACTCTAGTGGCTTGAAGGTGCAAAGATATTATTGGTTTGAAGTTGTGAACACATTGGTGCTTTGAAGTTGTGAAGTTGCAAGACATTGAAGTCGTGAAGAATTTTGTGAAGGCGTGAAGATACTCGTGGTGTGAAGACATATTGAAGAAGTCAAAGGTGTGAAGAAGTTGTGGTGTGTTATTTGGTGTGAGATTGGTTCTAGCTACGATTAGAACTCGACATCTTGCATTGTGTCGTTAATTGGTGTAAGCATTTGGTGTGTACGGTTTTCTCCGCCATAAGGGAGGTTATTGACTTAGTGAAGAAAAATCTTGAGTTCGGTGCTCGGGGAGTGGAGTAGGGCAAGGAAGGTGTCCTTGTAGCCGAACCACTATAAATCCTTTGTCTCTCGGTTTGATCTTTCCATCCCTCATTCTTTACTTGTTTACTTACTTGCTTCTCGTACATTATTATTATTGTCTATTGTGCATATATTGATTTCACATAAAAATCAAACTAGGTTCCATTCAAAACATCAATTATACATTAGTAAATTAAAAGTATATACAATCATTAAAACACATATACATATATAAATACAAACTTATATTTAAGTGAGATATATGAAATTATAATTTCTATTCAACACTTTGAATAAGTAGTATCTATGTGACATATGTGAATTAATTTGTATCTATACTTTAGCTTCAAAGGTTTTTACAAATTATCATCAATTCTTTGAAAGTAAACTTTTATTAAACAAAAAAGATGCAAAACTATTCAACCCCCCCTTCTAGTTTTCCACAGTCATCATGTTGGCAAAATGAGGGTGTCCATTGATACTATGTCGATGAATGTCTATTTTTTTTCCACATGAAGCTGGGGAGATATGCTTGGGCATGATGCCTCTCTTGATGTATAGGTGAGGTTACCTAGAATTTCTTGAGGACACAACGCTTTAGGGGAATCTATATCGATATCCTTAATTTGAATCAGTTATTCTTTGCGTAAACTAACTGCAGGGAAGTTTGCGTATGGATGAGGCCATGTTTAATTGAAATGCTTTACAGTATCGGTTAAGAGGCTTGGTTTATCCCTATAGTGTTGCTTAGCGTACCTTCACAGTGTGTTCGATCCTGCAACTCCATCTAGCTAGTACTTTTGAATGATAGAATTGGTCGACTAGGTCAGAGATGGTGGTTCGGATGGTCTCATGGTATCCTAGAATGGTTGTTGAGTTATAAATTGTCTTACTGTATACTTCTAGTCTAGGTTAGTAGTTCCGTAATCCTTTTATTGCTTTTCTAGTATCGAGGAATCCTCCTTGTAATTGATATAGGAAGTCTCTTTTAGGGAAATCAATGGAAAATTCAACTTAATGGCTGAGTGAGTGACAGGTGGAGTAAGTATCCAGGGAGGGTTTGTCAAAAAGAGATGTTTATGAAAGAGTTTATTTGTTTAAAATGCTTTTGGATGAAGATTGTTATTAATAATCCTTTAAAAAGCTAATTATTTTCTTCATGGCATAATCCTTCCTGAATTATACATAGGTGATCAGGCTATGTTTAATTGAGGACTAATGATGCTGTGCTTGATTTAGTCAAAATAGCATTACTTTTCTCAAAAGTTTTAGATGGTGTTCAACGTTTTGTTATGAAAAATGGTATTCTAATCTTTTCAAGGTAACCTAAAAATTGTTTCGCGTAATAATAGTAAATACTTGGTGTAATGACGGAAAAATCGATTTATAGGGTGGCAATAAAATAGCTTAATTTAAAAATTCTGTAAAACAATTTCCCCATATGATAGTAAAATAGCTTGAAGTAAAATTTGCTGAATGGTTTATTAGATACGTGGGTGAATCTTATGGTATGGTAATAGTATACTAATCCACTATTTAAAGAATGTAAATATCTTAGTTCATAACAGGGTAGTGGTTTATGATAATGAAGTGGTCGAGAATATGGTAGTGATATTGAGAGCGTGAAAGATGAACGTGTCTTTAAGGCATCTACAATCAATTGAAGGGGATAGTCTATGTGTGAAAGGATATAGGGCAGAAATTTGGTGCCAATGATTTGAAGTATTCAAGAATTTATATTAGGTAAAGCTCGCAGGTTCAATTGCTTAATCCCTCTAGGCATGACTAAAATGTATAAAGAATGGAAATTGTTGTACGGGTGATCTGAGTCAAGTAGGTACCACATCGAATGATGTTTGATTTTCCATGAATGCAAGCTAAATTCCTTATGGTCAGGTGAAACTTCTCGATATCCTTTCATGAAAATGAGGTCTTGTCCCAATGTGACTAAGCTATATCGATCTCCGAAAAGAATATAAATTTTGTTGAGTAATTGTACCTTGATCTTTTAATCCAACGAGCTTATACTAGCGTGAGGGTCTTATAATATGGAATGAGCGAAAAAGTCATAATTTGAAGTAGTGGTGTTAAGGCATGTGTATCAATATTGGCAATCTCTGGTAGAGGGGTTTCTTTCGCATCTAAGGTCAAATAGTAAGTAGGTATAGTGGTTGCTTTCAAGATTCGTTCATGAGTTATGCGTGTTCCTTCTTGGAGATATGGTTTCTAAAATTAACAACATTTATTTGAGTGAAACATTGTGAAAAATTGATCGTAAATGTATTTTGGAGTGACTTTATTCTAAGTTTGTAATGAATATCGTTATGTAAAAGATGTGACTACGAAATATTTTGTATTTTGATAAAAAACAATATCTCATATATATATATATATATATATATATATATATATATATATATATATATATATATATATATATATATATATATATATATATATATATATATATGTCTTTGGAAAAAGGGAGTTCAAGAAGATTGTTGCTTAAACAAAAATGAGTTTTAATCCAACCATTGAAAATCAATAATTTGTCGTACTTCGTAAGGTTTGCAAGAAATCTTTTTGTTTGTACAAAAATTTAATTAGACTTTGACTTACTTGAATTGTTATTATCTCCGAAACACGAAAACTAGGGTAGTCAATTTTATCTTGGTCAACATGACCATTTAATTGTAAAGACATTTTCGTCTTTATTAATCTTATTGTCTTACTCGCATCTTCCTGAAGTTGTAATTATATGTCAAATCTACTAATGTGACCACATTGGTCGGTGGAGTGTTGCTAGAGCGACTAATGATGTAATTATCGACTTAGAATGTGGTGTAATCAAACTTGATAATGAAGGGAGAGTTGTGATGAGTTCCATTATGATGGTATAATACCGTTCAAAGCATCTTGTTGGTTTATTGTGTTATGGAGGTATGAGTCGATCATATCTAAGATAATATAGAGTCCTTATGATAGATGCCACCCTTGGGCAATTTGTTGCAATTCTTATTGTGTTTGTGAGGCTTGTGGTATTATTCAGAGTATATCGTCCAAACACTCGTGGGTAATCTCAAATAATTAGAGATCATCGTCTAACGATGAAGAGTAGTAGGTTTTCAAGCAGTAGAGGCTCTCAAACTCTCACCAACCTCAAACCTATAGTGTAACGTGTGGTAGATGGTAATGGTATGTCAAATAGTGGTTGCTTCTTAAACGGCCTGTCATATATGGGTGTAGGGTCTCTGAGATGTGA
Organism: Artemisia argyi; assembly: GCA_030686995.1. NCBI lineage: Eukaryota > Viridiplantae > Streptophyta > Magnoliopsida > Asterales > Asteraceae > Artemisia > Artemisia argyi. The sequence goes on along the minus strand of CM060705.1, from coordinate 44,870,859 downwards.
TGGTGTTGGTGGTGCTTTAGATGATGAGAACAAAGTTGCTGACGATGAGATCCTAGTGGTGAGTTAGGAGACGATGGTGATAATAGTGAATGGAATACTACCCTCTTTCGCGCTATCTCACGACATCTAAGAGGTAAAACCGAAGTACGCACTATGGGACGACCAATATTGAAATAAGTAGCTGACGGTGGTGGTAGTACCTGAGTAGTAAGCGCCCTACTAGTGAAGGAAAGAAAACATACTATCTCCCTTGCAATAAGCATCCTAATAGGTCCATTAAGATTAAGTCTGAATACTCTACCAAACAACATTCTAGGTATGGGCTGAATAATAGGAAAACCCTGTTCCTATAACAAATCAATGGTGCTAATGGTGGTGTAAGTGCAACTGGTGGTACAATGGTAGTGGAAGATGACAAGGCATCTTCAATGTCGGAATCCGATGAAAGGATGACAGGGTGTGTATCTGAAGACATGTCACTTGTGAACCAGGTCAATATATAATTATATATACGAATATGGGTATAAATAACTCGCACAGTGTGTGCATGAAATGACATGTGTAATGAATATGCACCTATGATGAAATGACGAGATGCTATGATGATGTGGTTATAGTCTAGGGTCCATGATACATCCTAGTTCACTATAACCTTAGCTCTGATGCCAATCTGTCACACCCCCAAAATACCTGAATGGCAGCGGAATGGAATACCTGGGGGTGACTGTCATAGCACCACAGTTACAGTTATATTGAACGACCTAAAGTGTCGTTTTGAAAATACATCGTTTGATTCATTTAAAATATTCAGAGTTATAAAACATAGGTCCCAAAGTCTTGAAAAGTTTAAGGAAATAAGTTTAGTACAATCAAACGATAATTCATAAGTGCATGAAAATCCAAAATGAGACGCATCATCCTTGTTACTCAATGATATGACTCCATGCATGTCATGAACAATATGTCTTAATTACCTGAAAATACATTGCGAAAACGGTCAACAATAATGTTGGTGAATAATCATAGGTTTGTAAGTTAAATCGGATGTACATTAGCCACAAGTATAAAGTAAACCGACGAAAAGTCAAAAATGCTACATTGGCTCTTAAGCTAATCACCCCGAAGCTAGACATGTATTGAATTGGCCCCAACCGAGTGTTTACCAGACACTCAAATATATGTAAAATGAAATGCATCCGTTTTCCCGTTGGAGCAACCCAAACACGGATGGAGGAGTCACCCTCAATAGATCTATTCACTCACTCTCGCTTGTAGATTAATTAACGGTCCATGATAATAAAGGGGACTTAACTTGGTAGTAAGACAACTTAAGCAATGTATGGAATTTAATACTTGGGCATGTACAAAAATAATTGATGCAATGTATTCTCCCCCGTGGGATTTGAAATCAAAATATTGAATTAAAACGGGGCTATGAAAACTCACCTGATATGATAGCAATCAAGGATAATAGTGAATACGATGAAATGAGGCTCGGTCTCTAACCGCGACCTATTATGAATGATATGATCTATGATAAGTAATGATACAATGCTATACATGCAAATATTTACGTTATCGATACCAGTCGTTAACTTTGAAAATAATGTTTATCGTCGAAAAATACATTTTTGACTTCTCGTTAAGTATAACTACTTTTCATGTAAGTATGTTGAAACGGTACACCACGATCCTCGTTTGGTGTTCTATCGGTAAATATAGTGTTTTCGTTGTAGTTTAATACTTTTCTTAACTTGAGAAAATACGTCCATTTTGGTCTCGTAAAACTAGTCGTGAAATATTGTGCATTAAATATTAGTGTTTGAACTTGGCGTTTTTGAAAACCTTGTAATAATATCTAATTGTCGTGTTATATAACTTTTGATCATACGCGCCTCGATGGGTAAGAAATACGGCTCTTCATCGTAGTTACTTGAAAAATATAGTTTTTAACACTTAGAATATATTTCATATAGTGGCTGTCAAAATATATAAGTTTCGTCGGGCTTCAAACGCGTATATCTTGGTCGTTATAAGCTTGTTTTCTAGGTTCTTTATATCTACGGTTTCGTATTTACATGTACTAACACCTTTTCAGTAGGTCGGCTCCTCTAGGTCACGTCTAACGCCTCGTTTTGTCCGTCGAATCTCGGCATACAGCACGTACAATTTTCAGAAAATAGTTTTTCGTCGTTAAACCTGGAAAAATCATAACTTTCTTGTCATAAGTCGGTTTTTACCCGTTCAAAAGGCCACGGTTTCGTTTTTGAAAGTATTTTCTGAATCTTTGGTCAAAAATTACCCCTGAGCCCCTGATTTTTCTGGATTTTGCAAATACGGACAGTAGGTTTTAGTATATGGTTTAAACTCATTTTTAGGGCTCCAAACTTGTTTCAAACTTAACCAAATCACTTTCAATCACCACAAAGCTAATCTATTCCTACCCTACACCTTCTTAGGGTGTCATGGGGTCCTAAACATCACCAACCATGATGGTTTAAATAAAATCACTAGTTATTAATTTTTAAGTCCATAAAACTAGAAAATCATATATAAAGTCGTATGAAAACATATGTATACTTGCATGCTTTGTACTAGAAAATGAAATAGAGTAAATATGAACATTGTAAGAGTAAGAAAATTGTTTAGCAAACTTACTTGTAGTAATGAAGAGATGTAATGGTATAAAACTTAATTAACCTAAAGGTTTATATTTCAAAACCTAAAATATAACACTAATGGAGCTTGAAAAATACTTGGTCTTGTGAAATTTTAGAATTTCTTCTTCTACTTTGTTGCTTTGGCTGAACCACGAGAGGGAGACAAGAGAGATGAAAGTTCTCTTGAAGTGTAAAATGAATTGTATGTGTTAGTTGGTTTCATATAAGGATTTTATTATTAATTTTATTAATTGTACAAGACATACTCATTCCTAAATGTGTCCAGTCAAGAAAATAAGAAAAGAGGGAGGCGGGTTCAGCATGAAATGGGGGAAAGGGTGCAAGGATATGTTGCGTTAATTAGTTGTCTAACAAATATCTTGTTTTTAGTTTATATTATGTATAATATAAATTGTTTTGGGTACTGAGCTAACTAGAATTGAATTTTAGTGGAACAAAATGAAATATAATAAAGTCATAAAAATTATAAAAATGCATTATGTACAAGTATCGGGTGTTTAAATAGTTATCGTATCGTATTTGCGTAAACCGTCGTAAATATATATATTTAACGATATATATACCAATTAAATTTAAAACACCGGGTAAACTAATAATAAAATTTTTGTAGCATTATAATGAGTATGAAACTATATTAGGACCATTGTCGGGAGAGTCGAGTATATGTTAGTAGTAAAAACTGAGTGGTAGCGTTAATTAAATAATTAAACATATGTTAATGAAAATCACACAAACCCGTGCATGACTTAATATACTGATGATATGTAGACTATTCTTAGTCTATATGATGTATCCTTACTGTTGTTGCTTGAATTCGCGGCTAAACCACACTGGTTATGCGAATTTGAATACCCGTAAACTAGGTTTACGAAAAGATGAATGATGGTCATGAATAGTGTTTTCCCTCCGGGAATGAATAGTGTCATGTGAATAGTAAAATTTTGAAACACTTCTCGGAATCTCAAACTGACTCCGAAAATGATGAATAGTGAAATGATGAATAGTGATTGATGAATAGTAACTTGTGAATAGTAAATTGTCGAGGTATGGAAAATGACCTGAAATTGTGATTTGTGACAAGTTTTCTTAAGCCTAACGCGAAATTAATCACCCAATGCAATCAAACAAACCAGCAATCAATAATTAATAGCTAGGTTTCATTAGATCTAGGCAAACACTAAAAAATCTAAGCTAGCATGTTAAAAGAAAGACAAGCATAAAGAAATCAAAGAACACATAAACATATTGAATGATTAAAAACATTAACTTATCTTCAATTGAACATGGATGAAAGAAGGGTATGAAAAACCTAAGTTTTCTGGAAATTTCGTCTAGGGTTTTTATCCCAAGAGTTACACCCTAAAAAGTTACACACAATGAAATAAAAATTGAAAATTATATATAGATATACACTTCTTACGGCGTCAGGGCGCCGTGTCTTAGGGTTTTGTATCGCCCAAGAGATCTCTGACGCCGTCCCTTTATACAAGTTGTTAGGTGCCCATATTGATATCACACAAGTAAAGAATGAGATAGATATAAGGATTGGTTGATTACAAGATATGAGAGAATTATAAAAGCAAGAGTTTCATTAATATATCAAAATAACCAACAAAAGTTATGTTAACATAAGCTTAGTATATATAGGGGAGGAGTAGGGAAACACTCCCTTCCTCCCTCATGCTTCTAATTCGTGGGCTTGTAAGCCTTATGGGCTTTTACATGTTGCCCATTTACTAAAACATAAACATAAATATTACTAGAGCAACCTAATACAAAATGTAATGACCGAGACTTGACTAAATACTAAAGTATGTTCCCAACAATCTCCCCCTAAGGGTCGGTCATCACGGTTGCTGGACGTCTTCATCTTTGTCTTTGACTCTTGACATGTATAACTTTTGACGTCTTTAAAAATGTGGTAAAATGAATGTACTTTGCTCTAAGTCTTTGTTCTATGGTGATGATGTAGTGATTGTGTTATGAAGTAGTCTGCCGTTCGTCACTCCTATGTCTGTGGTGGTTGTCCGCCATTCCAACATGCTCATACATCTTTGGACTTTGTCTTTCAAGTGCACGAAGTTCCTTATCATTAATATTGATCTTAGTCTTTAAACTTTGTAGATTCTTTTTATTGGTGTAGAATCTGTCTTTGAACTTTGTGGTGCTTAGATCTTTGGGGGAGCTTTCATAGACTTCAAGATGTATGCATGAGCATGCATGAGCATTTTGGCCAATTGTGTATTCCATAAAGTGCGTTCTGGTCATAGGAAACAACTTTGTCGATGAATAGGTCGGAGGCTTCTTCTTCGATGGTGTTGTTGAGGTATCTAGCTGCAGGGATAGAGAAGGTAAGTGATGTGGCGTACTTTGTTTCAATCTTGCTACCATGTTGTAAAAATTCCAAGTCGTTGAAGAAGAATTTGTAGGGGATTTTCTCCTGCTTAGGCTTTCCAACCAAGGGTAGAGGTTTGGTCCAGTCGGTGTAGTAAGGCCCTTTGTTCTTTGAGTAGAAATCAATGTTGGACTCGGGATTTAGCTAGTCGATGTCGTTAGACATTGCCCGGGCTATGTTTTCCAGGTGATATTCGAGTTCAACAGAGTTGGCCGAGCGGTCCTTTAACAGGTTGAATGCAGCATTTTTCATCCTTCTCAGCTCTTTCTTGCTCATGTTCTTTAAACCGTAGTCCCTCTGCAGAAGTTGTCCATATTCCATTGTATGGCCATCTTGTGGTGATTGATTTTCTGCCAGAGGTGGTTGAGCTTTAACCATTTCATCAAACCAAGAGTACTCAGCCGTTTTGTCTTCGTCCAGCCAATTAAGAATGTTTTTCGGTTTCTTAGGTTCAGTGCTTTTCGAAGAGGTTTCCGGTTTATGCTGATGATGTTTTCTTTTTCTTTCTTTCTTCTTTGTTGATGAAGGTTCTGGTATTTCGTCTGGCTGAGGGAAATCTTCTCCGCCAGGGTACTCAAAGTGATATTGGGCTTTAGGACCTGAACCTGATGCCTTTGGTTGTTGAGTAGATGTTGTGGTTGTTGGAGGTATGACAGGTTGTTTGTGTTGAGATGAGGGTCCTTCGGCTTGCTTTTTCTTCTTAGCCTGCGAGTTAGGATCTTTGTCTTCATCATCTCTCTGACGTTTCAGTTTATCGGCCTCAGTGCTGCAAGATTATTCTTTGGACATCTTGGCTTGTAAAGCTTCCCAAACTTTAATTTCTTCAGGTGTCATGGTGGCTTTACTTACCAATATGTTGAAGAGCTGAGCCTCTAACTCATTTGCTGTCATTTCTTGTTGTGGTAGAGGTGTCTTGTCAGCTCGGAGAGTGAAAGAAGTAGTTCTAATCACTTTCTTGACAGCTTGTTCAGCAATTTTTGTAAGTTCATCCTTCATCGGTTTTAGCAATTCTTTCAACTCTGTAACCAAGTGTTGTTCCTTGTACTGAGTTGCTTGAGCAGCCAAAGTAGCTTCCATATCTTCTTGTACATCTTTGGCTAAGAAGGTGTCAACTTTTTCATGCATTTCCTGAACATGCGTCATTTGCTTTGTCAGTTCAGCAATTTGACTTGCCAGTGATTCAACTTGACTTTCTAACTTGTTTTTCTTCTTTTCACAAACTCTCCTAAGTGCCCTCTTAATCAACTTAGATGCAGCTGAGGCTTCAATTCTAGATTGTTTCTTGACTTATTCGTCATGTGTTGGTTGTGATGCAGGAGGTGATGATTGTGAAGATTCAATGTTGGTGGTTGTGTCTTTATCATCTCTTCCTGGTGATTCGGGTTTATCCTTTGGCACTTCTTTCTTTTCTGTGACTTTAGCATCTTCATCCCTTAATCTCTGTTCTTCTGCCAATAGGTCAGCTTCTGCCTTTTGCCTTAATTCTTCTGCTAATCTAGCTTCTTCTTCTTTTCTTTTCTTTGTTTCTTCTTGAAGCTTTAATTCATCGGCGAGTTTAGCTGCCTCTTCAGCTTTCCTGCTTTCTTCCATCTAATGGCTTCTTCCAGTTTAGCTTGTTCCATTTCCTCAAGCCTCGCCTCTTCAGCTTCTTGTTTTCTTTTGAGCTCTTCCTCTTGAGCCTTTTCTCTTGCCTCCATCTCTTCCAAAGACATTAGGTATGGAATATATGTATCCATCTGGTCTTCCACATCATCGTCTCCCTTCTCTGAAGCATTATGCATCTCTACGTCTTCAGGTGTAACAGTGGGAGATTCGTAGACTATCATATCAGCAGTGGTACCCGTTTCCTGAGTTTGATCAACTGGAGTGGACTCAAGGATACTGCTAGACCCGCCTGCTTCAGGAATACTACCAGATCCTCCAGCCTCGGTTGTTTGAGTAAACAGAGGTGGCGGAGGTTGATCATCTTGGAAGGAGTCGATTCTGCTGTGGAGGAGACCTAACTTGAGTGCTCGTTCATTTTCTTCTTCGACAGATAGACCAAGGTTTGTGTGAGACTCTTCTTGTAGTTCTTGTTCTGCAGTCATTGGTTCCTTCATATTTTCACCCCTTAAACGTTCTTCTTCCAACTTAGCATCCTCTTCAGTTAAAGGTCTTTGAATGAACGTTGTTTCTCTTTCAATTTCATCAACAAATTCATCGATGTTTTTGTCCTAATCTTCTAGAGTCATGTCCAGATCGTCAAGATTATCATCTTGTTTGTTATAAGCTTCCCTATAAACTGGACCACTATCATATTCGGTTTCTGAGTCGGATGGTTTTGGAGAAGGTGGTGGTGTGGGTTCAGGAACTGGTTCAGGGATTGGTTTCTTGACCGGTATTCTGATCTTAAGAGTCCTCTTGTGAGGCTTTTTAGCAGATTTTGTAGAGCTTTCGGAGCTGCCAAACTTACTACCTTTCTTTCCCTTTTTCTGCATGAACGAAGGTAGAGGGACTTCGTCCAAGAATCCTACTTTCTCTTCTTTGAGAGCTTGAACATAGTACTTGTAGTTTGAGCATTTCTTTACTTTATCATTCAAGAGACATTTGGGAAGTATCTTTCCTTGGTTACGTGTACTAGTATCAAGTCTCTTAATCTGCTTGAGAGTAGTCTCATTTTTGAATGTGTTCTTGTCTTCATCATCCAGTCTTTGAGGAATGTCGTCATACTCAAGAAGGAAGCTTTCAATGAGTAGCTTGGTGAAGCGAACAAATGGAATGTTTGCAGACTTATGTTGAATGTGCCACACTATATCTTCCCAGATAATGCTAGCATAGTCCACCTTCTTGACATTTGCTATAGCCCAGAAAAGTTTGAGATGTTGGAGTTTGGGGTGTTCGTGACCAGTATCTCTGCCAGATAAGGATTTAGCTATAAGGATGTACATGGTTCTCCATGGTTGTGGAAGATACCTTGTGTTAACCTTTGAGTGTCTAGTCACCACTTCATCTGACTCATCGTATCCAATATCCCGTAACCATTCAATTAACTCTTCTTCATTAGGAACTGGGTCATACTTTTCATCTGGACCAAGTTCGGGTAAACCAAGAACGCCACAAAGAATATCTTTGTCCACCGTGACTTGTCTCTTATGAAGCATGCATGTGAAAAATTCTTCGCCAAGGTCCAGTTGAATTGTATGCCAAAATTGGTGAATGTAGAAACAAGCTACTGATGCTGATTTGGTGAGCAGGATTTTGTGCGGGTGATAGACTAAGGCATCCATAGCTTGCAAGATGATTCATTGCATGTGAATTTGTTGAAGTTGGCCCTTAAGTTGTTCTTTCCAATCTTTCTAGAGTAGTCTTCGGGAAATTTTTCTTCCCATGTGAGCTTTGGTTCAGGTACAGGTTCTTGTGGGATGTTTGCTTGTTGGGCCATCTGAATGATCATACACAAACATAGACATTACAATAATATAATTTGTTAGCTCATTTATTAATTTTCATGATTATGCATGATTGGATTGATCATTGGGTGTTTTGTGTTCAAAATGTTGTTATATGATAAACTTGTATATTTGATGTTAAAACTTAGTGGAAAATGATAACAATCAAGTCACAATATGTGTTAACAAATACAAGAGATTACACATTTGAAAATTTATAACACTTAGACAAATTTCAAGGAATCAGACAATGTTACGCGTAAGAATTGAAATCCTACGCAAAACATTTCTTATGCGTAAGGAATTATATTATGCGTAAGTAAATAATCTACGCTTAACTTATATCTTACACGTAAGCTTAAACTTTTGCGTGAGCCACATCTTATGCGTAGAATAAATTCTTTTATGCAAAGGTTTGAACCTTATGCGTAAACTATAACTTATGCGTAAGTTTTGACTTATGCGTAAGAAATACATTTCTGCGTAAACATTGTCTTATCCAAGACAAGTTTTTCAAACGGTCGAATCTTACGCGTAAGATTACATCTTACGCGTAAGATGAGTCATCTTTTGCGTAGAATTGCATCAGTTTGAAAATCACCTTCACTTTTTAAGTATCTTTGATTCCTGAAAGATTTGAACAACACCACTGATCAAAACTATATCCAAAAACTTCCCAAAACACTTTAATTCACAGACTTTTGCGTAAACATGCTACAAGCAAACTTTTGCGTAGGAACGCAAGAACTTCAAATAAAAACACATGAAATCATGATTCCAGGTGGAAAAAGAAGTTAGGCGAGTGATTAATACATACTCAGGAACATATAGTCCAATTTATAACAATTTCTAACCACACACGCACAAGATCATAGCTGCTAGTGTCGCTATACCTAATCTCATCAATCCACACTTCAAAACCTGTTATTGAAACAATTAACCCACCAAGATATGTTCTTTATCATATATAAACGATATCCTAAGCACTTAATTATCTCAGAACCTCACAATTCAAAAACCCCTAATTCATACGATGAACCCTAATATTAATAATCAATAATTGATGTTTCTGGGTAAGATTAAAGTACAATAACCTGATTAGTATCATCTAGGGATCATATCCCACCACTAATTTCAAACCTAAACACATTAAATCTCTTAATCTAATATAAACGCAAACCCTAAATCGTATAACATGATTTTAGAACAAATTAGCCGTTGGATTTAGTTACAATCAAAAACCATTATGGAAAATCATGATCAAAACTTGTTAGTACTTACAGATTTGAGATTTAACGAATAGATTTGCAGAATTATTGTGAGCCGTTGATTAGGTTTGGTGGTGTAGTAAATGTAAATCAGAATTTTTGCAGTGGGAGTAAATGCAATGGTCAAAGGAGTTTTGACTAAGGGTTAATTCATGTTTTAATATATGACACATTTGGTCCCTTGACCTCAACAACCTTTTCAAGCATAATACCCTACTAACTCACATTTTAACTAGTAAACTACACCATGCATTATAAAAGAACAATTTTGGATAAATTTACTCCCCCTTGACCTTAGACCGACGTCCTTTAAATTTAAAAAATTGGTTTCAATTAGTCAAGGAGAGTAACCCGAAAAACCTTTTAAGCATCACTTTTGATTAACCAAATAGAAAATATTTTTTGGTACAATGCAAGTACGAAGTAAATATTTTGAAAATTTTATACTTTACCTCCCCCTGAACACTAGTTTTTGAAATAATTTTAAACATTTATAAAAGATAGTGTTGAAAAGAGAGATGTGTACTTGCATTTTTTTTTAAAGAGTAGAAAAGATAAAATCTTTTTGTGTTTTTGTTGGTTTTATATTTTTATATTTTGTTTTTTGAAAAAGATAATTACAAAGATAGTTTTAATGTTTGACGATCATTTGTGTTTTAAAAACTTTTCCAGATCTTCTGGAGTCAAACATCGCATACCAATTTGGTGGACTAAACCAGCAAACCTTGTTGGAGGTAAAGCTTTAGTGAGTAAGTCTGTGAACTGGTATTCAGTTCCCACAAAATATAATTCAATTGTACCCTTTTCGACATGCTCCTTGATGAAATGATAGTGGAGATCAATGTGTTTGGATTTCCAATGATGAACGGTGTTCCAGGAAATGGCAATGGCACTTTTGGAGTCACAGTAGATCGGAATCTTATTGAATAGGTAGCCATAGTCCTTAAGTTGTGATCTCATCCAGATGACTTGAGCACAACAAGCAGACATAGCTACGTATTCAGATTCTGTTGACGATAATGATGTGCAGTCCTGCTTCTTAGATTGCTAAGACACAAGTTTATCTCCAAGAAACTGTAATCCACCAGATGTACTTTTGCGTGTGTCTAGGCATCCTGCATGGTCAGCGTCTGAAAAAGCAATTAGTTCAAAACCAGAATCCTTCGGATACCAGATTCCCAAGTTAATGGTTCCCTTTATGTATCGAAGGATTCTTTTAGCCTCATTGAGGTGCCTTTCAGTCGGTTTAGACTGATAACGAGAACACATAAAGACAGCAAAAACTATATCAGGTCTACTAGCTGTGAGATACATGAGGGACCCAATAATACTTCGGTATTTTTTAGGGTCAACTAGAGTCCCATGTATATCAGCATCTAGTTTTGTGCCAAACGCCGTTGGTGTAATATAAGTATCACATCTCATCATTCCATGTTTCTTTAAACTTTCTAAAGCATATTTGGACTGATTTAGAAAAATTCCACGGGGTGATTGATGAACTTGTAGTCCTAAAAAGAATGAAAGTTCACGCATCATGGACATTTCAAAATTATCTTTCATTAAGTTTGCAAAATCATTTGAGTAACTTCTGTTTGTTGAAGCAAAAATAATGTCATCGACATATATTTGAACAGTTAGTAAGTCTACCCCGTATGTTTTTGTAAATAATGTTGGATCCACTGAGCCTTTAGAAAATTTATTGGCCAGCAAGAAAGCAGATAGTTTGTCATACCACGCCCTTGGGGCTTGCTTGAGTCTGTAAAGAGCCTTTTTAAGTCGATAAACATGATTGGGACGCTCAAGATCAACGAAGCCTTCTGGTTGGCTGACGTAGACCACTTCACGGAGTTCACCATTCAGAAATGCCGTTTTCACATCCATTTGATAAACAACCATATTCCTATGAGCTGCATAAGCCATAAAGATCCGAACAGCTTCAAGTCTAGCAACTGGAGCAAAAGATTCTTCAAAATCAATTCCTTCTTCTTGGAAGTATCCTTTAGCTACCAAGCGTGATTTGTTACGTATGACAGTGCCCTCTGCATCCAGTTTGTTTTTCCAAATCCATTTTAGCCCAATGACAAAGACTGCGTCAGGTCTTTCAACTAATTCCCAGACTTCTAATCTTTTGAATTGCTGAAATTCCTCTTGCATAGATTCAATCCAGTTGTCATAAATCATTGCTTCTTTAATGTTCTTAGGTTCTTCTTGACAAACTGTGAGTGCATAGATACAAGTTTCACCATCTGTGTGAAGCCGTTGTCTTGTCATGAATGGTACATCTGGATGGCCAATAATTTGAACTAAGGGATGATCTCGAGTCCATTTGTGTGTCAAAGGGTGTAATTGATAGGTATCTCGCATGTTAGCAGGATCTAAATTTCGTGTGGACGACTCAGCTACTTTAGGAAATGTTGTAGCTGGTGCAAATGGGTTAAAGAATGCATTTGGATCATACTCTGCGGGTTGTGGAACTGATTGTGATGTAGGATCTTCAGCTGATAGTCGTGAGTTGGAAGCGGTTTGTTCTGCTGTTATGGGTGATGCAATTGGAGGACTGTCTTTCTCAACAGTTGTTGTAGTTTGTTGAGGTGAGTCAGGTGCTTGAATATTATCTGGTTGTGCAGCGGAAATTGGTGAGACCTCAGTAGAACGGTATTTAATTGTATCATCAAACAGTGGAGCAAACAGAGTTTCCAATTCTTTGCGGTTGAGAGGTAATGTTTCAGCCGAAGAGTCCGGAAAGTTAAGACGGTTGGTTTTGGGTCCTAAGCTGTTTTGGTCAGAAGACATTTGAGTGAGTTCATCAAAATTAGCATGAATAGTTTCTTGAATTTCTCTTGTTCGACGATTCCATATACGAAAGCCTTTGGAATTTTCACAATATCCTACGAACACTCCGATGTCAGCCTTTGCTTTAAGCTTACCCAAATCATCACGATCATTTTTTGGATAACAAAGTGCTCCAAATACATGAAAGTAATCAATGTTTGGTTTTCTTTTGTGAACTAGTTGATAAGGTGCTTTGCAATGGCGTTTTGTGATCATAGAACGGTTTTGGGTGTAACATGCAGTTGAAACAGCTTCCGCCCATAAGTAATCTGGTAATTTAGCATTAATCAACATGGTTCTTGCAGCTTCCACTAACGTCCTGTTGCGTCTTTCAACAACTCCATTCTGTTCTGGACTTCTTGCAATAGATGTTTGATGTTCAATTCCCACTTTCTCAAAATATGACCTAAGTGTCTGATTCTTAAATTCTGTTCCATTGTCAGTTCTTACCATTCGTACCGTGTTACGTAACTGAACTTGAATTTTAGTGAGAAAGGTGATGATCATTGAAGGAGCTTGATCTTTACTTCGAAGAAAATAAACCCAAGTCCATCTGGAGTAGTCATCAACAATTACGAGTATGTAGCGTTTACCGTTGATACTTTAAACACGCATCGGGCCACACAAATCCATATGAAGCAATTGTAAAACATGATTTGTACTGTGCTCAGTTTTAGAAGGGAAATGAGCTCGAGTGCTTTTTCCTTGTTCACAGGCCGAACATAAGTGATCTTTAGTAAATCGGAATCTTGGAAAACCATCAACAAGTTTATGACGAGCAAGTTCAGTCATAGTTTTGAAATTCAAGTGCGAAAGACGTTTATGCCATAACCAGGATTTAGTTGATTCTGCTTTTGAGAGAAGACATATCGGAAATGTTGCAATCATGTCCGACATCGATATTGTATAAAGATTTGAACCACGTGAGCCGGACATTAGATCATTTCCTTGTAAGTCACGAACGAAACAAGTTTTCTCACGAAATGCTACATCTAAATCCCCATCACAAAATTGACCGACTGAAAAGAGGTTGTGACCTAAGCCTTCCACATAATAAACACGACTGATTTCAATGTTCCCACTGACATAGTCACCGTATCCCATGATTAAAGCGTAATGATCATTCCCGAATCTGATAGTTCCGATAAACTTTGAAACAAAGTTGACTAACAGTTTGAGGTTGCCTGTCATATGTCGGGTGCATCCGCTATCAACAATCTAGAGAACAATCTGCACCACCTGCATCACAAGAAGACGACGAGGATGGAACAGAAGTAAGGGTGGAACCCAAAGAAAGTGCGGGTTCCTGTTGGTTAGAAGCACATGTATTCAATAATTTAGGAATCCATTTAAATGCAGGTTTATATTGTAACCAACGTTGCCAATTCCAACTAGTTCTCGCTTTCTTTTTGGTGAATTCACTAGTTTTGGGCTTGTTCCTAGAATTGTTCTTTTCAATTATGGGGGTAACTGCAACATCATTAGAAGCCGTAGATGGCGGTTTTCCTAATATAGACTTAGAGGCAATAGTGGGCCTAGAAGGAATGCCTGTCCTACGTTTCTTATGACGATTTAAGAGAGAGTTAGCTACACATTTTGCATGATCACCAGATGATACACTTTTACGACAAAACACACAAGATGCATTAATATTCAAAACATTCAAAGGTTCATCATTCGTTACATTGAGATTTTGATTACAATTTGCCATATTAGAATCTAAATTAAATGCAACATGAGTTTTATTCGAGTTCCTAAGTTGATCTTCTACTTCTTGAACTTCTAGTGTTCCTCTTTTACGTTGCAAGATCCTATTCTTCTTGTTACTTGTTTGCTTGGGTCTGCTAACGCTATTAGTGGAGACTAGTCCTGTTGAAGTGGAGGGGTCAACATTAGTGTTTTGAACATCATTTCCCTTAGAAGTTTTGTCTATTTGGTACAATCCTGGTGCTATCACAGTGGTGTCAACAAACTTTCCTTTATTCAGTAGCTTAATTTTCTCTTTTAATTCAATGATGATGTGATTTTTATCCTGAATTTCATACTCAAGTTTCACGTTGCAATAATTAATGTCATCGCGGTTTTGTTGCCATTCAACGTTTTCAATTTTTAATTCCGCAATTTCCTTCTCATATTTGAGACACAAATTTTTAAAAGACTCAGTATTTTTGCAACTTTGACACGACTTTGAAACATTTTGATTCTGAAGTTGCAATTCCGTTTCAAGACTTTGAGCTTGACACCATTCAAGTCGTTGTTTGAGTTGAAAATTTTCGTTTGAAAAACGTTTTGTCACATCATCATTGTTTTTCCTCAGTATATCATTTTCTTATTTTAATGTCTCAATTTCGGTATTCAGCAAATCATTATCAGCACAGTGATCTTCCACAAGCATAGAAGTACCAGATTTATAGAGATCATTCATGATAATAGACATAATATCAGCATTGAGAACTTCTTCCAAGAGTCGATCGGCATCATTTTTCAAAACTTTGTTTCTATGCTTTTGAACCAAAATAGCATTTTCATTTGATTTGAAAACATTTATCATTGATTTAACCTCTTTTTGCAGATGTTGTTTGTCACACCCCCAAAATACCTGAATGGCAGCGGAATGGAATACCTGGGGTGACTGTCATAGCACCATAGTTTCAGTTATGTTGAACGACCTAAAGTGTCGTTTAGAAAATACAGCGTTTGATCATTAAAACATTCAGAGTTTACAAAGCATAGGTCCCAAAAGAATTTGCCAAAATTGTCAAAATAAGTTCAACAAGATCAAACGTTTCATAAGTGCAGAAAATATAGTGAGACGCGTCGACTCCGCGACTCCATGAAGGTCCAAATGTATGCACATGGGCTACCTTAACAACCTGAGAAATACATTGCGAAAAACGGTCAACATAAAGTTGGTGAATAATCATAGGTTTATAAGTAAATCTAGTGTACAAATGCCATAAGTAATGCCATGAATTAGGATGTCCGGAAAGTATATACATTGGCTCTTAAGCTCATGACCCCGAAGCTAGACGATACTTGGCCCCAATGAGTGTTTACCAGACACTCTAATAATAAAGACATGAAATGCATTCGTTCCATTTGGAGCAACCCAAACACGAATGGAGGCGTCACCCTCGATAGATCTATCCACTCACTCCCGCTTAGTACCAGAAATTAACGGTCCATGAAAATAAAGGGGACTTTTCAAGACGTGGTAATAAGGAAACTTAAGCAATGTATGAATTTTTATACTTAGGCATGTACACAAAAACAAGTAATGCAATGTATTCTCCCCCGTGGGATTTGAAATCAAAATATAGAATTAAAACGGGGCTATGAGAACTCACCTCGAAGTGATGGTACAAAGATGGTGCAATGAGGTGAAAGTAGTCGGGACAATGAGGCGCGAGTACTAGCCGCAACCTAAATGAATAATCATGATCTAACTTAGATCAAGCCGTAATGAAATGAATGCACATGCACATGATACTCATACCACTCGTAATTTGAAAATACTAGTTATCGTCGTAGAAAAATAGATTCCATACTTAGGAAAATAAGTCCTTATATAGGAGTATATAACTTGTCGTACTATCTCGTTAAAAAGTGTTAGCGTTAAATTCCTTGTATTGAAAACCTTGAAATATGTTGTTAAGTCGTATAAGTATTCTCTCGGGTCATACGTAGTCGTTTGATAAGAAAATAGTCCTTAGTAACATTTACTAGAAAATATACCGTTTAGCGCGTACGTTACTATTTTTATTTGTGTCCATATATATATATATATATATATATATATATATATATATATATATATATATATATATATATATATATATATATATATATATATAGTTTGACGATGTTAGAATGGGTATAACTTTGTCGTTTCAAGCTCGTTTTCCTTGTTCTTTATGTCCACGGATTCGTCTTTGTGTATACTAGTATATTTTAGATAACTCGGCTCTTTTAGGTTACGTTTAATGCTTCAAAATACCCATCGTATTCTGCCCAACAGCAAGCAGTTTTCTGGAAAAGTAGTTTTCGTCGTTAAGTTTGCAAAAATCATAACTCCTTCGTTATAAACTCGTTTTAATCCGTTCTTTCGCCTAAAGTTTCGTTTTTGAATGTATTTTCTAAATCTTTGGTCAAAACTTAGTCATCATCCACTGATTTTCCCACGAATTTAAAATAAGGACAGTAGGTATTTCAAAAGTTTCAAAAACCATTTTCAAGTCTCTAAATTAGTTCCATCCTCCATCAAACCACTTTCAAACACCACAAAGCTAATTTAATCCTACCATACACCTTCTTAGGGTGTCATGGGTCCTTAAACATCATCAAACCACTAGGTCTAACAAGGGTTTCATATGTTTCCATTTCTAGGGCTTCAAAGTTAATATATACAAAAATGAAGTGGTACAAGATGATGCATGTATAAGATCTTGTAAGAAAATTATATGAACATAATAATAACTTGTAAAAATCATAAAAATGAGTTTGTTTACTTACTTGATGGTTTAGAGAGTTTAGATGATAAAAAGCTTACTAATCCTTGAGTTTTTATTTCAAAACTCTAACAAGGATGATTATACTAACTAGTTTATAATAAGATCTTGTAAAATTTACCCTCCTTGCTCCTTGTTTACTCCAATTCGAACCAAGCACCAAAGAAAATGAGAGAAAAACTTGCTAAGTGTAAGTAAAAAGTGATTTTAGTGATAACTAATGTGAAAAAGTTGAATATATATATGTTAGACAAAAGTTTGGTGTGCAATAAAGAGTGTAGGTGAGAAATTAAAGTTTGAAGACCTTTTAGGGGGGGGGGGTTGGCCGGTTTTGGGGAGGGAAAGGGGGGATGATGTTGGGTGGTTAGTTAGTAAAAATTAGTGTTAGTAGTTAAGTATAGTTAGGTTAGGTTTAGGTTTAAGGTTTAATCGGGTACCGGGTTTGTTAAAAATAAGTTTTGTTGAAGTTATTCGGGACGTAATAAAGTTATAAAAGTTGTAAAAATAAGTCGGGTACAAGTACGGAGAGTTAGGGTGATTATTGTTTAATTTTGGTGAAAACCGTCGTTATTAAGTTAAACGTACGATACGTAATAGTTAAATTTCCAAAATACCGGATAAATCAATATTATAGTTTTTATATTATAGAAATTAGTATAAAAATGTATTAGGATCAAAATCGGGAGTGTCGGACATGTTAGACACTTTTATAGTTCGCGTATTAGCGTTTATTTAAAATAAACGTACGTAAATCGTTAATTGTACCAAAAGTATTAATTTAGATATCCTACGAGTGGAATAGTATGCAAGTGCCATAATAATGATATGTCGACTATTTCTAGTCCGTATGAAATGTCCCTGACAATAATGCATGAATTCGCTCCTGAACCAATACGGTTACACGAATTTGAACACTCGTAAACAAAATTTACGATGACATGAATAATGCACGTGAATAGTGGTTTTCTCTCGGAAATGAATAGTGTCAAGTGAATAGTAAAATTTCTGAATATGTCTCGGAATGTCAAATTGACCTCAAAAACGATGAATAGTGATCGATGAATAGTAAATGATGAATAGTAACTTGTGAATAGTAAATTGTCGAGGTTTAGAAAAATGACCGGAAATTACGAGTTGTGACAGTCTTCCCTTCTAACAGGAACTTCGTCCCGAAGTTCAGTTTTGGTTGATCTCTGAAGTATATTTGGTAAAAAGACGTGGATACTTGAGTTGCATTCGGTCCTCTCGTTCTCAAGTAAATTCGGGTCCTTTTCAAGAATTCCAGCGAACTTTCACGATAGGAATTTGACTTTGCTTCAACCGTTCGACCTCACGGTCCATGCATTCTAATGGTTCTATTACCAAGTTTACGTTTGTCTCAAGGTTGGATTCCCTTCCAAATGGGATTATGATTGACTAATCTGAAAGTCATTTCCTGGATTCAAATAGGTGAAACATAGTTGTGTAATCCAGCTATTCTTTAACAAGGCTCAAGTCTGAAGGCTACAAGGCCTACTCTGTCTGAATTATTACATGGTCCAGTGTATATCGGTTTTAACTTTACAAATCCTTCCGAATAATATCATGCCCTTTCCTAGGCAGAACTTTCAACGTGATCTGGCTACCAACTTGAAGTTTTAAAGGTTTACAACTTATAGAATTTGTAATTGATTCTCGACTTGTAGGAAATTTCTGGTTATTTCATGAATGCCTATCGGAATAGTGAGTTTGGCTTTTTCCGAGTTTGGTTCGTCAATAGATGATCAGTGTCTCTTCAGGTTTATAATGTAATATGGGTAATATATGTTGCTGAACTCTGTCAGAACTCAAATATTATATGTCAGCTGGTCGATTCTATCATGAATCTGAAATGGTCCAATATACTTAAAAGTTCAATCTCTCGTGTTACCAAAATCGTATCATGCCTCTCCAAGGCAAAGCTTTCCATTTAGTTCGTTCTTTCACGTGAATCTAGTAAATTTGCTTGTTCAAGGATACCCAATCCGTATGATGTGCGTCATGTACCAACATAACTCCTACCAGTTTCTCGTTGCTTGTAATCGATCCTTGTCTTGTGAAATTTCCTTTGTTGTTCCATGGTTTGGTTCTAGACCAGTGAATTTTTAACTTTCCGATTTCAGTTTGTAAACGGGTAATTGGTACTTCGACCATAAAGTGCCTCAAATGGTGTAGTCTCTATGCTCGCGCGATAACTATGGTTGTAAAAGAATTCAATTTATGGTAAATGGTTAGTCCAACCATTTCTAGAGTCAATCACTCATATTCTGAGTATAACTTTCCTATGTTTGAATCGTTCTCCCGTTATGACCATCGATCTGAGGATGATAGGCGGTGTTCACATCTTTATGAGGTTCCGAAGGAAATCTTAAAATGATTGCTAGAAGTCCAAGGTGATTCAATCACCTTTATCAGGAATAATTGAAACGGTACGATAAATCTTGTGACTAATTCCACAACGTTACGTCTTTCGAACACGGCGTTATACGAAGAAGATAGAATACGGTTAACAATATTTGATTCTTTGGGTTTTGGTCTAATGGATTGCTAAGACATGTGTCATTCTTTGCCTACTGCGCTTGGTCTCCATTACTGACGTTTGTAATCGTTCTATGATGTTCCTCCTAATTTCCTTCATCACCTATTCCAATATTCCTTATTGTCAAGTCACAAAGCCCTAAATGCACAAGCGATATAGTATGGTGATTTGTTTCCAAATTTATCTCGCGATTTTCGAGTTTTTGGTCGAAATCTTTTTCTGAATAAACAATTTTAGAAAATGGAACAAATGGTATACTCAATATTAGCTTTATTGATGATTCAAAATTTAATAGTTATGAAATGTGACGCGGTTTTCAAACATGTTGTGAATAGAACTATTTACCAAAGTTTGATGTTTAAACATTTCTCATTGTATAATGGTTCAAGTAAATACTGGTTAAAAAGGGTCGTATTTATTCAAAATAGGCAATTCAAAATTTTTTTCCACGAGATATGTGATTTGTATGGACAAAATTTTTGAAATCCACTTCATTTAAAAGTAAAAATACTAACAAGGATAAAATAGTAGGATCGGAAATATTCGCATAAATGCATAGGTGTCTAACATTCGGTTCCTGACATTAGAAAATGCCTATTGGCGATTATTCGACAAAACTACAAGTCTAGGTATCCAACCAACTTAAGTCCTGAGGTGGTTTATCGTTGAAATTGTTATCATGTTGGCAATATGAGGGTTTCAATTGATACCATGTTGATGAATTTCCGTATTGTCTTCACATGTAGCTGGGGAGATATTCTTGAGTCTGATGCCTTTCTCGATGTATAGGTGAGGTTATCCAGAAGTTCTAAAGAACATAATGCTTTAGGGGAATCTATATCGATATCCATAATTCGAATCAATCATTCTTGTCGTAAATTCACTGCAGGGAAGTTTGCGTATGGATGAGACCATGTTAACTCAAAACACTTTACAGTATCGGTTAGGAGGCTTGGTTTATTCCCATGGTGATGCTTAGCGTACCTTCACAATGTGTTTGATCCCGTAGCTCAGTCTAGCTAGTACCTTTGAATAATAAAATCGGACAACTAGGTCAGAGATGGTGAGTCGGATGTTCGCTTGGTATCTTAAGATTGTCGTTGAGTTATAAATTGCCTTGGTGTATATTTCTATTCTAGGTTAGTAGTTTTCGTAACCCTTTTATTGTTTTTCTTGTATCAAGGAATCCTCCTAGTACTTAATATGGGAAGTCTCTCCTAAAGAAGTCAATGGAAAGTCTAACTTAATGACTAAGTGTGTGACAGGTGGGGTAAGTATCCAGAGAAAATTTGTCATAAAGAAATATTCATAAAAGAGTTTATTTGTTTAAAACGCTTTTGGATGAAGATTGTTATTAACAATACTTTATAAAGTAACTATTTCCTTCATGGCATAATCTTTCCTGAAGTATACATAGGTGATCAGGCTATGTATAGTTGAGGACTAATGATGCGATGCTTGATTTAATCAAAATAATATTATTTTTCTCAAAAGCTTTAGATGGTGTTCAACGTTTTGTTTCGAAGAATGGTATTCTAGTCATTTCCTTTCAAAGTAATATAAAAATTGTTTCGCGTAATAATAGTAAATATTTGGCGTAATATCGGAAAAATCAGTTTATAGTACGGTAACAAAACGACTTATTTTAGAAATTCGGTAAAAACAATTTCCCCATAAGGTAGTAAAATAGTTTGAAATAAAACTCGTTGAATGGTTTATTGGATACATGGGTAAATACTATGGATTGGTAATAATCTACTAATCCGTCAATTACGAAATCGGTCAAATCCTTAATAAGACAATGGCATAATGTTACGAAACGATTGAAAATTGAACGATTGGGATAGAAAGCGGAGTAAACGAAGGTTATGGTTATCATGGAGGTAACAAAAGATAGTCATTACATTGGATAGGAAAGTGCTTAATACAACTAGGTTACATCAACGTACTTATGGAAAGTACCAAAAGAAAGTACAACCCTAGAGGGCTCGAACTATGGTTTTAAAACATGAACTGCCTCCTCCAGTTCCGGTCTCTCAACACCGGGCATTCACTCTTGAAGTGTCCCACTACTCCACATTCACGGCAGATTACCGTGAGTTCCTGATGCTTTGTGAGGGTGGGAGTCTTGCAATCCTTGGCTTTGTGTCCGATCTTCTTACAGTTGCCACATGGTTCCGGGCAACGTCCTTTGTGATGAAACTGACACCTGTTGCACTCGGGTAATTTACCTACATATCCTTTCTTTTGGCTTGACCCAGCAGTAAAGGTCTCCACCACTTGTTGTATCTTAAATGGTCGTTGAGTAGCATTAGCATCCTGATTACCGACCCATTTTCTCTTGTTGTTATTATTGTCTCCCGATGTCTTGTCGCGAACTATGAGTTCCTTTGTTTCGATTGCCATCCGGATAGCTTCAGACATGGTATTGGGTTCACATGCGATGACCATCCTACGAATTTCAGGAGGTAGTCCTCCTACGTACCTTTCAAGTCTCTTGCTTTCCGGTTCATCCATTGCAGAGCCTAGTCGAGCAAAATCATAAAAATAAGCAGTATACTTGACAACGTCATTTCCTTCCATGGTAAGGTTTAGTGTTTCTTGTTCAATTGCTTGTAATTCGCTTTTCACACAGAACTTCAAACTCATCATCCTTTTTAGTTTCTCCCAAGAGTGTGAGTAAGCAGCATCAACTCCTACTACCTGGACATACTTAGTCCACCATTTCTGGGCATGCTTCTGAAAAGTGCAAGTGGCGAACTTAACCTTGCCTTCCTTACGACAGTCACCACTTTGAAAGATTGTTTCTAATTCTTCGAACCATTTGAGAAATTCTTTTGTGTCTACACTTCCGCTAAAGAAGGAGGGATTACAACCCATAAATTCCACGTGAGTAAGTTCCTTGGTGAGGGCGGTAGTTGCGTTCCTAGCAATGAATTGTCCAACAGCGGCTTGCGTCATGCTTGGAGTGGTTTGCTTAAATCTATTTCCATCAAATCATGAGAGTCCATGAGAATTTATCGGTAATAACAATCATCATATTCATAACACATGAATATAATACATGAAGGTTTCGGTCTATATGGGCCAATATCATAGATAGCACAACCATTCCCCTATAGTAGAGTCAATACTTGGTGATTCCGTTCGTACATCAATCAAAATACTACCAGTTTCTTCGAACAATGCCACACCTCTCGTGGCTGGGGTAATAGTAACAACTAGTAAGGATATAAGTCTAGTCTAAAGACTTCCTGTAGTCCTTCTAAGTGAAATCAGGTTTATGGCATCATAAGGTCGAGATAGTTCTGAAGTGGTATCTGTAGTTGTGCATCGATCAAGTTCTAGATAGCGTAGGTTCTAAGCCATTCTTGAGGAACCTGCAGATGTTCCTGTTGAGTCCGTAATCTTGGTATTATCCACAAGGTGTTATCTAATTCATGGCAAGTGAAAATGGAAAAGGAAATTGACAATGGTGGTATTCTAAAGGATGAGGATAACATTGATGACAATGAGATCCTAGTGATGAGTTAGGAGATAATGGTGGTAATAGTGAATGGGATACTACCCTCTTTCGCGCTCTCTCGCGATATCCAAGAGGTAAAGTTGAAGTACGCACTATGGGACGACCAATAGTGAAATAAGTAACTGACGGTGGTGTACGTGCAACTGGTGGTATAATGGTAGTGGAAGATGACAAGGCATCTTCAATGTCGGAATCTGACGAAAGGATAACAGCGTGGGTATCTGAAGACATGTCACTAGTGAACCAGGTCAATATAATCATATATATATATATATGAGTATGGGTATGAATAACTCGTACAGTGTGTGCGTAAAGCAACATGTATAGTGAATATGCACCTATGATGAAATGATGAGATGCTATGATGATGTGGTTATAGTCTAGGGTCCAAGATACATCCTATTTCGCTATAACCTTAGCTCTGGTACCAATCTGTCACACCCCCAAAATACCTGAATGGCAGCGGAATGGAATACCTGGGGTGACTGTCATAGCACCATAGTTTCAGTTATGTTGAACGACCTAAAGTGTCGTTTAGAAAATACAGCGTTTGATCATTAAAACATTCAGAGTTTACAAAGCATAGGTCCCAAAAGAATTTGCCAAAATTGTCAAAATAAGTTCAACAAGATCAAACGTTTCATAAGTGCAGAAAATATAGTGAGACGCGTCGACTCCGCGACTCCATGAAGGTCCAAATGTATGCACATGAGCTACCTTAATAACCTGAGAAATACATTGCGAAAAACGGTCAACATAAAGTTGGTGAATAATCATAGGTTTATAAGTAAATCTAGTGTACAAATGCCATAAGTAATGCCATGAATTAGGATGTCCGGAAAGTATATACATTGGCTCTTAAGCTCATGACCCCGAAGCTAGACGATACTTGGCCCCAATGAGTGTTTACCAGACACTCTAATAATAAAGACATGAAATGCATTCGTTCCATTTGGAGCAACCCAAACACGAATGGAGGCGTCACCCTCGATAGATCTATCCACTCACTCCCGCTTAGTACCAGAAATTAACGGTCCATGAAAATAAAGGGGACTTTTCAAGACGTGGTAATAAGGAAACTTAAGCAATGTATGAATTTTTATACTTAGGCATGTACACAAAAACAAGTAATGCAATGTATTCTCCCCCGTGGGATTTGAAATCAAAATATAGAATTAAAACGGGGCTATGAGAACTCACCTCGAAGTGATGGTACAAAGATGGTGCAATGAGGTGAAAGTAGTCGGGACAATGAGGCGCGAGTACTAGCCGCAACCTAAATGAATAATCATGATCTAACTTAGATCAAGCCGTAATGAAATGAATGCACATGCACATGATACTCATACCACTCGTAATTTGAAAATACTAGTTATCGTCGTAGAAAAATAGATTCCATACTTAGGAAAATAAGTCCTTATATAGGAGTATATAACTTGTCGTACTATCTCGTTAAAAAGTGTTAGCGTTAAATTCCTTGTATTGAAAACCTTGAAATATGTCGTTAAGTCGTATAAGTATTCTCTCGGGTCATACGTATTCGTTTGATAAGAAAATAGTCCTTAGTAACATTTACTAGAAAATATACCGTTTAGCGCGTACGTTACTATTTTTATTTGTGTCCATATATATATATATATATATAGTTTGACGATGTTAGAATGGGTATAACTTTGTCGTTTCAAGCTCGTTTTCCTTGTTCTTTATGTCCACGGATTCGTCTTTGTGTATACTAGTATATTTTAGATAACTCGGCTCTTTTAGGTTACGTTTAATGCTTCAAAATACCCATCGTATTCTGCCCAACAGCAAGCAGTTTTCTGGAAAAGTAGTTTTCGTCGTTAAGTTTGCAAAAATCATAACTCCTTCGTTATAAACTCGTTTTAATCCGTTCTTTCGCCTAAAGTTTCGTTTTTGAATGTATTTTCTAAATCTTTGGTCAAAACTTAGTCATCATCCACTGATTTTCCCACGAATTTAAAATAAGGACAGTAGGTATTTCAAAAGTTTCAAAAACCATTTTCAAGTCTCTAAATTAGTTCCATCCTCCATCAAACCACTTTCAAACACCACAAAGCTAATTTAATCCTACCATACACCTTCTTAGGGTGTCATGGGTCCTTAAACATCATCAAACCACTAGGTCTAACAAGGGTTTCATATGTTTCCATTTCTAGGGCTTCAAAGTTAATATATACAAAAATGAAGTGGTACAAGATGATGCATGTATAAGATCTTGTAAGAAAATTATATGAACATAATAATAACTTGTAAAAATTATAAAAATGAGTTTGTTTACTTACTTGATGGTTTAGAGAGTTTAGATGATAAAAAGCTTACTAATCCTTGAGTTTTTATTTCAAAACTCTAACAAGGATGATTATACTAACTAGTTTATAATAAGATCTTGTAAAATTTACCCTCCTTGCTCCTTGTTTACTCCAATTCGAACCAAGCACCAAAGAAAATGAGAGAAAAACTTGCTAAGTGTAAGTAAAAAGTGATTTTAGTGATAACTAATGTGAAAAAGTTGAATATATATATGTTAGACAAAAGTTTGGTGTGCAATAAAGAGTGTAGGTGAGAAATTAAAGTTTGAAGACCTTTTAGGGGGGGGGTTGGCCGGTTTTGGGGAGGGAAAGGGGGGATGATGTTGGGTGGTTAGTTAGTAAAAATTAGTGTTAGTAGTTAAGTATAGTTAGGTTAGGTTTAGGTTTAAGGTTTAATCGGGTACCGGGTTTGTTAAAAATAAGTTTTGTTGAAGTTATTCGGGACGTAATAAAGTTATAAAAGTTGTAAAAATAAGTCGGGTACAAGTACGGAGAGTTAGGGTGATTATTGTTTAATTTTGGTGAAAACCGTCGTTATTAAGTTAAACGTACGATACGTAATAGTTAAATTTCCAAAATACCGGGTAAATCAATATTATAGTTTTTATATTATAGAAATTAGTATAAAAATGTATTAGGATCAAAATCGGGAGTGTCGGACATGTTAGACACTTTTATAGTTCGCGTATTAACGTTTATTTAAAATAAACGTACGTAAATCGTTAATTGTACCAAAAGTATTAATTTAGATATCCTACGAGTGGAATAGTATGCAAGTGCCATAATAATGATATGTCGACTATTTCTAGTCCGTATGAAATGTCCCTGACAATAATGCATGAATTCGCTCCTGAACCAATACGGTTACACGAATTTGAACACTCGTAAACAAAATTTACGATGACATGAATAATGCACGTGAATAGTGGTTTTCTCTCGGAAATGAATAGTGTCAAGTGAATAGTAAAATTTCTGAATATGTCTCGGAATGTCAAATTGACCTCAAAAACGATGAATAGTGATCGATGAATAGTAAATGATGAATAGTAACTTGTGAATAGTAAATTGTCGAGGTTTAGAAAAATGACCGGAAATTACGAGTTGTGACATTGTTCCCAACTAGTAGCACAAAGACGGAGGTGTTGAACAGTTGGCAACAATTGTTTTTGAAAAATATCTCTCTTTTCACGCTCGTAAGCGGATTGAAAAGTTTCAATTTTTATTTCGGAATTACGTTCAATTGTTTCCTCCAAAATTTCGATGTCTTCCATAAAAGTTTTGAAATAATTTAAAACTCGACAACTTTTTGGTAAAGGTGTAACTTCACCAGAAGACGGTAAAGGACCATTTACTTGTGCCACAGTTTGGACCGGAGCCGCATTAGAAGATGAAACATATGACTCAGTGACAAACCAAGATTTTTCAGGTATTTCCTTTTGAGGAACAAAAGATTTAGAAATGTGAGGAGTTTTTGAATAATCATATGGTTGCCAATATTCAACTTGACTCATTTCGGATCGACTTTCTTCTTCAAGTTCTTCTTCTTCCTCAGTATCATAAACAATAGTTCGCACAATCATGTCATCACGCATACATTCCATACTGTAAATTTTAGGATTTTGTTTGAACGCTTTGTGAAGAAACATTGATTTATAATCACCAATTGCAAAACCTTTATCGGGTCTCGGTTTTAAAGTAAATTTCTGAATTATTGTTACAGAGCCCCCGGTTTTGTAAACAATATTACGAAACTCTTTGAGTTGTTTTTCAAGATCAACAATTTCACCGAGTAAATTATCTATATATTTCCTTTTTCGTATCTTATGTTCACAAAAATCCTTTTTGCAAATGGACAACTCTGTTTCTGTTTTTGAAAGTTCTTTTTGAAGTTGTTCAACCTGTTTTTGAAGTTCACACTTGTCACTTTCAGGTTTTGAAACCAACTTTCCATTTGATTCAATTAAATCTTGCATTTTGTGTTGGAGATCTTGTTCTTTATTGTAATAATCTTGAAAAGCCTTTTCAAAACTTTTTGCATGTTTAACCTTGTGTTCCAGATTTGAAAGTTGTATTTTATAACACTCAATGTCTCTTGTAAGTGACTTATTTGTTTCTTTTAAAGCTTTATTTATCTCATTTCATTTCAATATTTGCACTTGTTGAGCGTTCAGTTGTTTAGACAACAATATAAGGTCAGGGTCTGGAGCATACAATGGTTCATGTTGTTCTATAGAATCATGTTTATCATTCTCAATAGGATCATCAAATGAAACAATTGTGTCATCATCAAATGTAACAACTGTGTTCATTTGTTCATCTTCTTGAGATGATAAAGACGGGTCAGATGGAACAACTTGCGCCGTATTTGATTCAGAAGCAGAGGGTGATGTTATTTCATGTATTAGGCATGTATTAAGATCATGTACCTGAGACAAGCCATCAGTGTCATACACTGGGCCTAAATCATTCATTTGAAGTTCCTGCATGTTGGCCATAAGCATCACAGCTGCATTTGCTTCCGGATCTTCCATGTCATCATCGTTGTACGCATTTGCCCTGAAGCTGTTCTCCTGCTCAGTGAAATGTCCTTCCTTTTCATCTTTGAGAGCCATGAGTAATGCCTGCTTGTGAAACTTACTGCCCCGAGTTCTCAGTTTTGGACATGCAGTTGCAATATGACCTTTCTCATTGCAGTTGTAACACCATATTTCATTCCCAGAGTTAGAGTTCCCAGTTGCAACATTTTCATTCCTTTGCTGAGTAACACCAGAGTTGTTTCTGAACCCTCCGTTGTTGTTGAACCTTTGTTCATTTCCAGAATTTCCTGAATAACCACCTGATCGTCCATTATATCGATTATGTACCTCAACCCTTCCATCTTGAATGACAGCTTGATTCCTACTGTTCGATGAAGAGCGAAGACGGTTGTTTGTCTTGTTAGAGAATTTGCTGAAGGCACGAGCAATAAGAGCAAGTCCTTGATTCAACGTACTGAAGTCATCATCTTCATCGTCATTAGAGTTAGAGTAGTACATTGACTCACTGTTTTCATAGGGAACAGGTTGATTGTATTGCTGAGAAGAATCATATGGGATCATCTGATTTGGAGTTGTAGGTTGTGGGTAGCTGAAGTAATTCTGTTCTTGAACATAAGCATGATTTGACATTGGAGGTGGAGTATACAGAGATTGAGCTACGTGTGCCAACGAATTTGGTGTTGGTGGTGGTACGTAACCTCCTCGAAGAGCATGATCTTTCTCCACTTCAGGTTCATGGTGTTTCAGAAAATCATACAACAAGCCATACGGTGCATCATGAAGATTTTTGGTTTGACGAACGAATGTCGCACACTTTTGCCAATCCGGACCAAGACTACCAACAAATTTGGAGTTCACTGCGATCCTCGGTACTGTAATTTTATGTCTTTCCAAATCATTTACCACATTAGTGAAACGATGATAGTAGGATTCAAGTGACTCCCCTGGTTCAATTGAGATGTTAGTGTATTCCATGTAGAGTTTGGATTCCATATCATCTTTGTTCAATTGAGTGCCTTCCATTAGGAGATGAACATGTTCCCACATTGCTTTAGCTGTTTTCTGAGCATCAACACTGCGATAAATTGGATTAGGTATTCCCTGAAGTATGTAGGCCATGGCGTATTCATCAGCTTCACGATGTAGTTTCTGCTCTTCAGTTAGTTGTGATTCTGGAAGTGGTTTCTCTACTGGAGCCCGAGGAGGATCAGCAGATGGATCTCCACTTTCAAGTCTAGTTGGCCACTCAAATGGTCCTTCAAGTATCACTTGTTTCAAGAATTTCCCATGGGGTTTCTTAAGTTCAAGGAATCGTAAGAATCGACTTGACCACTGAACATAGTTCCCAGGTGTTAGCATTGGAGGTGTTTCAAGTGATCCTGCCTCATGTCTGGATTGTTGAGTTGTAATAATTTCACACATTCTATCAAACCAGTGAGGTTGTCTAGACGAGTACTGAGTGGGTTGTTGTGACATTGGATATGGTTGTTGTTGAGGAATGATTTGATGTTGTTGCATCATGAGATATTGTTGTTTTGGCTGAAACGGTTGTTGCTGAAAGTGTGATTGTGATGGTTGTTGATACGATTGTTGTTGATGGTATTGCTGAGGCTGATACTGCTGATGTTGCTGTTGCTGAGGATGAGAGAAGTAGTAATATGGTAGTTGAGACATCTTAGAACACTTGTGTAATGTTGGATCTTGTAGAAGATTGAAATGTACGTTCCTTTGGTTAAGATTAAGAATCCTTGGGCAAAGATAAGAATTTTACGCGTAACACAGAAACTTATGCGTAGGCTTCAAAGTTATGCGTAAAGGTTGATTTTATGCGTAAACAGTGAGTTTATGCGTAAGATTTTCCTTTACGCGTAAGTTTAAGCTTATGCGTAAGATTTTATGCGTAAGGTTCAAAGACCAAACAAATCTTTCAAACTTATCCAAGCTTGAAAGATATCTGTAGTCGAAGTATTCCACTAACTTGTCCAAGCTAGGGAAGTACTGAGTCACCATTGCTCGAAGAGAAGACCTTTGAAGAAACTTATGCGTAGAATTCTGTAACTTACGCGTAAGATAATCTTATGCGTAAGATCTGACTTCTGCGTAGAACTTAAGCGTAGAATACACTCTTATGCGTAGGAATGGGATTTTTGGCACAAACTAATGCGTAAACAGTGATCTTCTGCGTAGGATTGGGGTTTTTGGCAAAAGTTATGAGTAGACTGACCAAATAGTATTGTAGACAGCTTTTGAATTGTACTAACCCACAATCTTATGCGTAGAGTAACCAGAATCTTGTAAAAATCACTACTTTTTGAAGAAAAATGCTTAGAAATAAGTTTCTTTTGATCAAATAACTTCTCCAACACTTAGAAAACACTAAATATGAAAGATTTTGGTACCAAAAACTATTCTAATATCAAAGAAGCTACAAGACTTAAGAAACAAAGAGAAAAAGTACTAAAAACTATAAAAGATCAAAACTTTATGCAAAATCTAAGCTTCTAATCACTATATCAACCTTGAAACTTGTCCAAGCTTCAAGATTTGAGTGAAAGAAACAAAGAAAAAGCAAAAATATAGAGAAAAAACACCTAAATCCACATTAACACAAGAAACAACACTTCAATCTCTATTAGGCGAATGATACCACTTGTTAGGTGCCCATATTGGTATCACACAAGTAAAGAATGAGATAGATATAAGGATTGGTTGATTACAAGATATGAGAGAATTATAAAAGCAAGAGTTTCATTAATATATCAAAATAACCAACAAAAGTTATGTTAACATAAGCTTAGTATATATAGGGGAGGAGTAGGGCAACACTCCCTTCCTCCCTCATGCTTCTAATTCGTGGGCTTGTAAGCCTTATGGGCTTTTACATGTTGCCCATTTACTAAAACATAAACATAAATATTACTAGAGCAACCTAATACAAAATGTAATGACCGAGACTTGACTAAATACTAAAGTATGTTCCCAACACAAGTTCTGTGCCGTCTCATGTTGAGTTAAAGGGAGACGGCCTTGCTTCTGATACACTTGACGCCGTCAGGTGTTAACCTGATAAATTCTTTAAAGGCATCTCAGCATAGATTTCCATGGCATCTCATCATATGGTGACGGCGTCAGCACCAAAGCGTGATGCCGTCAGGTGTTAATTCCTGACTTTTCTTGTTCTCTTCATTCTTGAGAATAAAAACGTCAAAAAAGCTCCAAATGCTCCTGGTGAGTGCTTATTCACTCACCTTTTCTAAGCCAAAATAGGGTTTTATAATCCAAAAACTAACCTAAAACGCCAAAGAAAACATGTTTTTGTGATTGTGAATGTGCAGGTACAGATATTTCATAAAATGACGAAAAACAAATGAAACCCGGCAAGAACGAGCACGAGAGTAGAACGAGTCAGAAAGTCAATGCTGAAAATCAAATTGAGCTTACAAAGTCAAATAAAGTCCTCAGAGTTTGAAGATGCACAAAAATGACCCTTGTTGTGGAAGTTTGATGGAATGACAAAAATGGTCGTTATAGTTTCAAAGATGGCAACTTTAGTCCCTCAAAGTCATATTTTGAAGAAAGGTCCTTCATCTATTCATTATTGGCAAAATAGACCCTTGGAAGTTCAGTTTTGAATTATTGGCAGATTAGGTCCTTTTATTTCAGAAAATATCACAAATGGTCCTTGTGTATTCTTATTATATTTCTGAAAATACAAAACAAGTCCTAGTCCAAATTAATAACACCAAGCCCAAGATTAAATATCACAAGCCCAAAACCAAAGTCCATACCCGATCCATCCCTTGGTCAAAGTTATTTACACGGGTCAACGAATTCAATTGGTCAAACTCCATTATACTATTACCCCAATTACCCGCCCCCCAATTTCCAAATTACCCAGGTCTCTATGAACCCTAGAATGACCGTATGCTCAAATTACAGTGAGTAAGGACAAACTAGTCAAATAAGAGCATTTCTAGAAGCTATTGGTGATGTCAGATGGTGTCAGAGAATATAAGAAGCACAAACGGGACATGTGGCAGGCTACAATTGGTTTGGACGCGTCACAAGTTTCGATCAAAGGGTGGATATCAATTGGGCAATGATTGGAGTTGATCTCACGGATCTGAGGGGATGTAAACAAACACAAGCTCACACGGATTGCCAGCTTGGCAATCCGTGACCCTCTACCACACCTCTCCTATAAATAGGACCTCTTTTTAGCTCAATTAGTAGTTAGTAGTAGTCTTAGCGAAGCTCTGTCAGTTTTTAGTCTTGAATGTAATTAGTTTAGATATTGTAATGAATTTCAATTTACCTTAATAAAATTTTCAGTTTTCTCATATTTCTTATTAGCTTATTGTTACTGTTTTAGTTAATCAGCTTTTATAAATCTTAAATTCAGCTTATATCTCAGTTACTTTCAGTATTTTTCATTTAGTTTAATCAAATCTATCTTTCAATTTAGTTTAGTCACCTATTCAAAATACATAAAAATCATAAAATTATAAAAATAAAAAAAAGTTTTCATTTGGTTTAGATAAGTTTTCCAATAAGTTCATTTAGCTTTTACATAAACAATACAAGTTTTGTAGCTTCCTGTAGGTCTGTTTTCAGTTCAATATCACAAGTACTCTTTGACAGTCAACAAAAGTCAAAGTATGAAGTTAATGGTGAATCATGGTGATAGAGATGGATTGGGACAGACATGGAAGGTCCTAGCCTATCTAAAAGACAGGCTAGCTTAGTGAATCACTCCTGTTCTAGCTGGAGTGAAAGCTCATTGTAAGATCTGTTACTATATCTTATTAACTAAGTTTAGTGATTAAATAGTTGTGTAGATCTGCTTTGTTAGATAGTTAGTTGTTATTTTGATATTATTTGATTGAGATTTAGTTAGTTTGATTATATTTGATAGCTTAGAAGTAGATTATATGTAGATTTATTCATCTGTTTTTTCTAGCATATTTGTGATATTTTTGAATCTGTTGGGTCTAGTTGAAATAGTTGTTGTTTTACCTTAATTCAGTGATTTATCATTGTTTTGGATTGGCTTGGTGGTGATTAGTGGTTTACAAATAGGTGTTGAAGTGTAACTGATAAATAAAGGGGTGTTTGGAACTGAGATTTGCTGAGCTTTGTTGCTGTTGTATAGCTGTTCCACTGTCACATGTAGGTTACTTTAGAGTAGTTAAAGTAATCTAAACCATCAATACAGTAAGTCATTTCACAAATTAGTCAAAGTAGGTGTCAATTTAGTTAAACTGCTATTGAATTGTTAAAACAGTCAGTGTAATAGTTATGATAGTTACATAGTAAGTCATTAAAGCTTTATCTAGTTCATAATTAGCTTAATACAACTAGTTGTAGAAGAATTAGTAGATTAAAATTGGAATTGGTCAAAGTGGTTTAGCATTAGTTAAGTCAGCTTTTTCATTACAATTAGTTGTTGTTAGCTGCTGATCTAGAGTTAATTTTGAGCAACAATTAGATGATTTAGATAGTTCTTTTACATTTTGAAGATTCTTAGCAGTACTATAGAACTTTTGCCCCCATAATCTTTATCTAATTAGCCTTTTAGGTCTGCTAATAAGCTGTTCCTATTTAGGAGTTTGGAACTAGTATCTGTTTTGGATTGTAGGCCTGCTAGTGCATTATTGAGCTTGTACTTGTGTTCAATTGGTATTTCTGAGTTTGTTTGAAGTAGTATTAGTGTTGTGAATGATCATTTGCTTTTGGTTTTATCTATTTGGTACTGTGCTTAATATATGGCTTATTGGATTGCTTATTGCACCAATTTATTAAGTTCTGTGACTTTCCTGAGCATTTCTTGATCATATCTGAGATTCATTGAGCTAACTTGAGCATAACACAACTGTGTTTTAAGTTTTAAAAAGATTTGGTCACAAGTGCTTATAAATAAGCACTTGTGATTAGCTGTTTTGCTTTAAATAAGCACTTAAACTGCTTATTTTGATTTCAAAATTTTTCTCCAAGTTCATTTTATTATTTTTTGATTTTCTGTTAATTTTTTAAATTTTTCTAAGTTGATTTGATATTTTTTTTTCTTTGATTTTAATCATTTTTAAATACTTTTCAATAAACAAAAATCAATAAAAATTCAGAAAAAGCCATAAAAAATACAAAAATATTTTTGGAAATTCTTTTATAAAATTTTAGATTTTTCAGAAATTGTTTTTCATTTTTTCCCTTTTATTTTATTTTTTATATTTTCCTTTATTTTTAATTCATTTAAAAATACAAAAACATAAATAAATTCATAGAAAATAAAAGAAAAGTCAAAAAAATATTTTTCTTTTTCTGTAAATTCATTTTATTAGTTTAAGATTTTTAGAAAATTATTTCACGTCTGTAGGATCATTTTTCAGTTAAAGTTACGTTTTATTTTGAACGTTACGTTTTAAATAATCGCATTTGCATTTCCGTTTTAAGATTTTTAACTTTAGTGCATACCTAGCTTGTACAATTTGCATAATTTGTGTTTATTTGTCATAACTTGAAATTACTTAATCACAATTTTCACATTAACCACTTTTCACTACACGGTTTGAACGAATCGAAATTCTTTGATTCCATTCACCTTCGTACGGATACGACTCGGGTGATCCGTATTTCTTGCGGATCTCCTCGATACTATACTACTATTATATATAATTGATTTTGACTATTCGTTTTGAATATTCGTTTTGAAAAATCGTGTTTTGATAAGCCTTCCTCTATCTTGTATATATTCTTTATAAAAATATAAAAATTGAAAAATTGAAAACACTTTTCCTAAAGTGTTTACAAAAATACAAAATAAAGTTACAGCCTCGACTCTCCCGTGGAAGGGAGGGCGTTGTAAACCAAATAAGCCTCACAACATAAGAAAAACGTGAAATTAGTTGTTTATCGGATTACTTCAAATTCTACAACCGATAAAGCGGGAAATACGGAAGCTAAGACATTAAATTGCTAGCTGAAGAGAGAAATATTCTTCTTTCCCGTCCCGTCGCGAGTAGATTTGAAGGAAACGGTTACGATTAACGTAACGTTTTATAAAAAGAAAAACAAAAAAAAAGTTTTTGAGATTTGTGTAAATGAAAATATAAAAATAAAAAAGATTTTCTTTTTTCTTTTCTTCTTCTTTTTCTTTTTGATTTTGTTTTTGGTGTATGCACACTCGTTCTTCTTTTGAGAGTCTTACTTCTCCATTCTCAAACCCCGAGCGGGTTTTATGACATAATAGTCGGGTTCATTTCCTTGACGACGAGGAAATGAACCAAAACGAACAACACAATGGACCCCCGCCGATGGGTGGTCCTCAACACAATGTGATCCCTCCGATGGGACCACAACCGGCATTTGATCCACGTCCGTTGGAGGAACAACTCCAATCACTATTCAATTGTGTGAGGAGAGCCATCGTGATTCTAGATATCAATGCCAATTTTGAGATCAATCACGGATTACTCAACTTGATCACGGGCATATCCTTTCACGGGTTTGAACACGAGGACCCATATGTGATGAGGCGAAAAATGAACCACTTTTAGGGGGTCATTTAAGCCGGAATTCGAATTTATTTGATCAAATATTGCCCTAAATCGTTCCTTTTGTGATTTTAGGTACTTTGGGAGTGAAATCTGGAAAAGGAAGCAATTCGGACGTTTTTGGAGCATAAAAGTGAAGAAAATGCCAAAGTCTTAATTTTCCTTGCTGGGAACAGTAGGTGACGGCGTCAAGAGGAAAATCTTGACGGCGTCAAGAGTAAATGTGGTGACGGCCCAGAGAGAATGTGAAGGCGTCACCCAAGGCCGTCACGTGTTAACTGGTCAAAACTTGTGCGCGTGGTAGCTGACACCGTTTTGGCCATAACTTTTGCATACGAACTCGGATTTGAGCGATTCAAAAAAGAAAACGAAGAGGACGAAGAGATCTACAATTTGGTGAAAAAATGGTCTTGATGGTGTCAAGAGAAATGAGGTGACGCCGTCAAGAGGGGCCGACAGAAAACATGCCTATAAATATAACTTCATAACTTCACTTTTTGTAAGCCCTAAACCCTAAGGTCAATTCCTGGGTTTAGGTAGGTGTTTTTACAGCAACTTAGAGGGTTTCAATCACTCCATAAACATCATGTATTGGTTTGATGATTCTATCTCAACTATGTCTTTCATTATTCTTGTTGATTGTCCTTCTTTGATTATGTTTTATTAATTCACCTTGTGTCTACTTATGATTATGTGAAACTTGTATATAATTGATTAGATCTCATTGATTTCTTGTTGATGGTTGTGTCTATCTCCATCAATGAGGGCTTGTTGATGTGTGTGTCTATCTCCATCAATTAAGGCGTGACAACTTCAATAGATCTAGTTGGTTTAGTTTATAATTCTTGTTTCCTATTGATTCTTGTTTTGATTGAATGATTTATATGTTAGGCTTAAGAAAACTGGCAGATCTCCAAATGGTAACCTGCTTGAACGTCTTAGGAAACATGAACCGATTGCACTAAGGTCTTTATTGGTTGTATTTAATGCATGAGCCACTGTTTACAATCCCTATGGTTGTGCTGGGCATGGTATAGGAGGAGATAAGAGCTCATAGAATTGGGGAGTTATGTGCGATACCCCATGAATGGTATTAAGGAATACAACCCGTCAATTAAAACAAGGTTACAATTCAATAGGTAGGATTGGATAGCTAGCAAGGAGTAACATATCATGGGTAGACATGCTTCACTTATCTTGTAGAACCTTAGTTTAGTTTTCTTGCACATTAGTTTAATTAGTAGCTTTTGGGTTAGTTGATTAGCAACTAATTCCGCCCCTCCTTCCAATACCCGAGATTTTTACTTGCTTTTCATAAAATATAAAAATACAAAAAGAATCATCCCTCACCTTTAGACCTAGTTAAATTAATTTCAATCCTAACGACACTATTCCTGAGTTGAACGATCAATCCCCCGGTACTTGTCACTATACTATACTACAACGATCAGGTACACTGCCTGGTGGGGGTTGTAAGCTTCTCAAGATCCCTTGAGAGGTAAAGCCTGGTGCAATTCCCATGCATCAAGTTTTTGGCGCCGCAGCCCGGGGAATAGTTATTGTTTAGGTTGAATTTGATTTTTATTAGGTCTACTCATTAGATTCCTATCAAGTGAGATTTTTTTTTCTTTTTATTTTGTAGCTTTCTTGTAGTCTATCTTTTCTTTGTGATTTTGTATGTAATTTGCTTCAAATGGACACTACACTTAGACTTCTAAGATTAAAAGATAGGGTTGAGCGGCTAACACACCAAAGAGTTCAAAATACCTCATTTAGAGACACCTATGAATCATATGAGCCTTCACCTAGGATAGATTCTTATGAACAACCTCCATGTTTAAGATCTAGTTTTAGTGAGGCCAATAGGAAATGCGACCTAGTTTGTCAAGGAATTATGGAGAGAGCCATTGCAACAAATCATAAGTTGGATGAAGCACTAGGTTTGCTATTATCACTACCTAAGAAAACAATTGAGGAGGATTTAGCCGAGCATGATCACATAGATCAAAAAGACCTAGGTTTTATGATCGATGATGATGAATCTCAAGAAACAGATGATGAATCTCTTGGGCAATTTGTATATAGCAGTCAGAATATTGAAGATGATCCTTATGATTCGGACATAGAAGTTGAGATGCCTAGAGAAGCATGTGAGATACTTGGGAGAATGTTAGGGCTAGATTATAGTAAAACACATGTTGAGGATATAAGTGATATTAACACATGGAATGATGAGGTAAATAACATAAGCCTACAAAATACTCAACCATCATTTGAGGCACACACACCGCCCGTGACTTACCCGGAAGAAGTAGAAGAAACTTTAGGAATTCCGATGGAGGTAGAACCCTTGGACCAGGCACCACTAGAGGATATAGGTTTGAATACTTGTACTTATAACCTTACTCCTAGTTCTAGGGAATTTCCTAATGTTGATGAACCGGAACCTCAACCTTTACACAACTTTCCATCCTTAGATATATTTCTAGGAGACAAAAAAGGAACCGACCCACCCATCAACCAATATTATCCGGGTAGTTTTAGGACGAAGGAAGCCATTCACTCACCCCCTTCACCTCACGTGGCATATTCACACCCTAAGGGTGTGTATCGCTACTTTCACCCACACTTAATCCTAAGTGTAGGGAAAACCTCCCCCATTTCCGTTAAATAAGAGTAGAGTCAGGCTCGTGACTCGAACAAAAACAAGCGCTTCTTGGGAGGCAACCCATGTTCTGTGTATTTTTATTTGTTTGTTTGTTTGTTTGATTTTATTTGTTTCCGTATGCATGTATTATTTTTGTTGCTTGTGGCTCATGTTTCAAAATAAATTGTGAAAATGCTTTATTTTGTTTTAAACTTCGTCTTAATTGCATATAAAGGTATTTTGCAAAAGATAAGTGTAAGGGAGATCCAAATTTGTTTATAAGAACGAAATTGAGCATGAACCAAAACAATATTAAATGGACATGTGTATTAGTACTTGTTAGAGTCAAATGCTTGTATCGAGTCATAATGATGTTTTGCAGGATTTTCCAGGAAGTAGGACGAAGTTTTTCCAGAAATTTTCCGGAAACTTAACATAAGAATTTCTACAGGTCACTTCTGACGGCGTCATGAGTTTACTCTTGACGGCGTCACGTGTAAAATTCTGGAAATTTTGCTAGTTTTGTTTATACCGGACTCTTAAAATTTTTGTTGTTTCTTTAGTTTTATAAACTCCAGGAAATCTGCAAACATTCATTCCACAAGCATTATATCTTTAATTGTTTTGTTTTTATTCCTAAGTCTGGAATTACATCTAGTTGTGAGTTATCTTTGTTCGGGTTGATGCTTTGGGTTTTTGTCTATTTTCTCAGGTTTTACAGGTTATGTATGACAAGAAGATGATTATTATTCTGGAATGGAAGCTTTGATTGTTCATTTCTTGGAGGAAGATCTAACCTGGCCACCTTATTATCCATACCGAGTGAATCAGGGGAGTATTTGATTTCATTCATTTTACTTATTTCACTTTTACATTCTTTACTTGAACATTGGGGACAATGTTCATCTTAAGTGTAAGGGGAGGGTAAAATGATGATACCTTACATGTACACTTTCGCTTGAGTTTGTTTTGTTTAATAGTAGATGTGTAATAAAACTATGAGAAATACTTGTTAGTGCAATTTTAGCGCCAAATTTAAAATTTTTTACAACATTTAGGAGTGAAACTTTGGCCATAGCAAGCGTCTCATGGATAGGAGATTGTATGACTAGCACATAACCGTATATTCAGAAAAATTTTCCACCCAAATATGTGAGGTTCGCCTTTTAGATTTGATAGGAAAAGCATTTACTATTAGTGCTTATGAGTGTACCGGTAGCATTTGGATTCTAGAACTTGCGTTAGTGATGCATCCCGAGACCGCTAGTGAGACTACATTCGTGTAGTAGGATTTACTACATGATAAGAGGCATTAGGATCACCCTTGTGTTAAACCCGTATTATAATTACTTGACCATTTAAGTCATATTACTTGGCTAGTTAAGTCAACTAATTTTTCCCACACCTTAGCGTTGTACTCATTTTTAGTACACGAAACCCCTAGTACACCCCTCCGAGCCTATCTTTTCGTTTCTAACTTTAAGCATTTTACTTAAAGGAAGAATTTGTTACACCCCACTTAAATGTACAACCAAATCGCCTTAGCCTTCCGTGTATGCGCTCATTTTTAGTGCATTATTGTTATTTGTTAAACCCTAAGTTAACTTTCTAATTGATTACATGGTTGCTAAGTCGAGTCATATCCTTGTACATATTGTTTTGGGACGATTGGGACTCATGGGTAAGTACTTATTTTATGGAGTAATGGGGAAGAACATAATATTATTACCCCCATATGTACGTTAATCTTAAAAGTGCTCCAAGTGTTTTGATTTTCTTAATTCGAGTCATTAGAATAGTTTAATGTCAAGTATGTAAAGATTCAAGTGTAAGGGGAATGCTTAATTCCCTATGATGTATTATTTTGGATGGTAGGGTAAGAGTGTATGCAAAAAAAAAATAAAAAATAAAAAAAAAGAGAAAAACATACGGACTACCATCCCTTTTTATTTTATGTTTTTGTTATTCTTCATTTATTAGCTTAAGTCGAGTCTAGTCTTGGCTTAGCAACGC
Source organism: Artemisia argyi (assembly GCA_030686995.1). Taxonomy (NCBI): domain Eukaryota; kingdom Viridiplantae; phylum Streptophyta; class Magnoliopsida; order Asterales; family Asteraceae; genus Artemisia; species Artemisia argyi. Next base: position 44,830,587 of record CM060705.1, on the reverse strand, counting down.
CATATTGTACATGTAATTAACCAAGATTGTTAACTCGCCACCAGTAAAGACTGCCTATATCCAACAAAACCGTGTATTTCATATCCCTACACCTAACGTTACAACCCTTTAAAAGACCTCTTTGATAGTTTATCCTAGGTGCTTACGCCATGTGGTGGAGGTTTGATCCTTTCCCAAGCCTATGGTAATCTATTTGGCTATGACAGGTAGTGAGAGATATCTTCCGTTTCCATATTGTAATCTATACTTTATTACACCCGAGAGATGTGAGTATCTAAACACTATTTGTGAGGTGCTAGTATATGACCTCCGTGCTTGTCTTTGGTCTTTAGTGGAACGATTATTTGTTGTAATTACTTTTATATTAGTGTTAAATGACCCCTAACTTGTATTTTGACTAGAATAAAAGCGCATTTGCTTGAGGACAAGCAAATCTCAAGTGTAAGGGTATATGATGAGGCGAAAAATGAACCACTTTTAGGGGGTCATTTAAGCCGGAATTCGAATTTATTTGATCAAATATTGCCCTAAATCGTTCCTTTTGTGATTTTAGGTACTTTGGGAGTGAAATCTGGAAAAGGAAGCAATTCGGACGTTTTTGGAGCATAAAAGTGAAGAAAACGCCAAAGTCTTAATTTTCCTTGCTGGGAACAGTAGGTGACGGCGTCAAGAGGAAAATCTTGACGGCGTCAAAAGTAAATGTGGTGACGGCCCAGAGAGAATGTGAAGGCGTCACCCAAGGCCGTCACGTGGTAGCTGACACCGTTTTGGCCATAACTTTTGCATACGAACTCGGATTTGAGCGATTCAAAAAAGAAAACGAAGAGGACGAAGAGATCTACAATTTGGGGAAAAAATGGTCTTGACGGCGTCAAGAGAAATGTGGTGACGCCGTCAAGAGGGGCCGACAGAAAACATGCCTATAAATATAACTTCATAACTTCACTTTTTGTAAGCCCTAAACCCTAAGGTCGATTCCTGGGTTTAGGTAGGTGTTTTTCCAGAAACTTAGAGGGTTTCAATCACTCCATAAACATCATGTATTGGTTTGATGATTCTATCTCAACTATGTCTTTCATTATTCTTGTTGATTGTCCTTCTTTGATTATGTTTTGTTAATTCACCTTGTGTCTACTTATGATTATGTGAAACTTGTATATAATTGATTAGATCTCATTGATTTCTTGTTGATGGTTGTGTCTATCTCCATCAATGAGGGCTTGTTGATGTGTGTGTCTATCTCCATCAATTAAGGCGTGACAACTTCAATAGATCTAGTTGGTTTAGTTTATAATTCTTGTTTCCTATTGATTCTTGTTTTGATTGATGATTTATATGTTAGGCTTAAGAAAACTGGAAGATCTCCAAATGGTAACATGCTTGAACGTCTTAGGAAACATGAACCGATTGCACTAAGGTCTTTATTGGTTGTATTTAATGCATGAGCCACTGTTTACAATCCCTATGGTTGTGTTGGGCATGGTATAGGAGGAGATAAGAGCTCATAGAATTGGGGAGTTATGTGCGATACCCCATGAATGGTATTAAGGAATACAACCCGTCAATTAAAACAAGGTTACAATTCAATAGGTAGGATTGGATAGCTAGCAAGGAGTAACATATCATGGGTAGACATGCTTCACTTATCTTGTAGAACCTTAGTTTAGTTTTCTTGCACATTAGTTTAATTAGTAGCTTTTGGGTTAGTTGATTAGCAACTAATTCCGCCCCTCCTTCCAATACCCGAGATTTTTACTTGCTTTTCATAAAATATAAAAATACAAAAAGAATCATCCCTCACCTTTAGACCTAGTTAAATTAATTTCAATCCTAACGACACTATTCCTGAGTTGAACGATCAATCCCCCGGTACTTGTCACTATACTATACTACAACGATCAGGTACACTGCCTGGTGGGGGTTGTAAGCTTCTCAAGATCCCTTGAGAGGTAAAGCCTGGTGCAATTCCCACGCATCAATATGCTCACATCAGAAATTTCACCGGCATCGCTGAGACCATTAGAATGAATCAAGTTCCTCACGATGTGGTAAAATTGAAGTTGTTTCCTTTCTCCCTTAAAGGGGCAGCCCGGACTTGGCTGGAAAAGGAACCGCTGAATTCGATTCACACTTGGAATGATCTTGCTTCCAAGTTTGTGAATTATTTCTATCCTCCCTCTAAAAATTCTAATCTTCGATCCCAAATCTTTCGATTCCAACAAGCTTTTGATGAGTCATTTAGCGAAGCTTTGGATCGATTCAAAGATTTGATGGAAAAATGTCCGAACCATGGGTTCACCGACCTTCAGCAGATTGATACTTTCTATAATGGGTTAAGTTATGTTGATCAAGACTCACTCAATTCTGTTGCGGGTGGGAACTTGTTGGCTTGAAACACGAATGACGCTTTCATGATAATTGAGAATAAGGCTCGTGTGAGAATGTCTAGAAATAAACCTCAAGTGTCTAATAATAGTAAAAATAATGATGAAGTGATGAATATGCTAGTGGCTCTAACAAAGAAAGTTGATGCTATGTCTATTGAAAAACCAAATCATCAAGTCAATGTTGTAAATCAAGGTTGTGTAACTTGTGGCGGTCCACATCCATATTACGAGTGTCCGTCAACCGGTTCTTATGCTCAAGAGAACGTGTATGCTGCAAACATGGGTGGCAACGGTTGCCCACCTCCTCAAGGAGATCGAAATCTTCTCAATTACCGTTCGAGCAATTATCTTGGACAACCCGGTTTTCAAAATCAGAGTCATAATAACAATGTGCAAAACCGTACACATCAAGTTAATCAAAATCAAAATCGACTAAATCAAGGTTTTCAAAACCAAGGTGTTAACCACAATCGAAATTTTCAGGGAAATCAAAATCAAGCCCCATTCAAGGGAATTTTCAGAATAATAATCATGGGAATTTTAATCATGGAAATCAGAATCATGGCAACTTTCAAAACCGTGGGCAGAATTTCAATAATCAAAATCAATGTGTTATTCTAAATCAAACGCCCACGGATGAGTTGATTAAGCAATTAATTCAAAGTCAACAAGCTTTAATTGTAAAACAAGATGAAACAACAAGGTTATTTGCTACTCAAATCAACGATATCAACAAACGTTTAAATGATCGACCCTCGGGCTCTGGAACTCTTCCAAGAAACACGATCGCTAACCCGAGAGGCGATGCTAAAACGATCACAACAAGGAGTAGTGTTTCTTATGATGGACCAACGGCTCCGACTGCCTCTTCTTCTCTTCCTCCTAAGGTAGTTGTCCGTGAACCCGAGGTGACAACGGATATGGGATTCCTATTAATAATGGAAGGACCGAAGAAATCCAACCTCCGGTGGTCCCAACATCTAAAGGAAAGGAAAAAGTTGTCTATGAAACTGAAAAAGAAATTCCTGTTAAAACAAAGTTGCCTTATCCGTCACGCTTAAACGAACAAAAGCACCGCGAGAAAGATAAAAACCAAATGGAAAAGTTTTATCAGATTTTTCAAGAATTACACTTTGATATAAGTCTCGCGGATGCTATACTTTTGATGCCAAAATTTGCTTCGATGCTAAAAGGTCTTTTGAATAATAAGGAAAAGTTGTTTGAAATGTCTAAGACCCAAATGAATGAGAATTGCTCAGCGGTTCTTCTTAAAAAGCTACCCGAAAAGCTTGAAGACCCTGGCAAGTTTCTCATTCCATGCAATTTTCCGGGTATGGATCAATGCTTCTCCTTGGCCGATCTTGGTGCTAGCATTAACCTAATGCCATTGTCGATTTGGAAAAAGTTGTCTCTTCCTAACTTGACACCGACGCTTATGACCCTCGAGCTTGCCGACCGATCTACGTCTCGACCAATTGGTATAGCCGAGGATATTTTTGTCAATGTTGGGAAATTCAATTTCCCTGCAGATTTTGTGGTTGTTGATTTCGATGCTGATCCACGGGTTCCTCTCATTCTCGGGAGAGGATTCCTACGGACTGGCCGTGCTTTAATTGATGTATACGACGAGGAGATTACCTTATGTGTTGGAAATGAAGCTGTTACGTTTAATCTCGATCAAACCGCGAGATACTCCTCCGATTACGATGTTGCTTCCGTCAACCGAATTGATGTTATTGATGAGGCGACGGAGGAGTATTCTCAAGAACTTCTTTGTTTTACCGACAATGCTTCGAGTGGCAATCACACTCCTTCTTTTGAACCAATCATCTCCGATTCTTCCCCTTCCCTCACTCCGTTTGAGGGAAGTGATCTCGCCTGGGAAGAAATCAAAGCTTGTCTTTCAAATGATTCAGTTTCACCGGAAATTGATAATTCTGACTTTGATCCAGAGGGGGACATTTTATTAATTGAGAAACTTTTAAATGAAAACCCGATTGTTTCTTCCCCTCCGATGGACCTAAAAATGGCAGACGTAAAAGAAGTAAAGCTGTCAATTGAGAATCCTCTGGAGCTCGAGCTCAAGGATTTGCCTCCTCATCTCGAATACGCTTACTTGGAAACTAATAATAAATTGCCCGTTATCATATCAAAAAGCCTTAAAGATGAGGAGAAGACCCGACTCTTAGATATGCTTAGGAAGCATAAAAGTGCTATTGCTTGGCAAATCTCTGACATTAAGGGAATCGACCCTCGATTTTGCACTCATAAGATTCTACTTGAAGATAATCACAAAGCTTCCGTCCAACAACAACGACGGGTTAACCGACAAATCCACGAAGTGATCAAAAAGGAAGTTATAAAACTCCTTGACGCTGGAATGATTTATCCGATCTCAGATAGTTCATGGGTCAGCCCGGTTCATTGTGTTCCAAAGAAGGGCGGAATCACTATTGTGAAAAATGAAGATAATGAGCTTATAACGACTAGACTTTTGACCGGATGGAGAGTTTGTATCGACTACCGCAAGTTAAATGACGCGACCCGTAAAGACCATTTCCCGCTCCCTTTTATGGACCAAATGCTTGAACGATTAGCGGGAAATGAGTTTTATTGTTTTCTAGATGGCTTTTCTGGGTACTTTCAAATTCCCATTGATCCCAGGATCAAGAAAAGACCACTTTTACTTGCCCGTATGGAACGTTTACCTATCGTAGAATGCCCTTTGGCCTATGTAATGCTCCAGGCACGTTTCAACGGTGCATGATGGCCATTTTCTCCGATATGATTGAAAAAACCATGGAAGTGTTTATGGACGACTTCTCCGTCTATGGAAATTCTTTCGACTCTTGCCTCTCCCATTTAGAGAATATGCTGAAACGGTGTGAAAACACCAACTTAGTTCTAAATTGGGAGAAGTGCCACTTCATGGTTAAAGAGGGCATAGTCCTCGGCCATAAAATATCCAAATCTGGGATTGAGGTAGATCATGCAAAAGTTGATGTTATTGCTAAGCTACCTTATCCTACGACCGTCAAAGGAATCCAAAGTTTCCTTGGTCATGCTGGCTTTTACCGACGTTTTATACAAGACTTTTCTAAGATAGCCTGGCCTCTAACTCACCTTTTAGAGAAAGATGCCCCGTTTAACTTTACAAATGAATGCATCGATACATTTAATTTCTTGAAAAAGAAGTTAACGGAGGCACCGATCTTAGTTGCCCTTGATTGGAGCTTACCATTTGAGCTAATGTGCGATGCTAGCAATTATGCCATTGGTGCAGTTCTGGGGCAACGAAAGAATAAGTACTTTCAGCCGATACACTATGCAAGTAAGACAATGAACGACGCTCAACATCACTACACGACTACTGAAAAAGAGATGTTAGCGGTTGTCTATGCTTTTGAGAAATTTAGACCGTATTTGCTTTTGAAAAAATGCATAGTGTATACGGATCATTCAGCCTTAAAATACCTAATGGCAAAGCAAGATGCTAAGCCACACCTGATGCGGTGGGTTCTTCTACTCCAAGAATTTTATATTGAAATTCGAGAAAAAAAAAAAAAAAGGAGCTGAGAACCTTGCTGCTGATCACCTTTCACGACTTGAGAATCCCCATCAAAGTGCCCTCGAGAATAAGGAAATCACCGAAACATTTCCTCTCAAGACACTTGGGAGTATGTCTAAAATTGACCAAAGTACCCCATGGTTCGCCAATTTTTCGAATTACCATGTGGGGAATTTCATTAGGAAAGGGATGTCGTCCCAACAAAAGAAGAAATTCTTCAAAGATGTCCAACATTATTTTTGGGACGACCACTATTTGTTCAAAGTCTGTGCGGATCAAGTGATCCAGCGGTGTGTTCACGGTACGGAAGCCGTTGAAATTCTTATGGTATGCCATAGTGGACCCACGGGGAGACATCATGGTGCCAACTTCACCGCAAAGAAAGTATTTGATTCCGGCTTCTATTGGCCGACGATTTATAGGGATGCCCATGAATTGGTGAAATCATGTGATTCTTGCCAACGTCAAGGGAAAATTTCTCTAAAAGATGAAATGCCACAAAATGCTATTCAAGTTTGTGAAATTTTTGACGTTTGGGGCATCGATTTCATGGGACCATTCCCGTCATCAAGAGGAAATAAGTATATTCTCGTGGCCATCGATTATTTGTCCAAATGGGTTGAAGCGAAGGCGCTCCCCACCAATGACGCCCGAGTAGTTGTCAAATTCTTGAAAAGTCTCTTTGCCAGATTTGGTGCACCTCGAGCCATCATAAGTGATCGTGGGACCCATTTTTGCAATGATCAACTTGCTAAAGTAATTCTTAAATATGGTGTCACACATCGTCTTTCCATGGCTTATCATCCACAAACTAGTGGTCAATTGGAGGTGTCCAATCGTGATTTAAAAAGGATATTAGAAAGGACCGTAGGAGAGCACCGTGCCTCATGGGCCGATAAATTAGATGATGCTTTATGGGCTTTCCGGACCGCTTACAAAACACCCATTGGGTGTACTCCTTATAAGGTGGTTTGCGGGAAGGCTTGTCATTTGCCCCTAGAACTTGAGCACAAGGCCTACTGGGCCTTAAAACATGCCAATTTTGACTTAAAAACCGCGGGTGATCACCGAAAAGTTCAATTGAATGAGTTAGTCGAACTTCATGATCAAGATTACGAGAATTCTTTGATATATAAAGAGAAAACAAAAAGACTTCATGATGCCAAGATCAAAGACCGCATTTTCAACGTTGGTGATCAAGTGCTTCTTTTTATCTCTCGTTTGAAGATTTTCTCGGGTAAGCTCAAAACCCGTTGGTCTGGACCATTCACCATAACACAAGTAGTCCCTTATGGTACCATTGAGTTAGCTCAACCTGATGGTCCCAACTTTAAGGTGAATGGTCACCGTTTGAAACATTACTTTGGAGGGGATGTACCAACCATGGTAGTACCGGATCCCCAGACTTTCCCCAAGGACGATTAAATTCGGGGATCGAGTCAAGCTACGTGACTCGGTAATCAAAAGCAAAGTGCTTCGTGGGTGGCAACCCATGCTTATCCAATTTCATCTTCGTATTTTTCTTATTTCTAACGAATAACGTGAGGAGGGGATTGATGAGTGTGTAAATACTCATCATTTTTGGTCAATCTGAACTGCAAAAACATTTAAAAACACTCAAAAATGCATCAAAATACTGAAAATATTCCAAAGATTGTGTTTTATATGTTTCAGATGCAAAAGGAATAATAACAGATGAAAACGAACAAAATTTGCATAATTGGCAGTTTCAGTCCCTGAACTTTCAAAAGTTGTCAAAACTAGTCCCTGGTTATTCAAAACATGGAAAAATATCATTAAGTCCTTGGGGATTCACAAGTTGTCAAAATAAGTCCTTTAAAGTTCAAAATTGCAAGATTACAGCTTTAGTCCCCCAAGTTTCAAAAATGTCAAAATTAGTCCCCGGGTTTTAAAATTGGAAAATTATCAAAAATAACCCTTATACTATTCATCTATGGCATAAATGGTCCTTGTGATAACTTTGAGAATGTTACCTCTTCAAACCCCACAAAATCCAAATAATACAACTTTGGTCCTTGGGCTTAAATTTATACAAACCAAACCGGACCCTTAAACTTATTTACTAAACCTATAAAACCCTTAACCCAAATAAAACCCAACACCCTTTGGCCCATTACAATCCAGCCCACACCCTTTTTAATATTACCCAGGGTTTGACCCGCGTTGACCAAACCATCTTTCCCCCCCAAACCGTTTCCCTGCAATACCACCTCCTCCATATCACTGGTATTCACCCAACTTGCTCCACCACCCCACCTTATCCTTCCCCATTACACATCCCAAGGGCAATTAATGCCACTCCCCTACACACGCATCACAGACCCCCCAATAGGCCTCAACAAGTTTTCCCGCCAAAATTGAATGGACGGCTAGGATGAATTTGACTCAATCAAAGGCCAAGATTGCAAGTGGGATATTCTCAGAGTCATGTGGGGAGTCCAAAAGGTCTTAAAATATCGAGAAAGATGCAGAAGAGAGAGGCAGTGAGTTAATTTAGTTTAGTAGTAGTTTAGTTAAATCGTATTAGTGTAATTTTGTTCTTTCAGTTGTAATTGTTACTTTAAATAGTTGTAATCTTTATGTTTCAGTATAATTCAAACCTTCTTTAATTCCAATTTCAAGTCCCTTTAATCAGTTTTGATATTATTCAAGTAAAAGTGACAATTTACTTAAATCTTGTTTAAACTTATTAAAACCTATTCATTTAAGTTTCTTTAAGTTTAATTATGAGATTTTAAAAGCTTTTAATACATTTAAATCTGTTTTGTGTCATAAACCAAAAATATAAAAAAATATAAGAAAATAGGTAAAAAAATAAAAAATCACAAGAGAAGGTAGAAGAAGAGAAGAACAAGGTGCATTCTGGATTGCTTTGGGTTTAGTAGCTTCATGGGAAGCTTAGGATAGTGGTTAGAGTCCTTGGTACCTTACTTCTGTGCTCGGATCCATTTGTAAGCCAAATTCTCATTTTTGGCATTTTTATTGTAGCTCTGCTTATTGCTGCTTATCTTTGTGCTTTTATGCTTATTTAGGGTTACTTAGTCATAATATTGCTTAATATATGGTCCTTGTTCACTAGTTCTCATTTGTGCTCATATTTCCATTTTGACTACCATTTTTGGCATCTTATAGGATTCTAGGAATTTGTGGTCTAGGTTTATGCTTTTGTGTTTATTTTAGGTCACTTAATCATATTAAGTTGTTGTGGATCAGTCTCATAACCCCTAGTAATCATTTGTGTCATAAATCATAAAATTTGTTTATAAAAGGAGTGTTTTAGCTAATGTTAGTAGTTGCAACAAGTCATAGTAGGTCCAAATAGTTCATTCAAACCATAAAATCCAGTACATGTTCATCTAAAAGTCAAAACCTTGGTTTAATTGTTCTAATATATTCACTGTTAGGAGTTTTTGTTCAAAATCTCATCATCTGGTTGTATAAGTGTATCTCATAGCTTAAGTCAGTCTTATTTCAACTTATAACTTCATAATTAGTCATTAGGATCTAGTAAAAGTTCAAAAAAGTCAAACAAGAGTCAAAAATCAAAAAGTCAAATTTATCCTTTGTCTAAAAATCCAAAAATTGGAGGATTTGTTTAGAATTTTGTGTTAGGATCTAGGACTTGTGCTTTTCAGGAATTGTAGTCTACCACCTCAACTTTGATGTCCCACAAGTAGTTCATTTTTGTAATTTTTTCTGTGGGCCCCACAGGTCCTCAAACTCAGCTGCAGGGGGACTGACCTCCCCTGCTGCACAGCACCCCCATCCACTGCCACCACTTTGGTCGGTCCCACAAGCCACCTCAGTGGGCCCCACACCCCCCCCCCTCAGTTCTTTGGACTCACAAGCTGGCCACCTTTCCAGTGGTACCAAGCTTTTGACCTTAAACACCCTTGTGGGCCCCCTAGATCAGTCCCAACCTTGTCCCATTTCTGTGCACATTTGGTTTTAGAAAGTGCTTATTTGAGTGCTTATTGGCTTATCAGTGGTACCCTTTAGTTGTTTTGGCTTTTTATCAGTCCACTTTACTTATTAGAATCAAAATCCACCCCTATGGACCCCACAAGGGCTGATTTCCATCAAAAGTCAACAAAAGTCAACTATTTTTGTTTATTATGTCCATTTTGCTTATTTTTAAGATTGGGAAAAGGTGTTTTCACAAAAGTTCTTTGTTTTTAATTATTAAATAGTGTTCCAAAAGAAAATCCATAAAAAACCAATTTAAAATTAAGTGATAATTTCTATTTAATATTAATTATCTTTCTAAGTTTCCTTTTTAGCTTTTTATTAAGTAATTTGCATTTTTATATTTTTATTAATTTTCATTTATGTTAAAGTATTTTTAGTAATTTTTCCAGAATTTTATCTTGTCATTTAGTACTTATTAGATTTAATATTAGTTTTATTAATTATTAATTAATATTTAAGTATTAAATAGCATAATTAGTTTTTATCAAGTAATACCTAGTTTTTATATTTTTCCTAGCTTTTATATGTTATAAAATAAGCTTAGGAATTTTTCTAGAATTTCTACTGTTCATCTTCTAATTTTCTAAATTAATTTAGTTAAATTAGATTTTAATTAATAAATAAGTAAATAATTAGTAAAATAGTCTGAATATAATTTTTAGAAACTTTTTATAATTTTTTAGGATTCCTGTGATGGTTAATTAGATTTATAAATTTTTCTTTAATTTTCTAAATCATTTTTAGTATTATTAGTAATTTAAATTAGTTTAAATAGTTTAATTAATATTATTAGTGTTTAATTAATAGAAAATCACAAAATGACAAAAAGACATATTTTTAAGTTTTTATATTATATTTAAGTTTTTTTAGAAGTTTTAAAAATAAATTTTCATTTCCTTAGTTTTTATTTAATATTATATTATATTTAGTATAAGTTAAATATTAATAATAAGTAATTAAATAGTTTTAATTAATAATAAATAATAAAATAATCAAAAAAATAATTTTCCTTTAATTAAATTTTCTTTTAATATTAAGTTTTTAAAAGTTTCATTTTTACCCCCTGTAGTTTATATTTGCTTAAAACTCACCTTTCTCCCAGCACGCAATCGTGTCTGATTTTAATTTGGATTACGTTTAGAGACGTCTGTTTCCTGTAATTGTTAATAATGTTATTCCTAATCATTCCATTAGTGTAAAACAAATCCAAATATTTATCTGGTTATTTCCCATTCAAATTCACCCAATCACAAACCCGTTTTTATACCATCACACCTCGTTGGGACATAACGACCCGGGGAAGAACTATACTATCCATGGAGCATTGACTCTAGGCAGTTTGACTTTGTTGACCCATTCACTTGGTCAATTTAGGTTGACCGTTTGGAGCCAGTCAGGGATGCCTCTTCTACTCTTGTGTTCCATGGTTGTTTGTGAATGTTTGTTTAGGATTGTCCGCGATTTATGATGACTCTCGTGCTCGTCATGATGTTCTTCCTTCACTCGAGTTTCATTTATCGATGCTTTTGGAAATCCTATATCCGTGAATCTTATCAACTAACGTTTTCTTTGGCATAATTAATAAACGGCCCTAGAATTTTGTTAGGATTGCCTTTTCCCGTAAAACATTGAGGACAATGTTCAATTCTAGTCCGGGGGAGGGTGAATCTTCGATTCGATTTGACCTTGCATTTTTTCACCATGCCGTGTACTCTTGCAACTCTGTTTTTCTGCCAAAAATAAAAAAATTGAAAAATTTCAAAAATTTCAAAAAATTTCGAAGAAAAATGAATGAAAAAAGTCATGGAAAAGCACAAAAAAATGAGAAAAAGTTGAAAAAGTTGTGCAAAAATATAATAAAGTTTGAATAAGTGTTTTTACACCTTGTTGACTTTCTTGCTGGCGAGAGTAGAAATAAATATTTTGACTTGACCGGGCGTGTTGAGCCCTAGCTTGTTCCCTTAGCCAATGATAATCACATAAGCTTGTGCTAGTCTTGTACACCAGGAGCTATAAAATGCGAATTCTTTTCCTAGAATTTTCAAGTTCCCGTATTTGACTTTATACATGCACAGCTTAAAAGCTTTCACTAGTCTTTTACATCAGGAGCTAGAAAATGCGAATTCTTCTTCTATAATTTGCAAGTTTCCGTAACTGACTTTATATATGCGTGGTTGATTATCGGCTAAGTATTCGCTGGTTTCATTATTTGGAATCTTAAATTGCGAAGAGCGAGAAATGATAGAGTTTATTTAGAAGTTAGATGCTAAACGTGGAGTAGTTGGATTTCTTTAGAGCTCATGAGAGGTACTTGTGGCTTTTTACTCCCATAAAATATGTCACCGATATATAATAGTTGTTCTAGGTTAATTAGTGGTATTTAGGTTTGGATAATATTTAGTTCTTTATTTTCTTAAGAGAATCTTTGCTTTAGAAGTTGGGTACATATCAAGGAACATCAAAAATAAGAGCAAAAATGAAAAAAAAAAAAAAAATCAAAAGTCAAAAGTTGATTATGTATGTGGTTTTGGAGCTACCCGATAAGCTTCCATTGATGTTAAGAAAAAAGTAAAGAAAGAAAAGTATGAAAAATATGAGAAAAGTGAAAAAATTGAAAAATGAAAAAAGTGAAAGTTGAAAGTTATGATGAATAAGAGTTTGATTGTAAATAAGTTGTTGGCGCGTAAGGAGCATGTGAATGATTCTGAATTGGACATATGAGGTATACGTGTAGCACTCCGCAACTTATCTATGATATTGTATGTACCCAAATTCCTTGATGTGGACCGAATTTCTATTGCAGTGGTTCTTGAGAAAAAATGGAAAACTACTTATCGTTAAAACTTGTTATCACTATCGGACTAAAAAATATTGAAACGAGAAAATATGAAGCAATTCATTTCTCAACAAAATTAAAATATTGAGATACAAAAACTTAGGACATGGGAGTAAGAAGTTTCCACAAGTAACTTTTATGAGTAGTGTTAGCATCTAATTTGTAGATAAGCTGTGATCTCGTTTGTACGCTTAGTTTGGGGGCTTGTGAAAAATCAAGGATGACGATTTTTATCTGTATGGTCACTTTTCTATGAGAAGTGTTTCTACTCGTTGACCCTAAAAATTATTGCAAAATAATGAAATTTCAACAAACCATCACAAGTATGAAGTATGAAAAGTCAAAAAATAATGAAAGTAGAATAAAGGAAAAATTTTGGAAAATGGAGCGTTTGCGGGAATAAATGATTTTATTACTTCTTTTGAACCTCCTTGCTACTTTACAAAGTCAGTAGGAAAAGTTATGAAATTATTTATCCCAAAAGCGTGAATTGATCACATTGCGTGAGGGCACGACAATACCTTAGACCGGGGGATTTTGGTGAGTGCTTATTCACTCACCTTTTCTAAGCCAAAATAGGGCTTTATAATCCAAAAACTAACCTAAATTCTAAAATGCCAAAGAAAACATGTTTTTGTGATTGTGAATGTGCAGGTACGAATATTTTGTAAAATGACAAAAAAACAAATGAAACCTGGCAAGAACGAGCACGAGAGTAGAACGAGTCAGAAAGTCAATGCTGGAAATCAAGTTGAGCTTACAAAGTCAAATAAAGTCCTCAGAGTTTGAAGATGCACAAAAATGACTCTTGTTGTGGAAGTTTGATGGAATGACAAAAATGGTCCTTATAGTTTCAAAGATGGCAACTTTAGTCCCTCAAAGTCATATTTTGAAGAAAGGTCCTTCATCTATTCATTATTGGCAAAATAGACCCTTGGAAGTTCAGTTTTGAATTATTGGCAGATTAAGTCATTTTATTTCAGAAAATATCACAAATGGTCCTTGTGTATTCTTATTATATTTCTAAAAATACAAAACAAGTCCTAGTCCAAATTAATAACACCAAGCCCAAGATTTAATATCACAAGCCTAAAACCAAAGTCCATACCCGATCCATCCCTTGGTCAAAGTTATTTACACAGGTCAACGAAGTCAATTAGTCAAACTGCATTATAATATTACCCCAATTACCCGCCCCCAATTCCCAAATTACCCAGGTCTCTATGAACCCTAGAATGACCGTACACTCAAATTACAGTGAGTAAGGACAAAGTAGTCAAATCAGAGCGTTTCTAGAAGCTATTGGTGATTTCAGATGGTGTCAGAGAATATAAGAAGCACAAACGGGACATGTGGCAGGCTACAATTGGTTTGGACGCGTCACAAGTTTTGATCAAAGGGTGGATATCAATTGGGCAATGATTAGAGTTGATCTCACGGTTCTGAGGGGATGTAAACAAACACAAGCTCACACGGATTGCCAGCTTGGCAATCCGTGACCCTCTACCACACCTCTCCTATAAATAGGACCTCTTTTTAGCTCAATTAGTAGTTAGTAGTAGTCTTAGCGAAGCTCTGTCAATTTTTAGTCTTGAATGTAATTAGTTTAGATATTGTAATGAATTTCAGTTTAGCTTAATAAAATTTTCAGTTTTCTCATATTTCTTATTAGCTTATTGTTACTGTTTTAGTTAATCAGCTTTTATAAATCTTAAATTCAGCTTATATCTCAGTTACTTGCAGTGTTTTTCATTTAGTTTAATCAAATCTATCTTTCAATTCAGTTTAGTCACCTATTCAAAATACATAAAAATCAGAAAATTATAAAAATAAAAAAAAGTTTTCATTTGGTTTAGATAAGTTTTCCAATAAGTTCATTTAGCTTTTACATAAACAATACAAGTTCTGTAGCTTCCTGTGGGTCTGTTTTCATTTCAATATCACAAGTACTCTTTGACAGTCAACAAAAGTCAAAGTATGAAGTTAATGGTGAATCATGGTGATAGAGATGGATTGGGACAGACATGGAAGGTCCTAGCCTATCTAAAAGACAGGCTAGCTTAGTGAATCACTCCTGTTCTAGCTGGAGTGAAAGCTCATTGTAAGATCTGTTACTATATCTTATTAACTAAGTTTAGTGATTAAATAGTTGTGTAGATCTGCTTTGTTAGATAGTTAGTTGTTATTTTGATATTATTTGATTGAGATTTAGTTAGTTTGATTATATTTGATAGCTTAGAAGTAGATTATATGTAGATTTATTCATCTGTTTTTTCTAGCATATTTGTGATATTTTTGAATCTGTTGGGTCTAGTTGAAATAGTTGTTGTTTTACCTTAATTCAGTGATTTATCATTGTTTTGGATTGGCTTGGTGGTGATTAGTGGTTTACAAATAGGTGTTGAAGTGTAACTGATAAATAAAGGGGTGTTTGGAACTGAGATTTGCTGAGCTTTGTTGCTGTTGTATAGCTGTTCCACTGTCACATGTAGGTTACTTTAGAGTAGTTAAAGTAATCTAAACCATCAATACAATAAGTCATTTCACAAATTAGTCAAAGTAGGTGTCAATTTAGTTAAACTGTTATTGAATTGTTAAAACAGTCAGTGTAATAGTTATGATGGTTACATAGTAAGTCATTAAAGCTTTATCTAGTTCATAATTAGCTTGATACAACTAGTTGTAGAAGAATTAGTAGATTAAAATTGGAATTGGTCAAAGTGGTTTAGCATTAGTTAAGTCAGCTTTTTCATTACAATTAGTTGTTGTTAGCTGCTGATCTAGAGTTAATTTTGAGCAACAATTAGATGATTTAGATAGTTCTTTTACATTTTGAAGATTCTCAGCAGTACTATAGAACTTTTGCCCCCATAATCTTTATCTAATTAGCCTTTTAGGTCTGCTAATAAGCTGTTCCTATTTAGGAGTTTGGAACTAGTATCTGTTTTGGATTGTAGGCCTGCTAGTGCATTATTGAGCTTGTACTTGTGTTCAACTGGTATTTCTGAGTTTGTTTGAAGTAGTATTAGTGTTGTGAATGATCATTTGCTTCTGGTTTTATCTATTTCGTACTGTGCTTAATATTTGGCTTATTAGATTGCTTCTTGCACCAATTTATTAAGTTCTGTGACTTTCCTGAGCATTTCTTGATCAAATTTGAGATTCATTGAGCTAACTTGAGCATAACACAACTGTGTTTTAAGTTTAAAAAGATTTGGTCACAAGTGCTTATAAATAAGCACTTGTGATTAGCTGTTTTGCTTTAAATAAGCACTTATTTTGATTTCAAAATTTTTCTCCAAGTTCATTTTATTATTTTTTATTTTCTGTTAATTTTTCAGATTTTTCTAAGTTGATTTGATATTTTTCTTAATTTTTCTTTGATTTTAATCATTTTTAAATACTTTTCAATAAACAAAAATCAATAAAAATTCAGAAAAAGCCATAAAAAATGCCAAAATATTTTAGGAAGTTCTTTTATAAAATTTTAGATTTTTCAGAAATTGTTTTTCATTTTTTTCCATTTTTTTATATTTTCCTTTATTTTTAATTCATTTAAAAATACAAAAACATAAATAAATTCATAGAAAATAAAAGAAAAGTCAAAAAAATAATTTTCTTTTTCTGGAAATTCATTTTATTAGTTTAAGATTTTTAGAAAATTGTTTCACGTTTGTAGGATCATTTTTCAATTAAAGTTACGTTTTATTTTGAACGTTACGTTTTAAATAATCGCATTTGCATTTCCGTTTTTAGATTTTTAACTTTAGTGCATACCTAGCTTGTACAATTTGCATAATTTGTGTTTGTTTATCATAACTTGAAATTACTTAATCACAATTTTCACTTTAACCACTTTTCACTACACGGTTTGCACGAATCAAAATTCTTTGATTCAATTTACCTTCGTACGGATACGACTCGGGTGATCCGTATTTCTTGCGGATCTCCTCGATACTATACTACTATTATATATAATTGATTTTGACACAATCAGCTCCATTTTCCAGAATTCATGTCTCAAGTACCTAAAATGACAAAAGAAATGATTTGAGGTAATATTTGATCATAAAAACATGATTTAGGGCTTAAATGAACCCCTAAAAGCGTAACAAATATTTCCTTATCATTCCTCCAAAAAGGTAATGAGTAAGCTTGCATTTGCTCCATAAACATTAAGATATGATCTTGAATTGACTCCAACCTCAAAAGATTCGATTGAAAGGTCTGAGTTTAGTAAAATGCCAAACTTCAACACTGGTAGAATCTTATCTCCAAAAAATCAGGTTGTTACTGAAAAGCTCCTTGCATTCTTCAATAAGCATTGACTTAGAGTATGTGGAAGAATCAGAGTCAATGTCTCAAACACCATTACCTCCTATTGAATAAACTTCAAGGAGCTGAACCTCTAAAGGGTATGGTTCCAGAAACTGTGATGGTATAGTTTTCTATAAGTTTGCATTTTTAAATGGACTTAAATACAAATTAATTAGCATCAGTAAACTTTGTGATGCTAAGTATATTATATAGTTCAATGATAAACAAGAAACAATATTTAACTCAAACAAAGAAATGGTGTTGATTGCTCCAAGAAAAAGATATGTATATGTACTTTACATGTCATCTTCTTCTTAAAATGAGGCATGCTTTCTTGCCAAAGCTTCGGAAAATGTTAACTAGCTATGGCATAAGAGGTTATCACACCTCAACTTCAAAAACATTAACCAACTAGCAAAACAAAACCTTGTTATTGGTCTTCCTTCTCCTGTCTATTCAAAAGATAAACCATGTTCAACATGTGAGAAAGATGAGCACCGTAGGGAATCATTTAAAATCGAACAAACCACAGTCACTAAATGTCTTCATCTACTACACATGGACTTATTTGGAATAGTCAATCCTCAGTCCATTCATCATGAAAAATACACCCTATGCATTGTTGATGAGTACTAAAGGTACACATGGGTATATTTAATGAAAAAGAAAAGTTAAGCAGCTAAAACAATTATGTCTTTCATTAGAAAAATTGAAAACCAAAATGACACAAAGGTCAACTAAGAATAAACAATGGGACTGAATTCTTAAATAACACTCTTAACTATTTTTGTGATGAAAGAGGAATCTCTCATAACTTCTCTTCAGCCTACACACCAAAACAAAATGCGGTGGCTGAAAGGAGAAATAGAACCCTTATTAAAACTGCAAGAACAATGTTAAATGGGTCAGTCCTCTAAAAATATTTTTGGATTGAGGCTGTAAGCACTATATGCTTCACATAAGTGTAAACTATGTATGAGATTAAGGGTAAGTTTACTTATCAAGTGTGAAACGGGTATAAGTTAAGTGGTGGTGGTCGAATGCTTAGTTTCTAGTGTTAAACGGTAAGGACCCCGTGAGAAGGATGATATTCCTGTAGTTGAGGTAACACTAGCATCGACCGGGTACCTTTGTCTCATCTCGCAAGTGAGGATGAGGAGAAGGGTTTATGTGGTACCTTTGTCTTACCTCATAGGATAGGGTGAAGAGAAGGGTTTATATGGTAGAGATGATAATGGATGTAGATCCACTAACGATGGATGAAGAACCTCTAGAGGCTGGCAAGTGAAGTGTGTATGCTTGCTCGTTGCATCTTACCTTAATTTCATCTAGTATATATAGGAGAAAGTTGGGGTAAGATATGGGGGCCCTTGGGCTTATCTATGGTTTAGGCTACTGAGCCATTTTCTAAATAATGGGCTTGTCTAAGTTGGGGGACTCAATATATACAGTGTAGTATATATACGTAATCAAACCCCCTATCTAGTATAGTATGATTCTTGGATCATGATGTGCTAGACTTGTATGTAATGTAGGCTTTCCTCCTTTCTTTCTGATGATACAATCGGTTATGTATAAGTCATGTAGTGAAAAGAGGGTGCATGGGTACCTTCGTCTCATCTCTTAGGCGAGGATGAAGAGAAGGGTTTAATATGCCCTAAAAATGTTCCATTTTGTTTATGGATTTTTGTGTAGTCTAGCAATCACGAGCTAGGACTCGGTCGATATATACGTATGTGGTAAGTCCCTAAGTCTAGTGTAGTATAACACCTGGATAATGGTGTGCTAGACTAACATTTGTTGAGCAGGCCATAGCCGATTGATGACATATGAGCCTGAAAGGCGTCAGAACCTAAGGGGTTGGAGCCTAAGGGGTCAGAGCTTAAGGGTTCAGAGCCAAAGGGGTTCATAGCCTAAAGAGGAAGAGCCTAAATGGCTTCTAAGCCTGAATAGTGTCAGAACCTTAATGACGCCAGAGCCTGAATGGCGTGTGAGCCCGTTGGTGTATGAGCCCCTGGGCGCTAGAGGCCGTTGGCGTCGGAGCCCATTGGCATTGGAGCCCTTTGGCATTTGAGCCCGTTCTCAATTGAGCATGATGGTGTTCGACCCGTACCTAGCTGTTGAGGCCATACCAGGTCACGTTTAAGCTGTACCAAGCTATTTAAGGCCGTACCATGCCGTTTCGGGCTATGTCCAGGCCGTGTCAGGTCGCATTTGAGTCGTACCAGGCCATTTTAGGCCGTCTGAGGCTGTACCAGGCCATTTCATGTTGCATTTAAGCCTTACCCAGCCCGTTGAAGTCGTATCAGGTCGTGCCAAGCCACGTCTAGGCTGGGTCAGGCCATGTTTAGGCTGGATCAAGCCGTGCCAGGAAGCAAGGCTAAAAAGCTAGGCCATGTTCCCAAGGTCATATTTGTTGATATAAATAATGTTTGTGAATGTTATTAATATTTCTCAATAAACCTATGTTTTGATAATCACAAAACTTAAATCAAATTAAGTCAAGAATAAGACATAAACAAGTATTCGGTGACAAATATTTACCTCTACATTTTATATCACTCAAGGTATGCATAAACTTAGTAACTTATGCATTACATGATCAAAGGAAATTTTATATTAATACATAACATTATATAAAATGATTTTAACATTTTATATATATTTGTAAATCATTTTTGGTAAAGCTTTATTAAACCACAAAAATATGATTTCAAATTTTCAACCAAAAAGGGCAAATTTTATCCAGAAAAACTTTTGGAACGTTCAGGAGGGCGGCCCCCTTAATTTTACTAGGCGGCCCCCTTAATCATTAAGGGGACCGGCCTACAATTAAGGGGACCGGCACGCTCCCGAACAGTAAAATCTGGCCCTATAAATATTGGATCATTCCACATATTTTTCTCACCTTTTTGCACTATAAACTTTCTGATCCAATCTTCTTCTCTAGATCTAAAATCCTTTGATCATATATTTCATAAGTCTTTGTTTCCAAGTGATCCAAAGCTTCATCCATTCAAGTGCAAGAAGAAGAACACTTCTCTACATCCATCTTATTGTAGTGGTGTTGTGTATAGCTAGTTTCATATAGTACTAGTGATAGTTATTTGTTAAGGTGTTGTGTATATTTGTTGATTGTAGAATCTTGGTGTGTTGTAAACTAATTTAGTAGTTGTGACTTAGTTGTGCATAGAAGAAGGTGTGAAGATTGACAAGGTGTGAAGACGGTGTGAAGTCTTGAAGAAGGTGTGAAGGTGTGATTAAGGTGTGAAGATCACGTGGTGTGATATTTGGTGTGAGATTGGTTCTAGCTACGATTAGAACTCGACACTTAGCTTAGTGTCGTTAACTTGTGTAAGCCAAGGTGTGTAAGGTTTCTCCACCATAAGGAGTTTGTTGACATAGTGAAGAAAACTCTCGAGTGTGGTACTCGGGGAGTGGAGTAGGGCAAGGAAGGTGTCCTTGTAGCTGAACCACTATAAATTCACGTGTTGTGGTTTGATCTTTCTAACTCTATCTTTTCTTCATTATATTTCAATACTTTCAATATTAGTTTAGACTTGCTTATATTGGTTGTTGCTTGAACTCACTTAGGATCGAATCAAAAGTTTTTATAACCAACAAAATATTTTGGAAATAAATTTAAAAGGACATAAAACTATTCAACCCCCCCCCCCTTCTAGTTTTCCACAATTGGTATCAGGAGCCACGTCTAGCAAGATCTTTAAAATATATTGTATTTTAAAACTTGTAACGATCTATGGAATCTGAAAAATATTTAGAAGGGCAATCTATGCAAAGACCACCACTATTTGAAAGTGATAGATTTTTATATTGGAAAAATCGATTCGAAACTTATGTGAAGTCAAAAGATCTAGATCTTTGGCATGTTATTACTAATGGTGATTTTTTACCTATTCAAAATAACCCGGAAACTAAGAAAGATGAAATCGTACCTTTTGAAAAACAAAATGATGATTTAAAAAGAAAACTTGCTAAAAATAATGAAGCAAAAATGGTTATTTATAATGCGCTACCACGTAAAGAGTACGAAAGGATCTTTATGTGTGAAACCGCAAAAGAAATTTGGAACTCTTTACTAATAACTCACCAAGGTAATAGTCAAGTCAAAGATAATAAGATAGATCTACTTGTTCAACAATACGAGCAATTCACGATTCCGGAAGAGGAATCAATTGACAATGCTTTTGCTAGATTTAACACTATCATCACAAGTTTAAAAGCACTTGATGAGAATTTTTCTAGTAAGAATTTTGTTAGGAAGTTTCTTAGGGCTCTTCATCCAAAATGGCGAGCTAAAGTGACGGCTATTGAAGAATCGAAGAATTTGTCAACTTTGCAACTTGACGAATTAATTGGAAATCTAAAAGTCTACGAAGTCATCATTAAGAAGGACTCCGAAATGGTCAAGGAAAAACGAGAGCAAAGCAAGTCAATCGCCTTGAAAGCTAGAAAGGAATCTAGTATCGAAGATAGCTCATCTTCCGAAAGTGATGACGAAGAATACGCCATGGCCGTAAGAGATTTCAAGAAATTCTTCAAAAGGCGAGGAAGATTCGTAAGACAACCGTATGATGAAAAGAAAACATTTCAAAAGAGTAAAGATGACAAGAACAACAACATTGAAAGAAAGTGTTTCAAGTGTGGAGATCCAAATCACCTTATTGGAAAATGTCCAATGATGACAAGAGATCAAAATCAAAGAGCATTTGTTGGAGGTGCTTGGAGTGATAGTGATGATGATGAGAATGAAACGACAAAGGAAGAAAAATGTCTCATGGCGAATACACCAAATGAGGTACGTTCCGAAACCGAATATTTTAGTGATGAAAGTATATCATTAGATGAAAAAGATCTAGATAATGAATATATTAAACTATGCAAATTAGGACAACTAGTAATGGCCAAAAACAAATCACTAAAATACATTAACAATCAATTAGAAAGTGAAGTACTTGAACTAAAAATTAAAATACATCAACTAGAAAAAGGTAAAGAAATTTTTGAAGAATGTAAATCATGTCAAGAGCTTAAAGGTGAAAACGAAATACTTAGGGAAGAAATTCGCAAACTTGACAAATTTGAAAATAGTAGTCAATCACTTAGTAAAATAATAAGTATTCAAAGAACATCCGGAGACAAAACCGGCTTAGGATTTAATTTAAATGAGGCTTCAACAAGCGAGATTAAAAATGTAAAATTTGAAAGTGAACTCAACAAACAAAAACCTTTAAAATCTAATCCTAAGTATATACTTATTAATGATAAGAAAATACCTCTTGCCAACGATGAAGAAGTTAAAGATTTTTATAAACCGTCTTTAAAGACCGAAGTAGGATCTTCTAAACCCAAAATAAGATCTAAAACTCCACCACCTAGAAAACCAAATAATTCTCATCCTAGGTCTAAAACACCTCAACCAAGAAGAAATCAAAATAGACAAAACTATAATAACAATAGTAATCAAATGTGGAACTACCAACAAAGCTACAATCCTTGAGGCATTCTACCACCTTTCATGGACCCGAGTCAAATGTTAAACATGTTTGGACCAAAGAACTTTGGACCAAAAGAACAATGGAGATCAAATGGCTAGACGAACATTCCTTGAGGCAATCTTGGTTTTTCTCTCAACATAGACTTTTTCAAAGTCTATATTTCATCTTGATGATGTTGAAGATTTCTTTTGAAGACCACCGGGTACGCCATTCTTTCACAACTCATTGCCATGCTTAGATAAATATGCATTGTTTGATTTCGTCAATTATTTAGATATAATTTGTTATTGTCTTCTATTTGTTAGAATCACATATATACTTATATATACATATATATACTATTATACGTAATATATATATATATATATATATATATATATATATATATATATATATATATATATATATATATATATATATATATATATATATATATATATATATATTCACTTGTACATAACCTAGATACGTCATTTGTTGACTTTCTAGAACTCCAAGAAATCGTTCTTTATCGAACCCTTTCTTTCCCCCCCCTCACGTTATTCTAGTAAGTCCTCTTTTAGGAGACTCATGATGATGAAGGGATATGAGTCAAGTGGACTTTTATAATACAAGAACGCCTTCGCACGTGAACACTATGGATGAAACAAACTCCTCTCGCCAACTATATCCTATCTTCGCTACTATCCTTCAAATCTCACTCATCAACCCATCTTTCAATCACATTTATACTTATATATAAACAATATATATATATATATATACACACTTATTCACAT
Organism: Artemisia argyi; assembly: GCA_030686995.1. Taxonomy (NCBI): domain Eukaryota; kingdom Viridiplantae; phylum Streptophyta; class Magnoliopsida; order Asterales; family Asteraceae; genus Artemisia; species Artemisia argyi. The sequence continues at coordinate 44,807,191 of CM060705.1, read as the reverse complement.
ATTCCCGAACACACCTCAAACCCTTCATCAACTTAACACTTTGATCATTTTAACCAAAAATTGTCAAAGGTATATTTTAATTATCGAAACAGTAATTAAAAATTGTTAAGAATTTTATCATCGTGCCAATAGACGTTTACGTATTTTTGATATATTATAAATCTAATTATATACGTATAAATATTTTTGTTCCAGAAACGAATTCCGCGAAATTTGGAAAGTTTCAAAGGCGGCCTCCTTAATGATTAAGGGGACCGGCTTGTTATCGAGGGCGGTCCCCTTAATGTTTAAGGGGGCCGGCCATCTGACACTTCCAAAATCGTTTTCCTCCTTAATTCCATTTCCAAACACTCCATTTACTCACTCACTTCTCCCCCTATACTGCTGTGAACGAAACTAAACCTCCAAAACCACCAAAATCCTTCACCAAATCACCAATCCGGGGTTGTTTCGCAAGGGGCAAACATCAACCAAATATATAACAACATCTTTTGTAAGTTTTCCAACATGCATTTCATCACATTTCATTCGATTTGGTGTCTTATCAATAATTATGCATTTTATTAAAATTCATTTTAATTCGATTTTAAGTGTAATTGAAGCTAGAAATTGAACTACCAAATGCTCCCCATAGGATTAGGATGATGTTTTGCAACTCAAAATTAGTATAACATATCATCTTGTCAAAATCATTAATCGCCCATAAACCCTAGTCGAATTTTATTTTTCAAAAGGCACATTGTTGATATAACTCTTAAAAACCATTTAAAACTTACTACATTACATTGTTTTAACGCTCTAAACAATCAAAGCATACTTTTCAAGTTGTTGTTAAATGGTTCATGAAGACAACATGGGCGTTTGGTTCATGAACAAACCATAACTATATGAAGTTATTTGAAACCTAAAACTAGCTTATAAGTTTTGTTAATAATACTAGAATCAATAGAGGTCATCAAGATATATAATCAATATATATATATTGATATTTTTAGGATATTGTTATCTAGTTAAGGGAGCGTTTGGTTTATCTTTAAAATGATATTTTTGAAAACTAAAATTCGCATTTCAATCTTTTAAATAAGCTTATGTTGTGTCAAACTCTTACGAAATGGAAGATATATAATCTAATATATATCTAGCCTTATTTCGAAATGAATTATGATATCATACCCTTTTGATATTATACATTCTAAACGAGTTTAAAATCAAAATAAACGGAACATCATGAAACTACTTCATTGAATATTTTTTTTTTTTGTCGAAGTAGAATTTCGTTCAACATATAGTGCATATAATTATATAAATATATAACATATGCATGATAGTTGTTTTTATATTAATTTTATTTTTGATGTTATATTGTTTAGGTGAAAATGCCTAAGACCACGGTTGGTGATGTCTCCAAAACCAAACAATACATTCCAAATGTCTCTTCTACTCCCGGCATGTCTCCTTCAGTTGCATGTTTCTATCGTCCTATTGAAAATAGAAACATTCACGAAGGACGAATTGTCGATCCATCTTTCTATGAAAATGATCAAGCCGAACGAATGTTCACCAATATTCGTTTTGAATGTCTTTTCCAAATCAACGAACCTATCATTCCTCGTTTTATCCTCGACTTCTATAGCCAAGTGACGGTGCAAACCGATCCCTATGGTCATCTCCTCATTTCCTTCATGATTTAAAATCAATTCATCACTCTTACTCTTGCTCAATTTGGGCAAATTCTTAGAATCCCATTCAACGGCCAAGCCGTTTTCTCAAATGAATGGGATCTTTCCACTCTTGAAAGAAATCGTCCTCAGGATGCCCCCTACTATTCTGAGATTCCTAGTCCTGAAGACATTCGTCGAATGCTTGAACTAGAACGTCGTACGACTAGTCGAGTAATCAAGTCAAAGAATGTCGATATTCATGCCAATCAAATCCTCCTCAAAGAGCTAAGCCAAGATATGAAGAAGTGGGAAGAACTCATTCGAGAGAATGCGTTTGGTACTGGTGGTCACCGTGATCATGTCACGGCGAGCATTGCCCACATGCTTTATTGTGTTATTGCTGAAGAGCAATACAATTTGGCTTATCTTTTTGTTCATCGAATCATGTCCGCCAAAAACACCCCAAATGCCAATCTTCCTTACGGTATGTTTCTCACACGACTTTATCGTTATGTGATGGAACATTACCCACATCTTCAAAGAGACTACTACGTTCATATCCTTCCTACTTTGAACCAACTTACTCGTGTTCGTACTCGCCGTCCTCGTAGTGACAAAGGAAAATCTCGTGTTCCTTTGTATTCTAGGCCTCGTGGTTCTACATCTCATCGTGATGACGATGATGATGAGGAGGAAGACACCTCACGTGTTAGTACTCCATCCCCCACGACCTTTGTTGATGATCTTCCTGATCTTGATTACTCCGAATATTCAGTTCCTCTTCCTCACGAACGTACCGATGAACTTCTCTTCACTCGCCAAACCTCCATCATCAATCAACAACAACAAATGCATGAAGAGATGCGAGGAGGATTCAAATCCGTTGGGAAGATGTTTAGGAAGATGCTTGGAAAGAAGAAGAAGTAGAAGATTTTGATGTATTGCTACTTGTTACTTGTTTCTATTTGACATTTGTATGGTTTGCTACTTGTCCGACTTATTCGGAAATACTTGTGTTAGCTCTTGTTTATCTCTTGAATAATTTTTAGTCTTTGAATAATTATCATGCTATGCTATGCTTCTTTTCAAATATGGATTATAATATGTTAATTTGCATGCAAAATTTGGTTATACATATATGTTTATATATCATCATTCCTAGTGTATATGCTTCTAATAGAGCTTGCTGGAAAAACAAACTTGAAAAATGGCCAAATTCTGCAAATTTTGGGTTTCTGGTCGTCTGGGAAAACACCAGATGGGCGGCCCCCTTAATTCCCTAGGCGGTCCCCTTAATGATTAAGGGGGCCGGCATACAATTAAGGGGACCGGCCATCTGGAACTGGGTTTACTGTATTCTTTTGCATCTTGTGAATCCCTTCTCTATTTTCAGTTGCCATTTCCCATTTTGACCCAACTGATTTTAGAATCTCTTTCAACCATTTCAAACATTTACCTAAATCACCCATTTCCATACTATAAATTCCCTCCATTATCACCATTCTTCATCTCATCATTCATCATATCATCATGACTCCTCCAAGCACCTCAAACTCCAAAACCTCTAAGAAACAAAAACTTGTGGTCATTCCTCCAAAACAACTCTTCATTGACTTAACAAATGAAGACAACATAACCCCATCACCTCCACCAAAATGCTCCTCTCCAAGTGCACCTAATGCACCATCCAAAACACCTTCCACTCATGGAACTTCCTCATCTTCCTTACCCTCAACCTCATCAATCAATGACTACATCAATTCACACTTGTCACCACAAGTATCATCACCACTTCCCACACAAGAACCTATATCCACCCATCTTACAATCTCACTTTCACCAATAACACCACTTGATACTCAACTCTCATCTCCACAAATTACACCACCATACTTTGCCAATCCCGTACCTTGGAGGATGCTTGAATCACATGGTGATACTTGCCTTTGTTGTATCCACAACCGAACCATCATCTTTGACCTTAAAGATGAAATTCAATATATGTTTTCATATATTGAACATTTGCTTACCAACCCACCACCACCTCCAACTCCACCATCCTCTCCTATAATTCCTCCACCACAATTCTCATCCACTCTTCCACCATCACCATCATGCTCTCCAAATTAAGCATTTGACATGCTTAATAAATAAAGTCTTTGTCACCCCTTTTGCTTGCAAGCTCTATGAAGTCCATGTACTTTTGCATGATGATGTATCTTTCTTGATTAATTGGCTTATGTATTTGCTATTATGTTGTTAGCTTATGTACTCGTATTGTTGTGTCTTAACACAACCATTGCTCTAATATGAATGTTTCTTTCTTTTCTCATTACCCTATATTTGTGTACATGTATATACTTGTGCTTCTAATATTTTTGTTTTGCAAGCATTCCATAGCTCGTTCTCTTGGTGCCCCCAAACGAGGGGGAGTACACATCAAGGGGGAGTTTCTACCCGTCAAAATTTTCACGAATGAAAACTTGTCGGCATAACCTTTTTGCTGTTACAAAAAGGGGGAGAAGTACATATAAACTCACTAAAATACTTGTTTAAAAACTAATTTTTGAGTTAATGAGTTTAAGTTTTGTAATCATCAAAAAGGGGGAGATTGTTGATATAAATAATGTTTGTGAATGTTATTAATATTTCTCAATAAACCTATGTTTTGATAATCACAAAACTTAAATCAAATTAAGTCAAGAATAAGACATAAACAAGTATTTGGTGACAAATATTTACCTCTACATCTTATATCACTCAAGGTATGCATAAACTTAGTAACTTATGCATTACATGATCAAAGGAAATTTTATATTAATACATAACATTATATAAAATGATTTTAACATTTTATATATATTTGTAAATCATTTTTGGTAAAGCTTTATTAAACCACAAAAATATGATTTCAAATTTTCAACCAAAAAGGGCAAATTTTATCCAGAAAAACTTTTGGAACGTTCAGGAGGGCGGCCCCCTTAATTTTACTAGGCGGCCCCCTTAATCATTAAGGGGACCGGCCTACAATTAAAGGGACCGGCACGCTCCCGAACAGTAAAATCTGGCCCTATAAATATTAGATCATTCCACATATTTTTCTCACCTTTTTGCACTATAAACTTTCTGATCCAATCTTCTTCTCTAGATCTAAAATCCTTTGATCATATATTTCATAAGTCTTTGTTTCCAAGTGATCCAAAGCTTCATCCATTCAAGTGCAAGAAGAAGAACACTTCTCTACATCCATCTTATTGTAGTGGTGTTGTGTATAGCTAGTTTCATATAGTACTAGTGATAGTTATTTGTTAAGGTGTTGTGTATATTTGTTGATTGTAGAATCTTGGTGTGTTGTAAACTAATTTAGTAGTTGTGACTTAGTTGTGCATAGAAGAAGGTGTGAAGATTGACAAGGTGTGAAGACGGTGTGAAGTCTTGAAGAAGGTGTGAAGGTGTGATTAAGGTGTGAAGATCACGTGGTGTGATATTTGGTGTGAGATTGGTTCTAGCTACGATTAGAACTCGACACTTAGCTTAGTGTCGTTAACTTGTGTAAGCCAAGGTGTGTAAGGTTTCTCCACCATAAGGAGTTTGTTGACATAGTGAAGAAAACTCTCGAGTGTGGTACTCGGGGAGTGGAGTAGGGCAAGGAAGGTGTCCTTGTAGCCGAACCACTATAAATTCACGTGTTGTGGTTTGATCTTTCTAACTCTATATTTTCTTCATTATATTTCAATACTTTCAATATTAGTTTAGACTTGCTTATATTGGTTGTTGCTTGAACTCACTTAAGATCGAATCGAAAGTTTTTATAACCAACAAAATATTTTGGAAATAAATTTAAAAGGACATAAAACTATTCAACCCCCCCCCCCCCTTCTAGTTTTCCACAATATTGAACCAACCTTTTTTATTTTGTCTGGGACATGACTTATTGCAATAGATCTATTATTCAATCAAATAACGACAAGATCTTTTAATAGCACGTATAGTCATGACTGAATAATAAAATTATTTTAAATGAAACTTTTTTTATGATAAACGATTTCATAAAACCACATAAGATAAGATTTTAGAGATAGGGAAAAAGTGGAGTATGAGCGTTCACGTATCAAGTGTGAAACGGGTATAAGTCAAGTGGTAATGGTTGAATGCTCGGTTTCCCGTGTTAAACGGTAAGGACCCCGTATGAATGATGATATTCCTGTTGTCGGGGTAACACTAGCATCGACCGGGTACCTTCGTCTTATCTCACGAGCTAGGATGAGGAAAAGGGTTTATGTGATACCTCCGTCTTACCTCATAGGAGAGGGTGAAGAGAAGGGTTTATGTGGTAGAGATGATAATCAATGTAGATCCACTATTGGTAGAAGAAGAGCCTATGGAGGCTACCAAGTGAAGTTTGTGTGCTTGCTATTTGCAGCTTACCCTAATTTCGTATACCATCTAGTGTATATATATGAGAAAGTTAGGGTAAGAGATGGGGGCCGTTAGGCCTGTCCATGGTTTGGGCTATTGGGCCATTATCTGAATAATGGGCTTGTCTAAGCCTGGGGACTTAATGTATATAGTGTAGTATGCATATGTAATCAGGTAACCAAAGAAAAAACCACAAACCCGAAGGTTTATGGTGGTGAAGTCGACAGAACTCCTTAAGAGGGGAGGAGTTTGACTTCTTGTCAAACTTGCCATTTTTTTAAACAACATAATTATATTAAGAAAAAGCTACTAGCACACTAGAAACTAAAGAGTACAATTACAATCTAGAAATAAACAAAACTACACTATCTAGATTCTTTCCAAGGCTTTAACTGTGAGGAGTGTAAAAAGGATGAAAAACTCTTGGCAATTACAGAGAACTGAGACAAGAGAAAAATCCCTACCCACAGAGGCCGAGCCACCGATTTTCACTCTAGAGTGTTTTTGATGCAGAGCATACACGCCCCAAGGAAAACATAGAGGAAATTACAAAATAATTTGAGTAAGTGTTTTCCTCCAAGTAGCCCAATTGAGTTTAGAGTTACAATGAGAAGAACACTAGTTGAAAGAAAGTTGAACCAAGTAATAAAAAAGAAAATCCCTATGTCGATTATTGTCACCAAAAAGCAATTGATTCTTGAAACGCCAAATAAACCACCACTTCACATAGAAAACGCCTTCCAAAATATCCTTCAACCGTTTAGAAAAACGAGATTTATTTAACAAAAGAAGCCAATCATAATAAGAGGCTGAATCAATGTCCTCAATCTCCCACCAACACATAACTTTCCTCTATAATTGACGAGCCATAGGGCACGCAAAGAAGAGATGAGAAGCGGATTCCACTAAGTGTTGCAAAGAGGACATATAATCAAAGAAATATCCAAACCTCTAAGGGAAATATTCAAGTTGGTAGGCATCTTATCCAAACAGACTCTCCAAGCAAACACATTAAGCTTGATAGGCATGAATTTAACCCACCAAGTAGCGACATCCTCCTTTGGCAAAAGGGAATCATCAATAAGACTTCGTATAGATTTAACCGAAAATTCTCCCGAAGCTTCTAAAGACCAAACCCAGCGATTAAGAATGTTTGGCAAAATTAAGCCACCAATACGGGATTGAAGAAGACACAGTTGCTCTTCCTCAACCCTTCCTCTTGGAGCATGACAAAAGACCGAATCAAGGAATTATGATTAATTTTTTCAGCAACACTTATTTATTTAAACATTTCCAAAGCATAAAGTCTCGGGTGTTTTCAATGCCGACCAATCAATCCAAATATCCTCCCAAAACAAAGAGCCTAACCTGTTGCCCAATTTTTTTTGTAAATAAAGGACATAAGAGTAATTCCTCTAGATCTTGCCTACTTATTTGACAAGTAAAGGCCTCTAAAATCTTCTCTTGTATCCTATAAATAAAAAGAGGATTCATGGGATCCTCATAATTCACGCACACAACCTTAAAACCCTCTCATTCCTCTCCTTTTTGCTCGTTCGGTCGACAAACCCCAAAGGGCCGAAACCCTTTGGCGACTAAAGTCGATATTCAACTTTGGGTGTTCATACCAAAGCCGATTTAAGAGTTAGTGTTTCCAAACCCTAACCAAATTCGACTATGGGTATTCCAAACCCTTAGTCGATCAACTTTGGCGATCCGGGATCACCTGTGCAACAAGTTGAACCATCTAGCTGTTTTCAAACATGACTAGTACCGGTGGATACCTATAGCTTCCTTGTACGGGTATTCGAGAAGAATGATCATGCTGAGCAAATCAAAGATACACACGTTCTAACTATTACTGTAGTTAGTTTTTTGATTGTAACACTTGCATGGATCCTATGGCTAGGGTTTATAGTTAGTTTTATTCGACATATTAATTAACTATTACGGAGTAGTAACCTAAAATCATTAAATAAAACTAAACCCTACAGTGGCACCTGCACAACCACGTTTATTCCCAACGTGATTTATTTACCTTTATGAGTTTACTATTTTAGTATAAATAGAATAGGTTGTAACGGTATAAACTTGTAATTAGTTTCCCTTATTTAGTATACAAACCATTGGAAACCAATCTTGCCATTTTGATTGGTGTGACCTGGGTGTGAGTGCAGGTTTCAGGAGGACTGATTTCAAGTCTCACCTCTCCTACTACGTACTCTAGTGAGTTCCCTTGACCAAGTCAATGTGTATGAGTGGTCAGCTCATTCATACAGCCGTATAGGCACGCTGTTAAATGCACGGTTTATAATATTTAGTTAAGTAAACCAACCGGCATCTAAGGTTGGCCAATTTTAGATATTACCCAATTATTTAAACAACGACATATATTCACACATATGTCTCTTACGAGACATGGTGCCGGGTAGTTAGCAAGAGAATGAAAAAGATACATATGTCTTTTACGAGACATGATATTTAGACCTACCATGAGACCTACTAATAAACCTATACTATTTATTTTTTGACAAATGTCATACACTTTTTCTCTTTCATCATTTCTTACTAATTAATTTTTTCAAATGCACCAATCACATCTTTAGGTTTAGGTTTTCGACATACAAATCATTTTTCTTTGTCGAAACATTAAAATCACACACAACAAAATAAAGTTAGAAAAGTTGCTATTAGTAAGGGTTCTAAGATATTAAGGCCGGAGTATTGGGACATGCATTAAATTTGTGTAAGTCGATAATAACTAGTTAACCACGTTGATAATAACACAAAATCTCCGATTATATCTGCCTCTTGGAACACCTTTTAGGATTTTAAAGCAACTAAGTTGGTAAAGAATGTTTCATGTTATGATAGTTACATCCCACCATTTGACACCTGACTGGCAAAACCAGCAAAAAAGTTGAGACAAGCTTATGAGTATATTTCCGTAATCAGTAATCATTTTTGGTAGGAATATAAGTGGTGGGAATGTCTTTATTGTACCTTTTCTTTCCTACATTCTTTTTGATGGTCAAACACATAGTTTTCTATCATCATTTTGGTCTCAACAACTTTCTATATATGCAACTATTTTACCCAAGACTTTGCTCTTTAGCTTTTCACTTTAATAGATAAATGCACTCAAATATACGAATTACTCGAATAAATTAACTGTAAAGTCGGGTTGAGATGGACTTTCATGATAAAAGGAAATAGACCCATATATGGGTGTGCGAAAGTCCAGTAAAAAGCAATCTTGACATATATTGAACTACTTATGGTCATTGACTAACTCACGAATGAGATTTTAGGGATTTGAATAATGAATACTCACAACTCCCAACTCAAACTATAATATGTTACTGATAACTTGTAAGAGATTTTTAGCATTTTAACTTACATGAAAATCTTATTTTGTGTGTGTGTATATATATATATATATATATATATATATATATATACTAGCTCCAGGCCCGCCCGTTGGGCGGCTACCTTTTAGATATCTTCAAGATAATCGTCAGTAGTAGAGTTTTTAAAATGACAATTAGTAGAATAGTTTATAAGATATCGGTAAACTATAAAAAAAATGACATGTTTGCAATTTATAACAAACCTACAATCTACGAAGAAGTGCTTTATAGACAAAATTCATTGTATAGTTGGTGTAGTTGCATTATTTTTAACAACAAAACAATTACTGATATTGATATTGAAAATTTGTCACTACAGATACTGGAAATAAAAAATTGTAATGCAAAATATATGTGTTAACCAAGGTTATAAATAGCGTAAGGCGTGGCGTGGCGGCAAGGTCAAGCCTCAAGCCTTAGCATGAGTCGTGGCGGCATGGCGTTTTTAAGGCGTGAATTAAGGCGGCAAAAAAGTATTTATAGATTTATAGATTTATATTATATTTCATTAGTATATCATATTTCATATACATCGAGTTTACAAAAAGTGTTATACATAAGCAATAAAGTCAAGAAACTCTCTTTACATTTGTAATCTTCTTCAAATACTAGTAAACCGCTAAACGTCAAATACCAGTAAACCTCAAATACGATGCTCAAATTCCAATTACTAGTAAATCGCCTAAACGTCTCAAATACCAGTACACTTTATCTCATGCCAAGCCTTAAGACGACGCCTTGGTCTATTGCGTGGCATGGAGGTGACGCCTCGCGCCTTTGCGAGGCCTTTGCGGCGTCAAGGCGCGCCTTTTAGAACAGTGGTGTTAACACTAATCGTTTCATTGATATTGCATGTATATTCAAAGTTTATACGCTAAAAATAAGACCATGAATTGAAGAGAATGATATAGATACATCATATCAGATCCATAGATGGAAGAAAAAACAAAATTGCTTAATTATTCAAATGAAATACACGGGAAAAAAATTTATCTTGAACGAACATTAGGAAAGCATTAGAATTGAAATAACAGTAAGATATGAATGTGATATATAATAATACATGGTAAATGCAACTTATTACTCCTTTTTAATATTGTCTTCAAACATCTGTTTGTTTGCCCGCTTAGCAGATGTCTCTTGTTCATTATAGTCGCTAAGATCAATGACATTACGCTTGACGTTACCAAAACATCCATCACCAGAAGCATCTCATCAAAGTAACCCATTAATAGGGAAGTCATTCCAATTCATTTGACAGAGTCTCGGTTTAAAATTTCACATCCATCATCCTGTTAAAGATTATGAGAACAAACTAAACTCATGTATCTGGGTTTAAGATGGATAAGCTAATTATGTAATGGTAATGCATAAGCTAATAAGATGCTTTAATAAGCTCACGCAAACACCCCTGGCCTTAATAAACAATCCTAAACACACCCTAATCATGACCATTAAGCAATCCTTTCGCCACACACTTAACGAAACTACCCAAACAGCAAAACATGAATGAAATTTAATATTATTTCACGTATTTTCTTCTTTTATTCCCGCAAAGAAGCTGTAAGCAGGTAATGTGAGCAAAGAAATTAAGAAAATAAAGGTACCTTAAGTGCAATGAAATAAATTCATCATACACGAATCTCTCATATGATTGTGCAATGTACAACAAAATAGTATACCATAGAAACCTTGGGGAAGCCAATATTCATCTCATCATGATTAGAGCGGTCTAGAGCAAACAACGTGACTTTGTTTGATCTAAGCCGAATTCTGAAACACCCAAAAAGAAAAATAAGACATGATCAGTAATTTGTCGTTGAAAATTGATATTATATTACTCATAACATGTAAAGTTATAATTATACTCAAGCCAGTGGCAAGGCTCAATAAGTAGTAATCAACAAAGAATTACCAACTCCACATGCATAACAAAGCATATTTGATTCATTCATAACTAATCATAGCGGTTCTATCGGCATACAGGTGCAAAAACTCATTTTCATCCAATAATACCATACACTCGAGCGGAAGATCAATGATAGCATACTCAAATCATATGTACAAAGCAATGATTAAACACAAATCTAGAATTTTCCTATGTAATAATCTTTATTTCATAAACATATAAATAAGAAATTTCAAACAACCCGATTCAGCTATAACAACAAACAAAAGAAAATTAAAAAGTACCAAAATGATGAATCAATAAAAAATTATAATGCACTTTGAATAAGTAACTTCAATATAAATACGGTGAGGTAAAAAGTTTTCCATTTTCATATTTTATATACTGGTATTGAAATAATTTTCCATTTTCATACCTTACATCAAAACTAAAACATGAAATTTTGACAACATTAGCTCCTAAAGACCATTATGAAGACTCTTCATTTTAGTACCTACTTTGGAAGTGATGATTTGAACTTACTCTTTAAGTGGAGCAGAATTTTAGGACAATTCTCTATCGTTCTTGCTGCTTTGTTAAATAATGCTGCGATCTCCCCCTGTTTTTTATAAAAAAACCGAGATATCATAATTTGCATAACAAAACTTTTTGAAGCATCTTTAAAACTCACGCTATAAACATATCATTAGTTGATTTATTCTAGCATAGTCAGTAAGAGTTTGACATTAGTGTAAAAAGTTGGGTGAGTAACTATTATTTTATAAAAAGCCTGCTAAATCGTTTTAATGAGATAATATGATCTTGTAAAGGCTGTTGGACTGAGTAATCATTTTTCTTATAAAGTGAATGTTTCGAACTAACCCAGCCCGAGCCAAACTTAAATAACTCATTTTGATGACCCATTACCTAACCCGACCCATTTTGCCACAACAAATTAAAACGGGTGGAATCTTAAAGTTTGTTGAACAGAAAAGAAGGTTCAAAGATACCAACCTTGAGCATGATGGCATTGATACTGGTACCAGCTTTCTCATCGATCAAATTCACCAAAAGAATATATCCAGTTCCCGACCTTTAAATTTTCCTCCAAAATTATCTCTTTCCTTGATTACAGCCTTAAATTCGTTTGGGTCCGCAACTCCACAAGTGTGCTTTCACTTAATTACACAGCTGCTTCCTGACCATAATCCTCATCCAAGGATAGTACCTTTAAGTAAGCCAATTGACAAAGTTGAGCCAATCCAGGTGCAGATGATACAGGACGTAACTGGTTGTATACTTGTATGTGACAGCTTCTTGACTTCCAAATTATCAACTTTTATGAACTTTAAACCAACTTTTTCATCTACTTACAATTTCATAATGGCATCTTTGTTAGTTAATAGGTAGACACTCCAGTTCAAGTAACTAACCCCTACTTATGTATCTAAAGATAAACATAAGAATATATAGTCGGAACAGATTTGCTTAAGTGTCAAAAAGCACAACCATCAATTTATATCGTACAACAATAAGTGTGTCAGCTCGACTACATAACAGTATCTTCTTATCTTATAACATATTCATACAGGTTTGATCATAATGAATTATAGTGCAACGTAAAATAATACGTACCTTTGAAGCCTCATGATTAATATAAAACGAAATCGCATAATTGTGTGATATCCAATGACCTGTTACATTACAAACATAAAAGTTACTGTCACCATGGCTCTTCACAATTATAAATAATCAACAACAAAACATACTTGATATAATAATGTGTACCAAACTAAGTAAACTTTAAAAACAATGAAAGATTATATTTAATGTAATAATCAACTTGTTGCTTGACAAACACAAGTATAAATTACTCAGGTGAAGATGTATACCTTGCATCCTTAACTTCTTTTAAACAACATCAAGATGATCATGATCATCACTTAGCAGTCGATGATAGTAACAACGCCAACATGAAGATGATAGTTATATATATAGGAACCTATGTAACAAATAAAACATGACTAAATCGATAATCGACAACAATCATTTATCGTGTAACATAAACACTACAACAATAGTAGTATAATATTAAACAAAAAAACAAACCTGTATAAATGATTTCCCCCAAATCTTTATCCATTTTTTTTCCATGATAAAATATATAATCGGTAATCCAAACGATACTACTAAACCTTTTTTTTCCATGAATAAATCGATAATCTAAAAGAATTATTGTGAATAATCGGTCGATTTTAGGGTTACGATTTTTTTTGGTTTTGAATATATTAATCTGCTATGATGATTGACTGAATTAATTAGGGTTACGAATTTGGGGAAATAATTTGATTGTTTGAATTAATTAGGGTTACGAATTTGTGGGAAGAATTATTGGGGATGGAATTAATTGAGGACAAATTTGGGGAAGAATATTTGGGCGGGATAATGAACTAATCGGACGGCTATTATAATATTGGGAGGAAAGAGGACACGTGTTTTATTGTAATTTAATTGGGTAGATGTTATTTGAACAAACCCTCCTTTATATGAAGTGGTGATATATATATATATATATATATATATATATATATATATATATATATATATATATATATATATATATATATATACTACTTATAATGTAGATTTAGTCAAAGGGGAAAAGTGGAAAACTGAATTTTTAGTCAATTCTCATTTTGCCCTTCTATACTAGAAGGGTGAGAGAAAATGAATTGTGTAATTAATGCTCTTATTAAAGCACCCTATAACTTAAAATTACAATAATTTATTCATATGGTACAACCAATTAAAAGCATCTATATCAAATTAAAAACAATCAATTAAAACACCTCTTACTAAAAAAGTACAATAAATTTTTCACAAAATACAATTTAAACAAGCTACAACATAATATAAAATATAAAATAATTAAACACACTAATTAATGTTATTTTTAAAACACCCTAAAATGAAAAGTATATGTTATTATACACATTATACAAATTAATAAAACACACAAAACTTTATACAAGCTAACAAGTTGATGTTGCATATAGTTTTGAAAACTGGACCGGACCAACGGGTTCAACTGGGAAAAACATATAGTTTTGAAAACTGGACACGACGGGTTCAGTTATTAAAAGCATGACTCGGTTTAAATCGACCCATTTTTCGACCGGAACGGTTCAACCGGGTTTCAAAACATTATGTTGACATGAGCTTAAGTATCAAAGTCAATAAGTCAGCAAAGTCAATAAGTCAATAAGTCAACACATTTAATCCCTAAATCTTCAAACTTTTATTAGAGGTGGCAAAACGGGCGGGTACGGGCACGGGCTAAAATGGCACGGGTTAAAACGGGCACGGGCTAAACGGACAAATTATAAATCGGGCCAAACGGGCACGGGCTAAAACGAGCAAATTATAATTCAACTATTAAAAACATTCGGAACAGTCCTAAAAACCCCTTTAATTCATCTTGTAAAAAAAGATCAAGCATCTAAGTCTTAACTATATTTAATTATTTTTTCTTAAAAAAAAATAAAAAATAGAGTATTAAATGAATAAAAATGCAACTAATTAAATATATCTATCAATTAATTAGAGTATTAAATAATTATGCATAAAATAATTAATAAATGAGATAAATTAAAATTAAAATAGTTGGAATGTTTTATAGTTACCAGTGACAAGTGAATTGGTCGGAAAAAAAATAAAAGTAATTGCTTGAAAGTTAAATTGTGATTCGAAAGCCCATCTAATAATATCTGTTTTTATCTTTTGCCTGTAAGAGCCCATCAAATAAATGCAAGGGGGCAAAAAACGCCCCAAACTTTTAAAAAAATGTCAAAAATCGCCCAAAAGTTACAAATTGGGCAAGATTTGCCACCCATAACTTTTATTATTTTTCATTTATAACCCATAAACTTTCTTTTATCACTAAACGATCTGTCGTTATAAAATCCCGTTGCTATGCACGGGTATTCGTCTAGTATATATAATATATATATATTTTAAAAAAAATAGCTAATTAATTTAACATCTATAATTTAGCATAAATTACTACTCATTGCGCACAATGTTTATGTGTGTGTCTCAACCAACTTTTCAAATAGCATAAACTTGATTTATATATATAACATGAACCATTTAAAATCACAATAGCTCATTGCACACAATGATAAACATTGATAATGGAGAGGTGACCACCAAATCTATTGATAAAAAAATTCAAAGTACACTTAAACTTCATTTTTTTATGTGACATTCGGCTTTTGAAACATTCAGCTTTAGCTTCAGCAACATTCACCTTGAGGTTCATGTTGATAAGTTCTTATTTGTTTCTTTCAAGTTTGTCAAGGAGGTTCCATCATATGTGAAGCGTACATAGATATGTATACTTAAACATACACCAAATTAAATTAATAATCCATGTGGAATTCTGGTCCAAAGCAAAAAAGACTTGAACATATATATTAGAAGCAAAGTGACATTCATAACCAACGTTGGTGGCAAACATGTATGCTATGAAAGCTCTAATCACACCGAAATACCGAATATAAACGGGTTAGGACTATCTCTGAAAACGTGGGAATTAGGGGATCCTCACGACTTGGTTCCAACATAAGAAATTTAATTAGTCAAAAAATGCATACAATTCCAAAAATGACATGCTAAGAAATCATTACACAATAAGACTAATCTTGAAACAATTAGTCTTTAAAACGTAAAATAAGAATGATATGGAGTAATATTTGTTAACTGATACAACTATATACTTAGCTACTGAACCAAATCATGTAAAAAAAACTTGAGGTTGTGGTTCATTGATCATTAATAAAAAAACTCAAACTCAATGACAGACTAATTGTTAGTAAAAAATTTAAGGGTAAAACAAAACAAAATTTAATATTATATTAAAGATTTAAAGTTTGATTAGTAGAAGATGAAAAGTAGATATATAGTTTGTATGATGAACTCTTGCTAAAATTATCACTTCTAGGGATGAGCACGGTATCAGATTGGTATCGAACCCGTACCGATTTAGTGGTATCAATTTTTTCCTAAGCATGAAAGGGGTACCGGTACCGTACCGGATGGGATTCGGGTACCGGAACCGGTACCGGTACTCGGTACCAGGAAATCGATACCTATCCGGTTCTTCCCGTTTTTTGTTAAACCAACAAAGATTCCAGCAAATACATGGGAGTGTTTTGGCACGACAAAAGGGACTCCAAAACCAGCTCGATAAATCCATCAAATTTCTAGGCTGCAACAGAAAGGACTTCATGATCAGCTTCTTACACGCTACAAAAGCTATAAAAAAAATGCATGGAGTATTTCGGCACAAGGCATGGATCAAAATTTCTTGGCTTCAACAGAAAGGACTTGATAATAAGCATCTTACACACACAAACCTAAAACCGCAAAAACCTCTTTTTTATTAACTAAGCCAAAACACAAATATGATGAGATTCATACATTTAAAATGATTTATTTTTATGTCATATGATAAGAGCTCAGTAAAATGGCCTAATTTGAGATCTTCAAAAGTGACATCAATGCAAAACTTATCTCATGTGGCCCAAATTAACAAAGGCCGCATATGAACAATTGTTATATAATCACCTTCAATAGTCTCTATAAACATGAACACACATACATAACTAACTTGAAGCTTTTTTTTTTTTTTTTTTTTTTTTTTTTTTTCTCGCCGAAATCACTTAGACATGAATTTCAATTTCGAAATTAAAGCCTATTCTAAGTACTTGTTAACTAAACAAACCTGCTAACATGACAAATAACAGAAGGCCCATAACAATTGTTCACACTATTAGCTTATAAATGAAACTATTGAAAAAGGGAATTTATCTCATGAATCATATATCAAATACATATATTTTGTCAATCAATATTGATTAAATTGCGATATGGATATAGTCCAGTTGTACCAGCATACAATAAAAGCATTAATAAGCCCCTAAAAAACCAAGATTTTTGCAGCGTTATATCTGCCAAATTCCTATAATTTCCGTTGCAACTACAACCCAAAACATCTACAGGTGTTTGACAACCTTTCCATATTTGAAACTAAAAGTGTATCACAGCAAGTAAACCAACATAATTGCACCCTTAAATATCTGCAAAGGGAAATGATATCTCGTCTTAATAATCTTCCTAATGCCAAAAAATAAATAAAATAAAATAATAACAATAATAATAATAATAATAATAATAAAATAAAAGGAATTTCAATGACTTAAATCAGTTGAACAAAAAGGTTATACACAGTCGGGCTACGCTACACATTCCTCATGTTTAACTAATTACTAAACATAAGAATACAACACATACAAATATACAATAAATTGGCTAAATTGCTAATTTCATTAATAGCCTAGGGTTACAACTTCCTAGCTAAAAACATAGACCTACATAAACATGATAAAAACACACACACAAATAAAATAAAATAAAATAAAAAAATAAAAGAGGAAACTGCAAAATACATCCCTGTGTTTTACATATTTTGGCATTTTACATCCTTTTCAGAAACTTTTGGCAATATACATCCCCCGTTAGGCAAACGTTTGCCACAATACATCCCTCGTTAACAATGAAGACTAACGGTGCAAATTTTTCCTCCGTTATCTCTTAACGAGACTGAAAATATTACAGCGTTAGCCTTCGTTAGCCAAACATTTACACCGTTAGTCCTCTTTTTTAGAAAAAAAAAAAAGGTTAAAAAAATTTAAAATTAAAAAAATAAAAAATAATAAAAAAAAAATAAACAAATTTAAAAAATTATTTTTTTTTAAAGTTAATATTTAAAAAAAATTAAATTAATATTTGCGAAAAAAAATTAATTTTTTTTTTATAAATACGCATTTTAAAAAAGGCAAAATTACATATATATCCCTCCCAAAGTGAATAATTGCATATATATCCTTTGTACAAGTTTTTTATGCACATAATACAATGATTTTTATGCATGCTTTGGATATATATGCAATTATGCATTTTCAGAAGGATATATATGCAAAAACCCCTTTAAAAAAATATTAAAAAAAAGGAAAAAATTTTAAAAAATTAATTTTTGTTAAAGTTAATATTTAAAAAAAATTAATATTTGCGAAAAAAAATTAATTTTTTTTATAAATACGCATTTTTTAAAAATATTAAAAAAAAAGGAAAAAAGTTTAAAAAATTATTTTTTTTAAAGTTAATATTTAAAAAAAAATCAAAATTTTTTTAAAAAATTAATATTTGCGAAAAAAAATTAAATTTTTTTATAAAAATATTAATTTTTTTTAACAATTAAATTTTTTTTAAAAATACGCATTTTTTTATAAAAATTAATTTTTAAAAAAATACGCATTTTTAAAAAAATTAATTATTATTTATAATTTTTTTTTCGCAAATATTATTTTTTTAAAAAATTTTGATTTAAAAAAAAATTAATTTTTAAATTTTTTTTTCCTTTTTTTTAATTTTAACTTTTTTTTTTTTAATTTTAAATTTTTTTAACTTTTTTTTTCGAAAAAAGAGGACTAACGGTGCAAATGTTTGGCTAACGAAGGCTAACGATGTAATATTTTCAGTCTCGGTAAGAGATAACGGAGGAAAAATTTGCACCGTTAGTCCTCATTGTTAACGAGGGATGTATTGTGGTAAACGTTTGCCTAACGGGGATGTATATTGCCAAAAGTTTCTGACATAGATGTAAGATGTCAAAATGTGTAAACCACAGGGATGTATTTTGCAGTTCTCTCAAAATAAAAAAATAAAAATGATAACATGTTAATTTCATTCTATAATGAAATTAACATGTTTACCCGGTAAACAACGCTATTGCAAAAACCCAGGACAAAACATGCCTGGTACATTCTACAAAATAATCCTGTCACATCACGGATTACAAACATTCGTCTAAATGTTTTACAGTAGCTAATACGATGCGACAAACATCATACTCCGAACCTACTTAAGACCATTACAGACAATCTCCCATAAGTGAATAACTACAAAACAAGGGGGATCGGAAGCTTCCTACAGAGGAACTAGAGGAGAACTTTCCTTGATCTACTCTCTCGTCCCTGCTCAAACTCCTTCTGTAACACAATTCTCAGCAGGCTAGAAACCGCGACTAGACACTTGGATTACAAAACTGAATACTAATACATCGTCACGTACTGAGCTAATCTTGGTGTTGAGTCTAATTTGACCAAATTATCACTCACATGTATTTGAAACATTAAATTAACCTAAGTTCAAGATAGCTAATCACATCAGAGATCCAAACTCTCTCTCAAACAGAGTCCATAGGGCAAATCATAGCAAAGTTTACCCTTGACTGAATGAACAGCACAGCTGAACATCGTCAGCTATCCAAAAGACTCATTGGTAAAACACCATGAGCGAACCCCAGAGAAGTCAGAGTAAAAGACCACTGAATGGAAGTACAACGGTCTAAAGGGACTCTCTAAGTGTTCACATATCTGATGATAAATACATCAGATATGACTTGTACCTTATCAGCCACAACAAAAGTACTTTGCAGAGACAAAGTCTGAAACTAAATACTTTGTAAACTGATAACGGAGTCAGCTATAACAAAGAGCAGAGAAGACAACAACCCCTGAGACCTCAAGGACTGACAAATGCCCTTGAGTCTCTGGCATTGACTTATCATCTTAAGCCATGCAGATGTACCAGTTGCACATATCAGATACACTCAGCGTATTCAGCCACATACTTGTAAAATGTATCCTTGGAGCTAACTAAAGTACTTAGCCACGGTTACGCGGGAGTAATTCAAGCTAAAGCAAAGTGCAAAACCCTTGGGAAGATAAGGACGCATCGAGATCAGGGAAAGCTACTTGCATTTACAGATGTCCGCACAGTAAAGCAACCCTAGCTACACAAAGTGCACGTGTACCTTAACTATCAGTTTGCTTATGGTTTAGTTATTAGTATTCCTGTAACTACTAACATTTTATCTCCCTTTATCTTTAAAAGGGAGGTTAGTAGTAGTGATAGGTAACGATTCCACTTCTAGAATACATTTCCTCTTCTAAGTGGAATCTACCTCTTCATAACTTGAAGAGTAGCATTTGGCATTACTAGAGATAGTATTCCGCAACTACCTCTCGCAAAAGCCTTCACCTTTAACCTCTAGTGTGAGACTATTACAATCGTAATGTACAAATGGGTATTATTAGTTGATCATAGTCAAGATCGTGTAACCCTGCCCTTATTTATAATAAATATTAGTTACTTTCATTTGCTCAAACTATTGTTTATTCACCTCATGGTGTTACACAAGTTTATCACGGACCAACAATTGGAGACCGTTAGAAAGAAGTCATCCGCCCGACTTAAAGATGACTTCAAATTTCTAAATCCCCAATAATAACTGAGACATGCAGTATGAATACAACAACTAGATTACTTAGTTCAGTTGTATGATGCTACCTGATAGTCCAAATATAAAGCAAAAGTCAGTCAACTGGCTAAAAAAGAAGAAAAAAGAATAAAAAAGACCCTCGAAACAAAACTGATGTAAAAGGCATACCAAATCAATGCAGGAAAGGAGCAAGTAAACAACTTATTCCTAGCATCCCTCCCCAACGACCTGTAAGCATCTATACAACTGATCTGTAAATGCTAGTCAGCATCATCCGCAGATTCTTGAAGAACATCACCCAAGACCAACAAGCAAACGGATCTTGCACGTACAGTGAAACATTTAAGTTTCACCTCAAGGTGGCTAAGCCCACACTGAGTATACGGTGTAACATTTAAGTTTCTCATCAGGACGACCAAGTGCACCCTAATAGCGCTTAGAAAAAATGATAGAAAGTCAGATGCAAAACCCTACACATCTTCCTTTCTAACATTCACTTGTTATATTTCACCGGGATCAAGAAACACCCAAGGGATAGCAATGTTAGACAAGAATGGAAGATGAGTTAACATCTCCGCATCCAACCCCCATACACGGGTAAAGGATTCGAGAAAAACAATAATGTCTTCGCCATCATCGCGACTAACTTTCATATTTTAATTACACCAAAAACAAACCGAATGAGTGTTTCTTCTTAAAACAAAGAAAGATAATTGGCCTTTGTAAAAATACAAGAAAACCGTATGAAAAAAATTCTGTGAAGGAATTTTTTAGGGTTTAGGAAGAGATATGGGAAAAAGGAAGATGAAGAGAGGACATATCGCTTTAAGTTGTAACTTCCCGACTTTTCTAGTCCTATTTATAAGCAAAGAAGACAAATCAGCGGATCACACTTGATAAAAGCCCATTGGGTCAACACATATTAATTAAATGGGGCGCATGAAAATCACCCTGCAAAGATGCGAGTATAGTTGACGTCGTCCTAGATGTCATGTACAGTCGAAGAGACAAGTCAAACACACATCTCAAGAAATGTCAGGATGACGCCGCCTACAGTCAATAAGACAAAAACGAAGCATTAAATCCCAAAAATAGCGAATCATCCCAAAAGGAGATTTTCCTACACTCCCCCATGTAAACATTAATACCCACCTTTCCTAACTCAGCTTAAAACCCTGATCGAGGTAGAAAAGTCTACACCAAGTCATCATCCTTAAAAAAATGAAATTAGCCTGCAAACAAGGAGCCTGAGAAAGAACCCTAGTAGCGTAGCACGGACTTGGGGACTCGGTTAAAAAGTGCAGCATCATATCATTAGTGCATGATCGAATACTAGACTAGGGGGACTTGATAGCATATCAATATTAGTTGCCCAAGCGCACTAAATACACACTTGAATCAAGCTCATTACCAAGGCCCTTCAATAAACACTTGATAGCGGCCCAACAATTCTGTCATACCACGACAAGCCTGGATAAACTCATCAGGGCACACTGAGCATATATGACCGCTGCTCCCCAACGTTCACTAACGGCTAATGTGTACCATCTAACATTGTATAGTGGTGATGTACAACAAGCATCAATTTGTACGAGCTAAGGAGGAGAGCCCTCCTATCCTCCTTGTCTTCTCTCTAGTTGATCAACAACTGGATCCTTCGCAACCGTTAATCATCTCTCAAGGGTTTTTCTCTAAACCCTACTTGTCTCTCTATAAATGATGTGCTTTTTTAGGTCTATAATAAACTACCAAGTTTTAAATTTATTTATTGCCTAACTAACCTGTAGACTCTAAACACTAACGAGCAGTGTACCCGGTCAATGTAGATAGTTTTTAGGTAAGCAAGGGTTGTTCACTAGGAGCGAAGCTAAAGTGATCTAATGGTATTCTAATTACTAAACTAGAAAGCAAGTAAATATTTTTGGGGTTTTAGCCTGAGAGGCTATAACGATTTTAGTTGTTTTAATAATTAACCTAATTACGAGAAACTAAATATTAAACTAATTAAACTAAATGAAAGTAAAATAGATCGATACCAATTAGGAAGAACGGGTTAGCCAAGCCTAATCCATCTATTAATTATATATGCTTATGTCTACTTGTTTTAATTCATTCAATTGTTTAGTCGCCAATCCGATTATTAACCCTGTCATGATTAAATAACCTACCATCGTGGTGGGAAAGAGGACATGATCATAGTGACCTATCTAGCATCAATACTAACTTGTTGCTTTAAACCATCTAACCTAGTTCGGTATTACACGCTACTAGTCCTATTAGGTTGTAGACACGTTCCATTTATGCCAAACAATGATTCCTAATAGAGCTTCGGGTTAACACACATATAACTCAACCAAAGCAACCACAATTACAGGAAGTTAAGTCACATCAATTAAAGTTATAAAGATCATAACCTAGTTACATAGACTTATACTAGTTATAAGCAATACATGAGTTTTTAACGACAATCACCCAATCCAATAACAAAGTAAATCAAATAACACAATCATATAAACTAATAAAATTTCATGAACATTGCTAACACCTAAGGGTGTTAGCCCTTAATCTCAGCAAAAGATAGAGCATACATCAAAATTAAACATAAGAAATCCATAGACAAATTTATTATGCTAACCGAATGATACAAAGTTAAGTATTGAGATGTTCTTCATTGATCTTCATGGATGGAAGGAGGAGGTGTTAGGGACGTTTTTGGGGTGTCCCCAACTGATAATAATGATGCCAAAGTCGTTCTAGGGTTTTGTGATGAGGCGAAAAATAAACCGTTTTTAGGGGGTCATTTAAGCCGGAATTGGAATTTATTTGATCAAATATTGTCCTAAATCGTTCCTTTTGTGATTTTAGGTACTTTGGAAGTGAATTCTGGAAAAGGAAGCATTTTGGACGTTTTTGGAGCATAAAAGTGAAGAAAACGGCAAAGTCTTAATTTTTCTTGCTGGAAACAGTAGATGACGGCGACAAGAAGGATTTTATGACGCCGTCAAGAGCAATTTTGGTGACAACCCAGAGAAAACGTGACGGCGTCAGAACAAGGGCATCAAGAGTAAAAGTGGTGACGGCCCGGAGCAGAATTACACATGACGGCGTCAGCTATGGATCTAGGCAGTCCGAGAACTTTATTGGCGGCGAGATGACGTCGTCAGAATTTTCCTCTTGACGCCGTCACCTCCTAAAATCTATATATACTTTTCTAATTTTCATTCATTAGGGAGGAACTTGTGTGGAGAATATTAGGGCCGAACTTTATAAACCCTAGCTCGTTTGTAACAGTATTTTCAAGGGTTTTCACCCCTTGAAACCCTTCATGTTCAATTGAGATAAGTATTCTTCCAATTCATTCAATATGTCTATGTGTTGTTTGAATATATCTTACACTTGTCTTGATTTCAACATGCTAGGCTAGATCTATTGTGTGTTTGCTTAGATGTAATGAAACCTAGATGTTGATTATAGGTTGATTGCTTGTTTATAGTTGTAATGGATGAATGATTTCAATGTTAGGCTTAAGAAAACTGGCAGATCTCCATTGTGTAACTTGCTTGAACGTCTTAAGAAACATGAACCGATGTGTACTAGGTTTTTATTGGTTGTATTTAATGTATGAGCGAATTCTAGTGATCCCATGTTAGGAGCTTCTTAGCCGGCTCGACATAGGAGTGAAGTAGGAGCTTATAGGATTGGGGAAGTAAGTACGCCACCCCATGATTGGTATTAAGGAATACAACCCGTCATCCACGCAACTGTAATAAGTAATTAACATGTAAAAGATATCTAAGGAGTAGTGAAATCTAAGTAAACACAATTCTCCCATATATTGTTCTCACCACTACCTTAATTTAGTTTATTTTTATTTTTGTTATTTTATTTTGATTGCATCTTAGATATTGGGTTAGTTGATTAGCAACTAATTCTGCCCACTCATCTAAAAACCAAGATTTTTACTTGCTTTCCATAAAATATAAAAATACAAAAAGAATCATCCCTCACCTCTAGACCTAGTTTTTAGGTTTTCTAATCCTAGCGACATTATTCCTGAGTTGAACGATCAATCCCCCGGTACTTGTCACTATACTATACTACAACGATCAGGTACACTGCCTGGTGGGGGTTGTAAGCTTCTCGAGATCCCTCGAGAGGTAAAGCCTGGTGCAATTCCCATGCATCAAGTTTTTGGCGCCGCAGCCCAGGGAATAGTTATTGTCTAGGTTAGAATCTCTTTTTATTATGTCTACTTGCTAGATTCCTTTCTAGTAAGATTTTATTTTTATTTTTAGGTTTTCTTTAGTCTATCTATTTCTTCGTGCCTTTGTTCGTAACCTTTACCATCCGACATCATGGAAGGTGGTAACATCTTTGAACCCATCAACCCACCACAACAAGACCACCCACAAAACCCACCACTATCTAACCAACCTCTTAGGCCCCGAACCCTAGGAGAGTACTCCTGACCTAGCCACCAAGGCTACCGAAACACCATTGAGCTCACCCAAGGAGCCAATGTGTCTCCCTTGCGATCCGACACCATCCGGTTGGTGCAAAGCAGATGTGCATTCCATGGATTTCGTTCTGAAGATCCAAATCAACATCTCAAGGACTTCCTTAAAATCGTAGATTCTATAGACCTTGATGTTACAACTAGAGAGTCAACCCAATTACGCCTATTCCAATTCTCTCTGCGTGATCAAGCTAGTCAATGGCTAGAACGTTTACCCGCGGGGATCTATCACCTCATGGGATGATCTCACCACTCGTTTCCTTGCTCAATTTTTCCCACTGGGGAGAACTACCAAGCTTAGAAATGATATCTTGATGTTCCAACAACGTCAAGGTGAAACTCTATATGAAGCATGGACTCGTTTCAAGGACTTACTCCAAAAAGTCCCTCATCATGGCATAGATCTTTGGCTCCAAGTCCAAATCTTCTATGACCATATCGATCTCTCCACAAGGCGAACCATTAACCAATCGGCCGGTGGCAAGCTACGTGATCTAAGTGCGGAAGAATCATGGGAACTCATAGAAGATCTTGCTCTCTATGACAACGAAAGTTGGAATGATCCCCGTGATTTGAACAAAACGGTCAAGGCAATATCTTTGCTTTCGAACAATTCTAGCACTCCCGACCGTAGGATCATGGAACTTGAGGACCAAGTCAAGTTTCTCATGAAATCTTACGAAGCTCCTAAGCCTTTAAGCCAAGTGAACAAAATCACTTCTTCATGCGAATTATGTAGTGGTCCCCATGACACTCGTGATTGCGTGGAACTCCTCGAAACAGCTTTTGCGGACTACGCATCCTCACATTCCGACGAAGCGGGAGATAAGTGGTACACTTTCAAACCCGAGCCAAACCCTTATGGTGATTCCTACAACCCTTCTTGGAAAAATCACCCAAACCTTAGGTGGAAACAAAACCAAAACAACTCTTCCAATCCGCCTAATCGTTACCAACCAAACGGTCCACCCTCCAACCGTACTTTCAACAACAATCCTTCTAACAACTATGGTAGTACCAACAATCTTGAAGGATTGATGTCCAAGTTTATGGCATCTCAAGAAGCTCGCATAGTTAAGTTTGAAACCGAATTCAACCAACAACAAACGGAGATGACCAATAAGATTGACAACTTGTTGAAAGCCCTCAACAACCAAGCGTTAACTACACCTAGGAAGAGAATGATGAGATTGCCTACCAAATTCCCTATAAGATTGAGCAATACCGCCTCCTATCGAACATAGAAAAGGAACATAAACAAGCGGCTTACTATAGGAATGATGAGGATAGACGTAGAGGAGTAGAGTATGTGATGAATAGGATGCTTGGCTTCTACAAAGAATGCTTGCAACTAGGTCCGGAATACAAAACTAATATAGGAGATGACCTAGAAAGTGGAACCAACGATGAGGTCACGTAGTAACCCATGACCTTGAGTCTAGCTACAAGACTCGTAAATAAAGAAAAGCGCTTCTTGGGAGGCAACCCATGTTTTGTGTGATTTTTAATTTGTTTGATTGTTATTTGTTTCCGTAAGCATGCTTTATTTTTATTGTTGGTAGATCATGTTTCAAAACTAAATGGTGAAAATACTTTATTGTGTCGTTTGGCTTTGTCTTAACTTCATCCAAAGGTATTTCGCAATAGATAAGTGTAAGGGGAAACCCCAAATATGTTTTTAAAAAACAAACTTGATCATGATTCTCCAAAATATTAAGTGAACATGTATATTCGTATTTGTTAGAGTCAAATGCTTGTATCGAGTCATAATGGTGTTTTGCAGGATTTTCCAGGAAGTAGGACAAAGTTTTTTCCAGAAATTTTCCGGAAACTTAACATAAGAATTTATGCAGGTCACTTCTGACGGCGTCAGGAAGAAATTCCTGACGGCGTCACGTGTAAAAATCTGGAAATTTTGCTAGTTTTGTTTTTCTAACGGAGTCTTAAAGTTTTTGTTGAATCTTTAGTTTTATGATCTCCAAAAAATCTGCAAACACTCATTCCACAAGCATTATATCTTACTTTGTTTTCTAGGATTTATTATCATATATAGATTGCCGCCGATTTTACACGAGGTTGCCTTGTTTGTTTTCTCAGGTTTAACAGGTTATGTTTGACAAGAAGATGATTTATATTCTGGAAGGGAAGCTTTGATGGTTCATTTTCTTGGAGGAAGATCTAACCTTGTTACCATACTATCCATACCGAGCGAATCAGGGGAGTATTTGATTTCATTCTTTTACCTGTTTTACTTTTACATTCTTTAATTGAACATTGGGGACAATGTTCATCCAAAGTGTAAGGGGAGGGTAAATGATGATACTTCATAGGATACACTTTCGCTTGAGTTTGTTTGTTTGATGGTAGATGTGTAATAAAACTATGAGAAATACTTGTTAGTGTAATTTTAGTGCCAAATTTAAAAATTTTTACAACATTTAGGAGTGAAGCTTTAGCCTTAGCAAGCGTCTCATGGATAGGAGTCGTATGACTAGCACAATACCGTACTATTCAGAAAAAATTTCCACCCAAATATGTGAGGTTCGCCTTTAGATTTGATAGGAAAAGCATTTACTATTAGTGCTTATGAGTGTACCGGTAGCATTTAGATTCTAGAACTTGCGTTAGTGATGCATCCCGAGACCGCTAGTGAGACTACATTCGTGTGGTAGGATTTACTACATGATAAGAGGCATTAGGATCACCCTTGTGTTAAACCCGTATCATAATTACTTGACCATTTAAGTCATATTACTTGGCTAGTTAAGTCAATTAATTCCCACACCATTAGCGTTGTACTCATTTTTAGTACACGAAACCCCTAGTACACCCCTTCGAGCCTATCTTTTCATTTCTAACTTTAAGCATCTTACTTAAAGGAAGAATTTGTTACACCCCACTTAAATGTACACCCAAATCGCCTTAGCCTTCCGTGTATGCACTCATCTTTAGTGCATTATTGTTACATGTTTAAACCCTTAGTTAATTATCTAATTGATTACATGGTTGCTAAGTCGAGTCATATCCTTGTACATATTGTTTTGGGACGATTGGGACTCATGGTTAAAGTACTATTGTTATGGAGTAATGGGGAAGAACATCATATTATTACCCCCATATGTTCATTAATCTTAAAAGTACTCCAAGTGTTTTGATTATCTTGATTCGAGTCATTAGATTAGTTTATTGTAAAGTATGTAAAAATTCAAGTGTAAGGGGAATGTTCATTCCCTATGATGTATTATTTTGGATGGTAGGGTAAGAGTGTATGCACAAAAAAAAAAAAAAAAAAAAAAAAAAATCGAAAAAAATAAAGAAAAAGAAAAAAATATATATAAAAAGAAAAGAGAAAAACATACGGACTACCATCCCGTTTCATTTTATGTTTGTTTTCTATTTTTGTTAATTTTCATTTATTAGCTTAAGTCGAGTCTAGTCTTGGCTTAGCAACGCCATATTGTACATGTAATTAACCAAGATGATTAACTCGCCACCAGTAAAAATTGCCTATATCCAACAAAACCGTGTATTCCATATCCCTACACCTAACATTACAACCCTTTAAAAGACCTCTTTGATAGTTTATCCTAGGTGCTTACGCCATGTGGTGGAGGTTTGATCCTTTCCCAAGCCTATGGTGATCTATTTTGCTATGACAGGTAGTGAGAGATGTTTTCCATTTCCATATTGTGATATATACTTTATTACACCCGAGAGATGTGAGTATCTAAACACTATTTGTGAGGTGCTAGTGTATGACCTCCGTGCTTGTCTTTGGTCTTTAGTGGAACGATTATTTGTTGTAATTACTTTTATATTAGTGTTAAATGACCCCTAACTTGTATTTTGATTAGAATAAAAGCGCATTTGCTTGAGGACAAGCAAATCTCAAGTGTAAGGGTATATGATGAGGCGAAAAATGAACCGTTTTTAGGGGGTCATTTAAGCCGGAATTGGAATTTATTTGATCAAATATTGCCCTAAATCGTTCCTTTTGTGATTTTAGGTACTTTGGAAGTGAATTCTGGAAAAGGAAGCATTTTGGACGTTTTGGAGCATAAAAGTGAAGAAAACGGCAAAGTCTTAATTTTCCTTGCTGGAAACAGTAGATGACGGCGTCAAGAAGGATTTTATGACGGCGTCAAGAGCAATTTTGGTGACGAGCCAGAGAAAACGTGATGACGTCAGAATAAGGGCGTCAAGAGTAAAAGTGGTGACGGCCCATAGCAGAATTACACATGACGGCGTCAGCTATGGATCTAGGCAGTCCGAGAACTTTATTGGCGGCGAGATGACAGCGTCAGAATTTTCCTCTTGACACCGTCACCTCCTAAAATCTATATATACTTTTCTAATTTTCATTCATTAGGGAGGAACTTGTGTGGAGAATATTAGAGCCGAACTTTATAAACCCTAGCTCGTTTGTAACAGTATTTTCAAGGGTTTTCACCTCTTGAAACCCTTCATGTTCAATTGAGATAAGTATTCTTCCAATTCATTCAATATGTCTATGTGTTGTTTGAATATATCTTACACTTGTCTTGATTTTAACATGCTAGGCTAGATCTATTGTGTGTTTGCTTAGATGTAATGAAATCTAGATGTTGATTATAGGTTGATTGCTTGTTTATAGTTGTAATGGATGAATGATTTCAATGTTAGGCTTAAGAAAACTGGCAGATCTCCATTGTGTAACTTGCTTGAACGTCTTAAGAAACATGAACCGATGTGTACTAGGTTTTTATTGGTTGTATTTAATGCATGAGCGAATTCTAGTGATCCCATGTTAGGAGCTTCTTAGCCGGCTCGACATAGGAGTGAAGTAGAAGCTTATAGGATTGGGGAAGTAAGTACGCCACCCCATGATTGGTATTAAGGAATACAACCCGTCATCCACGCAACTATAACAAGTAATTAACCTGTAAAAGATATCTAGGGAGTAGTGAAATCTAAGTAAACACAATTCTCCCATATATTGTTCTCACCACTACCTTAATTTAGTTTATTTTTATTTTTGTTATTTTATTTTGATTGCATCTTAGTTATTGGGTTAGTTGATTAGCAACTAATTCCGCCCACTCATCTAAAAACCAAGATTTTTACTTGCTTTCCATAAAATATAAAAATACAAAAAGAATCATCCCTCACCTCTAGACCTAGTTTTTAGGTTTTCTAATCCTAGCGACACTATTCCTGAGTTGAACGATCAATCCCCCGGTACTTGTCACTATACTATATTACAACTATCAGGTACACTGTCTGGTGGGGGTTGTAAGCTTCTCGAGATCCCTCGAGAGGTAAAGCCTGGTGCAATTCCCACGCATCACTTTGGTATTTATAGGATTAAGCAAGAGTAGCCTCCAAGTAATGCTGAAAATAACATGCTTCTGTTCCGACCCAGATATGGCGCATCTAATAACCCTATGCACCGCATCTCCTTCAGAAACAGATATATTTTCTTTTTCTCTTCGCGTGGCCGCTTGAACAGACTAAAACGGAGTCCGGATGAAGATTTTACGGCCAAAATACGAAAGCATCTTCAAGTGTCGACATGTAATCTTTGACTTCTTCTTTAAGCTTCTAATCTTCACGTGATTTCTCAGTACGGATTGTATATGGCCGATAAGGCGCATTGGATTGCTCCGATGTGGCGTATCAGTGTAACTTCGCGTGGGGTCCAAGATTATAATATTCATGAATATTCGTACACCGCCTTTAGATGCGGCGTATCTTCAATCTCTTGTGCGGCGCATGTTCTTCAGTGTCTTGGATCGTCTTTGGTGAAGTCTTGAGATTGATACGCCATATGTATGAAATGTAATGCGACATATCTGGAGTAGAACAAGTTGGTTCTTTGATGCGTGGGAATCGCAACAGGTTTTACCTCTCGAGGGATCTCGAGAAGCTTACAACCCCCACCAGGCAGTGTACCTGATCGTTGTAGTATAGTATAGTGACAAGTACCGGGGGATTGATCGTTCAGCTTAGGAATAGTGTCGCTAGGATTAGAAAGCCTAAATACTAGTTCTAAAGGTGAGGGATGATTATTTTTTGTGTTTTTATATTTTATGGAAAGCAAGTAAAAATCTCGGGTTTTGGAAGAGTGGGCGGAATTAGTTGCTATTCAACTAACCCAAAACTAAGATGCAATCAAAATAAAATACTAGAAATGAAATTAAACTAATTTATACTAAGGTTGTGAGCAGTAATTGGAGAAAATGTGTTTACTTAGATTTCACTACTCCCTAGATATCTTTTACACGTTAATTACTTGTTATAATTGCATGGATGACGGATTGTATTCCTTAATACCATTCATGGGGTGGCACACATAACTCCCCAATTCTATGAGCTCTTATCTCCTCCTACACCATGCCCAGCACAACTATAGGGATTGTAAATAGTGGCTCATGCATTAAATACAACCAATAAAGACCTAGTGCGCGTTGGTTCATGTTTCTTAAGACGTTCAAGCATGTTACCAATTGGAGATCTGCCAGTTTTCTTAAGCCTAACATATAAATCACTCATCCAAGACAAGAATAAATAAGTAATCAATACATAATCAATATCTAGGTTTCATTAGATCTAAGCAAACACAAAAGAGATCTAGCATAGCATGATAGAATTAAGACAAGAACATGATATAGACAACCAACACATAGACATATTGATTGAATTAGAAGAACACTTATCTTGATTAATCATGCAAGGTATCAAGGGGTTGGAACCCTTGAAAAACCTGTAAAGTTACACCAAAATCGTACTTAGGGTTTCTCCCAAAACTTCTTTCTTTAAATGCGAAAAATTAGAAAACTATATATATAAAAATAGGTTTGACGGCGTCAAGAATAAACTTGTGACGCCGTCACCTCGCCGCCAAAACTCTTCTCGGACTGCTTAGATCTACTTCTGACGCCGTCAAGACTTATTCACTTCCAGGCCGTCATGACTCTTTTACTTTTGACGCCCTTCCTACGTGACGCCATCAAATCTGTTCTGGATCGTCATGGAAATTCATGAAATTTGCTCTTGACGCCGTCACCTACTGTTCCCAGCTTGGAAAATTAAGACTTTGGCGTTTTCTTCACTTTTATGCTCCAAAAACGTCCGAATTGCTTCCTTTTCCAGATTTCTCTCCCAAAGTACCTAAAATCACAAAAGGAACGATTTAGGGCAATATTTGATCAAATAAATTCGAATTCCGGCTTAAATGACCCCCTAAAAACGGATCATTTTTCGCCTCATCATTCTTCTTCGTTGACCAAAGTTTCATATGCGGCGCATGGTATAATTACATACGGCGCATGGTATAATTACATAGGGCGCATTCTTTAAGTCAGGCAATTGTCTTTAAATCTCCATTGAGTAGACTCTTCCAATCTTGATCATTTAGCTCCAAATTTCGTCCATAATAGCTAACTTTCACCAGTGCTTGTTTATAACTGAGAATTACAAAAGTAAGCAATTAAGTATCAATTCCCATATGGAATAATACAAAACAAGCAATATACATAGGATAAATGATGCTAATAAAATGTACTTATTTGATGTCATCAAATATCCCCCCACTTGAACTTTATTTGTCCCCAAGTAAACCTTAGATTTAAACTTATGAAAATGTATCCTAAACAATTTTCTAGGATTTTTATAGTTAAGCATTTATTTGTTCAATCTCAATTACAGAACCAAACACCTCACGAAATAGGAAAATGAAATCACTCAAATCATTCAACTGATCTATGTGGTAACATTTTGGTAGTTCGCTCAATTGCTCGGTCGTGACGAGTATTCTATCATAAGCTTGGCAAGGATACACATCTCCACCACTAAAGCTAAGGAGTGATTAGTCTAAAGTGGTAAATTGGGTAATAACAAGGCTTAGGGTTAAACCTAGCTTCGTTCAAACATCTCATGCACAAACTTAGTAGATTGCTGGCGCGAGTCCTCGATTCCTCAAACAACGGATGGTCACTAATGTGTTTCTTGGATCACTGGCGCTTTATTTGCATAACAGATGGTCATCAAGTCACACACCAGATCACTGGCACGTCATTCGATTATTCTAATACTCAGATGGTCACTACCTTATTCACACACTTGACATTCTCACTTGGCCATCATTATATCCGGATGCTCGAAAGCTAACAACGAATACAACGATACGGTTGGGTAGGGATGACATTTAGGGATGACATAGTGAATGAACGTTCCCCTTACACTTGAATTTTTACATACTTTACACGTAACTAATCTAATTACTCGAATCAAGAAAATCAAAACACTTGGAGCACTTTTAAGATTAACGTACATATGGGGGTAATAAATGATGTTCTTCCCCATTACTCCATAAATAAGTACTTACCCATGAGTCCCAATCGTCCCAAAACAATATGTACAAGGATATGACTCGACTTAGCAACCATGTAATCAATTAGAAAGTTAACTTAGGGTTTAACAAATAACAATAATGCACTAAAAATGAGCGCATACACGGAAGGCTAAGGCGATTTGGGTGTACATTTAAGTGGGGTGTAACAAATTCTTCCTTTAAGTAAAATGCTTAAAGTTAGAAACGAAAGGATAGGCTCGGAGGGGTGTACTAGGGGTTTCGTGTACTAAAAATGAGTACAACGCTAAGGGTGTGGGAAAAATTAGTTGACTTAACTAGTCAAGTAATATGACTTAAACGGTCAAGTAATTATGATACGGGTTTAACACAAGGGTGATCCTAATGCCTCTTATCATGTAGTAAATCCTACCACACGAATGTAGTCTCACTAGCGGTCTCGGGATGCATCACTAACGCAAGTTCTAGAATCTAAATGCTACCGGTACACTCATAAGCACTAATAGTAAATGCTTTTCCTATCAAATCTAAAGGCGAACCTCTCATATTTGGGTGGAAAATTTTTCTGAATATATGGTTATGTGCTAGTCATACAATCTCCTATCCATGAGACGCTTGCTATGGCTAAAGTTTCACTCTTAAATGTTGTAAAAAATTTTAAATTTGGCGCTAAAATTACACTAACAAGTATTTCTCATAGTTTTATTACACATCTACCATCAAACAAAACAAACTCAAGCGAAAGTGCATATGTAAGGTATCATCTTTTTACCCTCCCCTTACACTTAAGATGAACATTGTCCCCAATGTTCAAGTAAAGAATGTAAAAGTGAAAAAGTAAAGAGAATGAAATCAAATACTCCCCTGATTCGCTCGGTATGGATAATAGGATGGCCAGGTTAAATCTTCTTCCAAGAAAATGAACAATCAAAGCTTTCCTTCCAGAATATAAATCATCTCCTTGTCATACATAACCTGTAAAACCTGACAAAATAGACAAGACAACCTCGCGTAAAATTGGCAGCATCCTATATAAGTTTCTAAATCCTAGAAAACAAGATAAGATATAATGCTTGTGGAATGAAGTTTGCAGATCTCCTGGAGATTATAAAACTTAATAATTCACAAAAACCATAAGACTCCGTTAGAAAAACAAAACCGATAAAATTTCCAGATTTTAACTCCTGACGCCGTCAAGAGTAAACCCCTGACGCCGTCAGAATGGATCTGCAGAAATTCTTATGTTAAGTTTCCGGAAAATTTCTGGAAAAACTTGGTCCTACTTCCTGGAAAATCCTGCAAAACTTCATTATGACTCAATACAAGCATTTGACTCTAACAAATACGAATATACATGCTCATTTAATATTGTGGAGAATCATGATCGGTTTGTTTCTTAAAAACATATTTGGGGTTTCCCCTTACACTTATCTTTTGCAAAAATACTTCTAGGTGGAGTTAAGACTAGGCCAAAACAACAAAGTAAAGTATTTCCACTATTTAGTTTAGAAACATGATCTACCAACAATAAAAATAAAACATGCATACGGAAGCAAATAACAATCAAACAAATAAAATCACACAAAACATGGGTTGCCTCCCAAGAAGCGCTTTTCTTTATTTACGAGTCTTGTAGCTAGACTCAAGGTCATGGGTTACTACGTGACTTCATCATCAAACGTCACATCCTCCTCACTAATCATTTCATTGTTATTTTCTTGGTAGTGTTTTACACGTTGTATGTTAACCGTGAATTCCCTACCTTCATCATCAATTAACACTACCGCTCCAAATTTAGAAGAATTCTTTACCGTGAACGGCCCATACCATCTAGACTTAAGTTTTCCCGGAAATAATCTCAACCGAGAAT
This sequence comes from Artemisia argyi, assembly GCA_030686995.1. NCBI lineage: Eukaryota > Viridiplantae > Streptophyta > Magnoliopsida > Asterales > Asteraceae > Artemisia > Artemisia argyi. Next base: position 44,771,671 of record CM060705.1, on the reverse strand, counting down.
TGTATAATAGGACCTTGTCTCCTTCTGAAAATTCTTTGGGTTTCTTAATTCTCTGATCATGCCATCTTTTAGCTCTTTCTTTATATGTGATGGAGGATTCGTAGGCTTCTAGTCTAAGCTCATCAAGCTCGTGTAATTGCAAAAACCTATTATTCCCAGCAGTTGTGTAATCTAAGTTGCATGCCTTAAGCGCCCAATAAGCCTTGTGTTCTAATTCTACTGGTAAGTGACATGCCTTACCATACACCATGTGGAATGGGGTCGTTCCAATAGGTGTTTTGTAGGCAGTTCGGAATGCCCATAAGGCTTCGTCGAGTTTGAATGACCAGTCCTTTCTGTTTTGACTAACCGTTTTTTCAAGTATTCTTTTAATAGCTCTATTGGTGTTTTCGACTTGGCCATTGGTCTGTGGATGATAGGCGGTGGAGAATCGATGGGGTACTCCATACCTCTTCATGACCTTTTCCATTTGTGCATTGCAAAAACATGAAATTAAAAGAATTAGAACGAAAAACTCCCATGAGATTTGCTCGGTATGATCCTCTATGGTAAGAATGCGAGCATATGTAATGTGGGAGTTTATTAATATCTTCAATCGTCCAGACCTGTAAAAATATAGAGACCACAGAAAAATAATCTCGAGAACATCTCATTAATCATTGCTTAGAAAATAAATATACTTAAAATTACAGGCAGAGTGTCGATGCGCCGTATCCATGGAATATTGGATACGCCGCATCAACTTCCTGTAATATTTTTTTATATATATAAAATTTAAATACTAATTCACACAAACTAAAACAAATTTGCCCACAGAGCGTCAATACGCCACATTCACAAACAAGAATGCGTCGTATTGAAAATAGACAGATGGGCCGTATTCATAGACAAGAATGCGCCGTATCTGTCTTTCTGAGACAAAAACACAGAAACAGAAAACACACAGAAACTAAAAAAAACAGATAAAAACTAAAATACCAATAAATCAAATAAAACAATCACTCCCCAGCAACGGCGCCAAAAACTTGATGTGTTTTTTTTAGGTCGATAATAAACTACCAAGTTTTAAATTTATTTATTGCCGAACTAACCTATAGACTCTAAACACTAACGAGCAGTGTACCCGGTCAATGTAGATAGTTTTTGGGTAAGCAAGGGTCGTTCACTATAAGCGAAGCTAAAGTGATCTAATCGTATTCTAATTACTAAACTAGAAAGCAAGTAAATATTTTTGGGGTTTTAGCCTGAGAGGATATCACGATTTTAGTTGTTTTAATAATTAACCTAATTACGAGAAAATAAATATTAAACTAATTAAACTAAACGAAAGTAAAATAGATCAATACCAATTAGGAAGAATGGGTTAGCTAAGCCTAATCCATCTGTTAATTATATATGCTTATGTCTACTTGTTTTAATTCATTCAATTGTTTAGTCGCCAATCCGATTATTAACCCTGTCATGATTAAATAACCTACCATTGTGGTGGGAAAGAGGACATGATCATAGTGACCTATCTAGCATCAATACTAACTTATTGCTTTAAACTATCTAACCTAGTCTGGTATTACACGCTACTAGTCCTATTAGGTTGTAGACACGTTCCATTTATGCCAAACAATGATTCCTAATAGAGATTCGGGTTAACACACATATAACTCAACCAAAGCAACCACAATTATAGGAAGTTAAGTCACATCAATTAAATTTATAAAGATCATAACCTAGTTACATAGACTTCTTGTGGAGTTTATTAGACTCCATGGAACGTTTTGAGCACTAGGGTTAAACAATAACAATGATTAATAACATGATACGCATCGGAATAAAAAAACATCATTATTATTTCAACAAGGTTTCTTCGTCATCATCTCTAACAAATACTAACTTACAAACCCTAGGCGTCCATTGTAGGAACTTGAAGCTTAGACACACACACCTTTACTAGTCGACTACATCTTTTCTGTGCACCCAAAACTAATGACCCATGTCCTCTTTAAATACTAGAGGATTAGGGTTTACAAAATACTACGAATGACTAAATTGTAAAAACTTCTTTGTAAAGCAAGTCCTTTGTATTTTGCATTGTCTTCATTCTTCACTTGTAGTTTTGTATTTATCAACTCAACTATAAAACCCAACAATCTTCCCCTAGTTGATAGTTACAAAACCTTCTTCTTGATCTTTATGAATGAAACAATCTTCCCCTTAAGCTCACCAGATGAACTTAAATAACATATATCACCAAGGATCTTCAAGTTACAATTCTTCTTTGTAAATATTCTTCCCTTTTTTGTATTATCCACTAGGGGATGCTAAGTAGATGTGACTGAGGCAAAAGCAGTCAACTAAAGTCAACCACGGATGTGGTCAATATAGTCAAACTCCTTAGGCTCAATGCTCCGCGGAAGTATAGTGTTTCCCCGGGTCGTTATGTCCCGACGAGGTGTGGATTGTATTCAAACGGGTTTGAGATCGGGTGAATTTGGACAGAAAGGGGTCTGAGGTTGGTTAAACTAAGGAATCTACAAGGAAATAGCTTAAATAAGCTATATGAACAAGACTGGAAATTTAGAAGAACCAGAAACGTTTAAAACCTAAAAACGTGTACGTTCAATTTAAATTTATGCGAACGTACGAAATAAAAAGTGAAAACTGAAATCTGAAAACCCTAAGGGGGTGAAAATGACTTTTTTACAAACCTAAGGATGAAAGAAAATTTTTAGAAAAAGAAAATTAATTTTTAGACTATTTAATTATTTATTATTAATTAATTACTAATTATTAATTACTTAACTAATTTTAATTAATTTAAATTATTAAAAATAACAAACTAACTTAGAAAATTAAGAAAAATTTTACAAATCTAATTAACCATCACAGGAATCCTAAAAATATATAAAAGTTTATAAAAATTATTTTTGGACTATTTTACTAATTAATATTCTAAGTATTAAATAATTACTAATTAAACTATTTAAATTACCAAAATTAGAAGATGAACAGTAATAATTATAAGAAAATTTCTAAAATTATTTTATAACTTATAAAAGCTAAAAAAAATATAAAAATTAGGGTTTACTTGATAAAAACTAATTTTGCTATTTAAACTTAATTATTAATTAATTATTAATAAAACTAATATTAAATCTAATAAATACTAAATGATAATATAAAAATCTAGAAAAATTACTGAATTTACTTTAACATAAAAGGAATTTAAGAAAAATATAAAAATTCTAAGTGCTTAACAAAAATCTAAAAAGGAAAATTAAAAATTTAAATTACATTAAATAGAAACTATCACTTATTATTAAATTGGTTTTTCTTGCTTTTTCTTTTACAAATCTATTTTATACCTAAAAACATTAAACGTTTGTAAAAACAACTTTTTTATATCTTAAAAATAAGCCAAATGCAAGTAATAAGCTAAGGCAGTTGACTTATGTTGACCAAATAAGGAAATAAGCTCAAACTAGCTTGTGTGGGGTCCGCTAGGGTGAATGCTGGTTCAACTAAGTTTATTGGACATGAATGAGCAAGAATCAAATAAATAAGCTCACAGGCTAAGCAAATAAGCCAACAAATAAGCTCTTTGAAACTTGGTTCTACTCAGAAAATGGGACAGACTTTAGGGGTTAATTCAGGTGGGTCCCAGAGGTCATAAGCTCAAATGATTTGCTGGAATGTTGAGATAACCAGGGGGTTGAAAGAAACTAATTGTGGCTTGTGGGACCCACTGTGGTGGCTAGACACCACCACCAAAGATGGTGGTGTGGCTGTGTGTCTGCTGCAGCAGGGGATAACCTCCCCTTGCAGGTGTGTTTCTAGGCTTGGTGAGGGCAAGGGAAAATTCACAAAAATGAAACAAGAGTTGATTCTTAAAGCTAAGCTGGGGTACTTACTTATGTGAAAAGCACAAACCCTGAATCTTAATAGACAATTCACAATAATTCCCACTATTTTTGGTTTTCTCCTGAAATATGCAATTTTGACTTTTTACTAGAACAAGGAACTTGGACTAAAGTGGATTTTGATCACTTCTAATGAACTGATTAAGTAATATTATGCTATATTGAGACTAAGTAAAGCTACTTTAACCAATTATGAATGGAATTGATGGGTTTACATGTCCTAACACCTAACAGTGAACAATTGAGAAGGATTAAACTTGGGATTTGACTTTTTGTCAAATGAGGCTTGTATTTTGTGATCTCTGTGACTTAATTAGACCTTTATTAACATGCTACAATAACAATCACCAACAATTATACACTGTAACCCTATGGGGACATGTTATCCCAAACACCCCTTACAAAAGACTACTTGAGATTTCAAATTAGATCACTGATTTAGGACAAATTACTGGTTTATGAGACAAAATATGATGACAGGAGATTATTAAAGCACAAAAGCACACATACTAACAACATTTCACAACAGACCATAACCATGCTATTTTCACAGTTAAAATAGAAATTTGATGTTATATTAAATTCACTACACTACTGATCAAACAATAACATCCAACTAACTAGAATATGATATTTGGACTCAAAGATAACATGTAAGTACAATAATGAGCTAAGTAATAGTGAAATGCAAAAAAAATGGAAACTGAGCTTACAAATTACTTCAATCTCAGAACTTGTGACCAAGGACCAATAGCTACTCTAACACCTCCCCTGAGGCTCTAATAACCACAGCAATCCACCACCAATCACTCTCCATGCTTCAATCAGTCCCCACAGTGAGTTTTGAATTTTCACTATTTTTTATGATTTTTGAGTAATTTTGGGCTTTATGACTAATGATCTTTAGACTGCTTTCAAATCTTGTTAAAACTTATTATTAGGCTAAAATGAGATAAATAAAGCACTGAACACCATTGTTGACAACTGTTTTTCCAAATTAAGAATTTTACTTAAAATTGATAAACTTGCATTTAATACTAAGAGCTTGGAATTACTACTTAATAATCAAAATACACTTAATTTATACTGAGAATTCAACTGAGAATGGAAATTACATTAGAAAACATGAGCTACAATGATTTCGACATTTAAATTACACTAACTAAACTATATTAGCTAACTACTGCTCTACTCTTCATTTTTCTTCACTTTTATAAGCATTGGGGACCTTATTTGACTTTCTCACCACTATTTCTCACCCTTGGATCACTTGAATTGATCTTGGCCTTTGAGTGAATTTTTGGCGGGAAAACTCCCACTTGGCAGTTAAGGGTAACTTGGAGATATTAAAGGAAGTTTAATGGGTTTTGGAGGTTAGTGGTGAGGTGGAGGAGACAAGAGATGGGGAAGGTGAGCTGGAGGTGAGGGGTGTTGAGTGTGGCAGGTTGTTTGCAGGGTTCAAGTGGTGGTGGGAAGGAAGGGTCAACGAAGGGGTTTGGCTGGGGGATAATAAAAAACGGGGTGAGTGGGATTTTGGTGTTGGGCTTTGGGTGATGTTGGGCTTGGGTAGGGGTTTAGGTTTTGGGGTAGATTTGGTTTAGATATCAACAAAAGGGTCCAATTGGTTTTTAATATTTCACAAGGACCAATAGTGTAAATCTGAAAATTTGAGGGACCTGAAATGTAATCTTCCCAACTTGTTCCAAGGACTATTCCTGCCATGTATTAATAATTCAAGGACCATTATTGCAATTTTCCATTTTTTTAAAATATCCAAGGACTAAAATTGCCAAATTGCCAAACTCCAGGGACCAAACATGACATTTCCTCAAACTTTCCTCTCAAGATCCATTTTTGATAATTTTTGATTTTCAAGGACCAAAAATGACTTTTCTTTCAAAAATTTACCACCAGGGACCAATCCTGTCAATTTCTGAAACTCCAGGGACCAAAACTGTAAATTCTCAAAACTTTTCAGATTTTTCACCAAAGGACTAAATATGACAACTTATGATTTCAAAAGGACCTTTGGTAGCTTTTCTTTCCAAATAAGTGCTCAGGGACTATTTTTGCCAATTTTTGAAAGTTGGGGGACTGAAACTGCCAGTTTTCCAAACTTTGTACGTTTTTCATCTGTTTTTACTCTTTTTGCATCTAAAACATATAAAACACAATTCCTGGAATATTTTCAGTATTTTGATGCCTTTTTTAGTGTTTTTGTATGTTTTGCAGTTCAGATTTGACCAAAAATGATGAGTGTTTGAGCACTCATCAATCCCCCACACTAAACTATTGCTAGTCCCTAGCAATAAACTGTTTTGAAAACTTAATGGATTTGAAACTCTTTACCAAAAGCCATCACTTCTGGAGTAGCCAGATGTATCAGTTCAAGTAAGAACTATGGTCCACTTGATAACCATGTGATTTTGAGCAAACCACCAGCTGTCAACGGATTTGATTTGTCTTTACCAAAAGCCGTTTGCTTCTGGACTAGCCAACTCTTGATGGAATATTCAACATCTTGGTGAGCTGATTACCAATTATGGTTTTTCCACTGCCTTTACCACAAGCCATAATCTTGCGGGCTAGCCAACTCATTCACTTTTTTGGATATGGGGAGTTGATTTACCATACAATTTTGGGCAAATTGCAAGCCATCAACGGATTTGATATATCTTTACCAAGAGCCGTTTGCTCCTGGATTAGCCAATCCTTTTGTCGGTTAGACAAGGCGGACTGATAACCACAAAAATTTTGAAGCACAAGTGAAAATTTTTTTAAAATTTTTGAAATTTTGGCCAAAACGGGAGTACTAGATAGTAAAATGTGATAAAATTCGCTAGAATACCCCCCACACTTAGAATGAATATTGTCCTCAATATTCAAAGTCTCGGCTATTATGCCGACTCTTTGAACGTAAAAGGGCAACATTACAAGCTAAATGTGGAAACACCATATTCTTTTCACTGTATTTGTAACCATAACAGGGGTAACTCCCCCACACTTAGGGTGAAAACCCTAAGTAAATGCTAATGTTTTTGTTTACCGAGTCGCTAGCTTGACTCGACCCCGAATTCATTGGTTCTTGGGGAAGCATGATGTAGAAGAAGCAATCTCAATCGGACTTTCATTCAAGATGTTTGGACAAACATTTGAAGCACGTGAAAGTTCCACACTGATGAGATATAATCCTGGCTCAAGATAATGATACATGAAAATGCCAGGATCAAAGATGGTATCTTCATTCCCAAAGAAGTGAAGAAGAGAAGAAGTCACCTTATAGGTGAAGAAAAGGAAGAAAACCATGATGAAAATCATGATTTGATCTTCTTCCTCGAGAGCAGGCTCATTAGCCTGAATTTGGATTTCAAAGGTTAAGCTCAAAAACATCCCGGGAGGGTGGGTGGGAATTTGCAAATCCTCATGATTGAGTGCATCTCCCCCGGGCTATCAAACTCCGGAGGAGTCATGATATGATGAGTGAGTTCATCGGAGAACTCCTCATGAAGAGAATCATTCACAAGATTTAAATCTGTGAACTCATGTTCCGGAATAGACTCATCACAATCCTCATTCCGAATACCAAAGATTGGATTATTAGAAATTAAAGTGAATTCAGATTCGAATTCAAATAGAGGATTGGTGAGAGTAGTATTGAATGCTTCAGGAACAAAGTGATTATTATTCTCTATTGGACTGTTTGGATAAGAAGTGAGTGGTGGATCATGATATAGGAGACTTTCAATTTCTCCCAGATCGGCTTCGAAATCAAGGAGACCATCATCAATTTCCAATGAAAGTGGATTGATGTGAGTAAGTTCATCGGCGAACTCCTCAAGAAGATGATCAGCATCAGACTGTGGGAGTGATGCCTCAATATACTCAATGTCTCCATGAGATGTACAATCATCATTAAAATCTTAGAAAGTCTCAAAATGATCGTTTGAACACTCAAGAGGGGAAGGAATATCACACTATGCTCAAGAGTTCCCTGTGACTCTCTTGGGATTGGGACAAGGATCTCAACACTAGACTTTATTAATTCGTCCGATTCCTTATCAGGAACAGTGCTAAGATGCTCATCCCCCATGTTTAGAGAGTGAGTGTGAACTTCAGGCGTGATAACAACAGACTGAGGGAGTGGAGAGGAGCTAGCATTCATGGATTGTACGAGTTCCATTTGATCTTCTGCTAGTAATTTCTCCATCTCATTATTTTCTCCCTGATTTTCCATGGAAGGAATCACAAATGATGAATTTGATGAACCCTTACAAAATTGAGAAATATCAAGGGTAACTTCATCATCATCATCATCGTCGAGAAGAGCAGCACGGCGAAATATGGCACGTGTTTTAGCTGCTTGTTCTAAGACTAGCAATTCTTCCTTGCTCAATTCGTTTCTAGCATCTCGTTCTTCAGCAAGTAATTCTACCATGGATTTCTCACGAGAATCTTGAAACGATGTAGTAGCTAATTCCTCCTTAAGATCTTGCAATATCTCAAGAGCCTCTAGTAAAAGGTTTTGCTCAGTATCATGAGGAGTTGCTTGGATCATTTGGTATTGTGGAGGTGGGTCTGAAAACGAATAGTCATAATTGTTACAAGGAAATGGATTCCTCGTTTGACAATCCGAGCTAGAGTGTGGACCTCCACAGTAATCATAACAGTGAAACTGATGTGGCTGTGGGTTGTATGTGCTTGAGTTATAATTGTTATCAGGAAACTGCTCATAGACAAGCGTGTTTCCCGATTGACAATCATAACTGTCGTGTGAACCACCACAGTACTCGCAACAGTAAAACTGCTGAGTCTCATGGTGTGGTAACTGATGGAATGAATCAGTCGTGTCATGGTAGGAATAGGGATTCTGGTTATAGACAGACCCGTTTTCTGACTCTACCATGCCACAGCTGGGGCAATTACCACCATTATGAGGATTACCACACCATTGACAAATAAGAAGGTGTGGATGAGACATAGAAAGAATCAAAAGGTTTGGGAGGGTAAGGAATGAAGAATCAAAAGGGTAGGAGGGTAATGATGAATATTTTTGGATTTTTGGAAAGACATTTTATATACAAATAAGAAAGAAAATCTTTTTGTATTTTTGTGTTCGTTGAAAACTGAGTTTAAAATGTTTTCGTGAACCGTTTTGTTTTTTATATGATAATAAGAAGATAATATGAACAAGAGTGGGTAAATATACAATGAGTGTATATCCCGATTCACTAATCTGAAAACCGTTTAAGAATAACGCGCACAACCTCCCCGGCAGCGGCGCCAAATTTTGACTGAGGCAAAAGCAGTCCACTAAAGTCAACCACGGATGTGGTCAATATATTCAAACTCCTTAGGCTCAATGCTCCGCGGAAGTATAGTGTTTCCCCGGGTTGTTATGTCCCGACGAGGTGTGGATTGTATTCAAACGGGTTTGAGATCGGGTGAATTTGGACAGAAAGGGGTTTGAGATTGGTTAAACTAAGGAATCTACAAGGAAATAGCTTAAATAAGCTATATGAACAAGGCTGGAAATTTAGAAGAACCAGAAACGTTTAAAACCTAAAAACGCGTACGTTCAATTTAAATTTACGCGAACGTACGAAATAAAAAGTGAAAACTGAAATCTGAAAACCCCCAGGGGGTGAAAATGACTTTTTTACAAACCTAAGGATGAAAGAAAATTTTTAGAAAAAGAAAATTAATTTTTACACTATTTAATTATTTATTATTAATTAATTACTAATTATTAATTACTTAACTAATTTTAATTAATTTAAATTATTAAAAATAACAAACTAACTTAGAAAATTAAGAAAAATTTTACAAATCTAATTAACCATCACAGGAATCCTAAAAATATATAAAAAGTTTATAAAAATTATTTTTAGATTATTTTGCTAATTAATATTCTAAATATTAAATAATTACTAATTAAAATATTTAAATTACCAAAATTAGAAGATGAACAGTAATAATTATAAGAAAATTTCTAAAATTGTTTTATAACTTATAAAAGCTAAAAAAAATATAAAAACTAGGGTTTACTTGATAAAAACTAATTTTGCTATTTAAACTTAATTATTAATTAATTATTAATAAAACTAATATTAAATCTAATAAATACTAAATGATAATATAAAAATCTAGAAAAATTACTGAATTTACTTTAACATAAAAGGAATTTAAGAAAAATATAAAAATGCTAAGTGTTTAAAAAAAATCTAAAAAGGAAAATTAAAAATTTAAATTACATTAAATAGAAACTATCACTTATTATTAAATTGGTTTTTCTTGCTTTTTCTTTTACAAATCTATTTTATACCTAAAAACATTAAACTTTTATAAAAACAACTTTTTTATATCTTAAAATTAAGCCAAATGCAAGCAATAAGCTAGGGCAGTTGACTTATGTTAACCAAATAAGGAAATAAGGTCAAACTAGCTTGTGTGGGGTCCACTAGGGTGAATTCTGGTTCAACTAAGTTTATTGGACATGAATGAGCAAGAATCAAAGAAATAAGCTCACAGGCTAAGCAAATAAGCCAACAAATAAGCTCTTTGAAACTTGGTTCTACTCAGAAAACGGGACAGACTTTAGGGGTTAATTCAGGTGGGTCAAAGAGGTCATAAGCTCAAATGATTTGCTGGAATGTTGAGACAACCAGGGGGTTGAAATAAACTAATTGTGGCTTGTGGGACCCACTGTGGTGGCTAGAAACCACCACCAAAGATGGTGGTGTGGCTGTGTGTCTGCTGCAGCAGGGGATAACCTCTCCCTGCAGGTGTGTTTCTAGGCTTGGTGAGGGCAAGGTAAAATTCACAAAAATGAAACAAGAGTTGATTCTTAAAGCTAAGCTGGGGTACTTGCTTATGTGAAAAGCACAAACCCTGAATCTTAATAGACAATTCACAATAATTCCCACTATTTTTGGTTTTTTCCTGAAATATGCAATTTTGACTTTTTACTAGAACAAGGAACTTGGACTAAAGTGGATTTTGATCACTTCTAATGAACTGATTAAGTAATATTATGCTATATTGAGACTAAGTAAAGCTACTTTAACCAATTATGAATGGAATTGATGGGTTTACGTGTCCTAACACCTAACAGTGAACAGTTGAGAAGGATTAAACTTGGGATTTGACTTTTTGTCAAATGAGGCTTGTATTTTGTGATCTCTGTGACTTAATTAGACCTTTATTAACATGCTACAATAACAATCACCAACAATTATACACTGTAACCCTATGGGGACATGTTATCCCAAACACCCCTTACAAAAGACTAAACTTGAGATTTCAAATTAGATCACTGATTTAGGACAAATTACTGGTTTATGAGACAAAATATGATGACATAAGATTATTAAAGCACACATACTAACAACATTTCACAACAGACCATAACCATGCTATTTTCACATTTAAAATAGAAATTTGATGTTATATTGAATTCACTACACTACTGATCAAACAATAACATCCAACTAACTAGAATATGATATTAGGACTCGAAGATAACAGGTAAGTACAATAATGAGCTAAGTAATAGTGAAATGCAAAAAAAATGGAAACTGAGCTTACAAATTACTTCAATCTCAGAACTTGTGACCAAGGACCAATAGCTACTCTAACACCTCCCCTGAGGCTCTAATAACCACAACAATCTACCACCAATCACTCTCCTTGCTTCAATCAGTCCCCACAGTGAGTTTTGAATTTTCACTATTTTTTACGATTTTTGAGTAATTTTGGGCTTTATGACTAATGATCTTTAGACTGCTTTCAAATCTTGTTAAAACTTATTATTAGGCTAAAATGAGATAAATAAAGCACTGAACACCATTGCTGACAACTGTTTTTCCAAATTAAGAATTTTACTTAAAATTGATAAACTTGCATTTAATACTAAGAGCTTGGAATTACTACTTAATAATCAAAATACACTTAATTTATACTGAGAATTCAACTGAGAATGGAAATTACATTAGAAAACATGAGCTACAATGATTTCGACATTTAAATTACATTAACTAAACTATATTAGCTAACTACTGCTCTACTCTTCATTTTTCTTCACTTTTATAAGCATTGGGGACCTTCTTTGACTTTCCCACCACTATTTCTCACCCTTGGATCACTTGAATTGATCTTGGCCTTTGAGTGAATTTTTGGCGGGAAAACTCCCACTTGGCAGTTAAGGGTAACTTGGAGATATTAAAGGAAGTTTAATGGGTTTTTGAGGTTAGTGGTGAGGTGGAGGAGACAAGAGATGGGGAAGGTGAGCTGGAGGTGAGGGGTGTTGAGTGTGGCAGGTTGTTTGCAGGGTTCAATTGGTGGTGGGAAGGAAGGGTCAACGAAGGGGTTTGACTGGGGGATAATAAAAAACGGGGTGAGTGGGATTTTGGTGTTGGGCTTTGGGTGATGTTGGGCTTGGGTAGGGGTTTAGGTTTTGGGGTGGATTTGGTTTAGATATTTACAAAGCCAAAAGTTCCATGTAGATCTAAGATTTACCAAAGATCCCATCCATTCATCTCGTCCGTCCATTTCTATTCCTCCCAACCGTTAGATTAATTTGTTTTTTTGTTAGTTTTTTTTTAATAATAATGAAAAGGGCAACATGGTCATTCCTTACCTCTCTTTTTTCTCCTAACCATCTCATTCAAAGAGATACGCTCTTTCAAACCATCCTTTCCACCATTACTAAAACTCATCATTTCCTTAATTTCTCGTCTCATTCTTAACGAATTTCAAATCCAAAACCATCATTCGATTCATCTTATCATTGCGCACACAATGATATGATTTAATTTGATTTTCGTTAGGTTTTGAGAAATCCCCCATTTTGATGATTTTGACCTAATTTTGTTTATTTTGATTATCTGTTAGTTTGATGATCAGGTTGTCAGATTGATGCTGAAAATGAGATGGCGGCGTGGTTTGTCGATAAAAAGCTAAAAAACTAATGCACATTATGGTAAGTTCTTCAAGTGTCGTTAGCTTTTTAGGTTTTACGCTCTTATTAGTGATTCTTCATAGATATGTCATTATCAATACTGCTAGTAATGATAATTAACTGATTAATGTGAAAGTTGTTAGGATTTTGTTGCTGATATACTGATGTATTTTGTTAGAATCTAAACTGATGTACTGATGTATATGAATCATATATGATTCAATGTGAATCATACATGATTCTGGTAGAATCATACATGATTCTACCAAGGTCTTGGCTCTTTTGTGGAGTTTAATTATAGGACGTCCTAATACTCATCAAGCCTTTTTTGATATTGCTGTAAGGGTAAGTGTGATATATATGAATCATATATGATTCAATGTGAATCATACATGATTCTGGTTGTTTACTTTTACAAGTGAAATAATGGTAGTTTATTAGTTAAAAAGTCAATGATAGCTTGTAATTTCCATATCTGCTGGTATAAGTGTTCAAGTGAATCTGTGAACCTGTGATTTGTTGCTTAATGTGTTCAAGCTAATGTATCAAGTGTTTTAACAGTTTTACTTTACTTTTTTTTTTTGAGAATTGATCATTTGAAATCCAATTTTGTCAAACTTAGTGTTCACAATAAATAGTCAACATCTGGTGCATATGCTTGTTAACCAACCTGTTTCATTAGCTAGTTTGGGTGGTCATTTGGAGTTGTTATGGTTTGAAAGTTTTTGTTAGTAAAATTCATATTGCTAAGTTTACTTGTTTCAAGTTTCAATCATTTCCACCAACAACTACTTGTTCTAATCTGTGTGCAAATCTGCTTGTTTTAAGCTGTTCAAAAGTTCATGCAGACATGTGTAGAATCATATATGATTTCACATAGAATCATATATGATTAAAGGAAAATCATATATGATTCTGATGGGATCATATATGATTCTTTGTCTTAAATGATATTCTGATTGTATGAGAGCAACTGAACTATGTTACCTTCCTTTCGCCTATTGATAGATGTTAATGCGTTAACCATCTTTGTCTTGCTTTATGCTTTATGTTTCCTTCTGTGTCTTATCTTCTTAAAATCATAAGGTTTTTAAAACCAATTGTGTATGTTTGCAACGTGGGAGCCTGACCGGTTGACTCTCTTAGCCTTTTACACAGTTGATCTTCTTGTCAAGGTCATACTTCTGGATGTCCGTTCTGTTGTCTGTATGTCAAATCCTAGTGTAACAGCAATATAGGTCACCAACATTTACCTGAATGTATCTGTCTCTATCTGTACAACTTATCTGTATGAACGAACGTTTTTATGCATCACATGTGTAACACTTGAAGATGAAACCAAATAGCAATGACATGTTGGGTGGACAGAGGGGGAAACACTTGAACATGCCCCCTTAGAACAGCAGCCCTGCACCACTTTAGCATATGCCCAAAATTGCTTTTAGATTTGAATTTTCATTAGCTCAGTTTAATCCCATAGAAGCTAAAAATTGGTATGATAGTTATTGGGTTGCTAATATAGAGTAAATAGAAACAAAAATCATGAAATTGGAACAAGTGGATAAGCCAAAAAGTGAGCGAGAAAAAGATGAGCTGAGAGATTAGGGCTGCTGATGCAGTGAGTTAAAAAGGGTGAGAATGAGCTATGAAAAGCTATTATAAATTTCAATAAAAATCAATAATTCATAAGCTCTTGATTGATTTTTGCTTATTCATTTGCTTATTCAGTTTAGATAGATGATTTAGGTTAGGACTTAGTAGTTTTTAGCTTATTCCTTATTTGCTTGTGCCCTTTTTAGCTTATTCATTTGATGTACTGATGTATATTATGTTTTTTGTTTATAAGTGGATTTTGTTAGAATCATATATGATTCACATAGAATCATATATGATTCACATAGAATCATATATGATTCTGTGTGAATCATATATGATTCTATGTGAATCATATATGATTGTGTTAGATTATTTTATGGTTATTAACATTTAAAATTTTTATGCAGGTCGATCAAAAACTTTTGCACATAAGCCTAAAGAGAAGATAACAAATGAATCAGATATGCAGGTTTCGTTGTTGAGGCGAATGAGGTTCAAAATTGCTACCAAGATTCTGTTGCATGAGTTGAATTTGCATTCACAAAAGATGTATGATTTGGCTTTCAAGTTCCAGGAGATAGATGAACAAACAAGGATCTCGATTATTGTGAATGCAATAAAGAACAGGGCCGATCGTGATCCAGAAAAAGTCGTTCTTAAAGAAGATGTGCTTAAACCTGATAAATAGATGTCGTTAAGGGATTGTGTACTAATGGTAGTTTTGGGTAAACGGATGTTGATAAATAGATGGGCCCCTTTGATTGCGTACTAATGGTAGTTAACTGATGTATTTTGGTAAAATCTGATGGTAGTATATTTTGTAAACTGATGGTAGTATTGAACAAGTTCTGATGGGTAATGAAATGGTAGTATTGAAAAAGTTTTGATGTATGTTTTAATTTTTCTGATGGGTAGTATATGTTTTAAGTTTATCTTATATTTTTCTGATGGGTAGTATATTGTGAATCATACATGATTCTGTGTGAATCATACATGATTCTGTGTTAAAAGTAAACATAGTAATCCTCACATATATTCAGAATCACTTGTCCAACAGTTTTCCAACACTTTTCCAAAAAAATTCAAATAAACATAGTTGAATTAAGATCCTCATAACACTTTTCCAACAGTGCATTTTCAAGAAATTAAACATAGTTGAATTAAACATATAAATAAATTTAAAGAAATTGATATTCAAGAAGTGTTAGTTGCTTGTTCAGCTGTGACATTTCTCGTTGCTTGTTCACTTGCATCAGTTCCATCCTTTTGTGCAGCAGCAATTCTTGCAAGTTTTGCAATATACGTTGGATTCAATGGACAAGTCAACTTGGTGTGCTTGTTAGTCTTCTCACCACAAAATCCACATTTCCTTTTCCGCTTAGATGTTTCTTCAAGTGTTATTTCAGCATATTTGTTGTACATTTCAACACATTCCTCTATCTTATTAAACTTTTCCCCCTCAACAGGTAAATAAATATCATCAACAACAGGTTCCCAATTAACAGATCCCCCGGGAGTTTCTTCATGTGCGTATAAAGTCGGCCTTAGTGTCACAGATGCTGAAATATAGTATTTTCATTAGAATCATATATGATTTCACAAGAATCATATATGATTCTACAAGAATCATATATGATTCTACAAGAATCATATATGATTTTTTTTTCTTTTTTGATTTACAGAATGTATAAAACAGAATAATAATAAACAAATTTAAATAAATTGTTGTTCAAGAATCATATCAAATCTGCTGAAATATCAAACAAAAGGTATTCAATTAAACATAGTTGAATTAAGATCCTCATAACACTTTTCCAACAGTGCAATAATAATAAACAAATTTAAATAAATTGTTATTCAAGAAGCGTTATTCGCTTTTTTAGATGTGACATTTCTTGTTTGTTGTTCACCTGCATCAGTTCTAGGCTCTTGTGCAGCAAGAATTCTTGCGTTAGTCGCTTGTTCACTTGCATCAGTTCCACCCTTTTGATGCTGAAATATAGTGATTTTCACTAGAATCATATATGATTTCACAAGAATCATATATGATTCCACAAGAATCATATATGATTCTATGTGAATCCACTTATAAAAAAAGGACATCAAATACATCAGTACATCACTCACAAAATCTCAGACGCCGAATTCGACAGGGATATTGACAAGCATTTAGATATACCCTATTCCTGTTGATAAAACTCAGACACCGACCAAACGTACTCATGTTTCCGAAAACTTAAATTTTTTACAAGGATGCTTCAGTAGTAGGACTCATTTAGCTATAATTTCATAAACTTAGCTTCGTTTACTTCTACCCACATCATTTAGCTATAATTTGACCCATAGATAGAACTTAACCTGAATTGGCATACATGTCAATCACATGTAATTGGCATGTAGCATACATGTCAATCAAAGCAGTGGCTACATATATATCTTTTTACAAACCTCTTTCTGATGCATATGATTCTTGTCAGTAATTTCATCAAACACCTTACGTGCACACCCCCAATTCCCCACACCGCGCATACATACAAATCAACGAATGCCTAACATACTCACCCACCATCCACCCATATTTCACCACATTACAATGAGCCAATCTCCCATGATCAATTGCCACAACATTCCACACGCGATAAACACAAAAGGTATGTAAAATTAAAGAAAAAACAAAAGGTTCATATTACCTGCTACCCACTGGTCTGTGAAGAATTTGATCGATTAGAGATCTTAATCTTTTCGAATTGAAGGTTTTTGATCGAGTAACTATCTATTATGACGATTGGGGAGGTGGTGAACGGTTGGAGATGACGGTTGGAGGTGGTGAACGGTTGGAGATGATGGTGGAGGTGGTGGACGGTTGGAGGTGGACGGTGGAGGTGGAGGTGGAGGTGGAGAACGCATCGTTGGAGAAGAGGATGTAAAAAAACACACCGGTGTGTGTTTTTTTTTTTGAAGAATGAGGTTAATGATTTTTTTTTTATTATGTAATTGCCTTTTTTGCCCCTCTAGTGTAAATATTACATCTAATCTAAGCCATTGGATCAAATTAGATTGTATGGTTATGATTTGTTGATTGGATCTATGGCAAGGAGGGGTTCTTCATGGATCTCAACTCTATTTACAAAAGGGTCCAATTGGTTTTTAATATTTCACAAGGACCAATAGTGTAAATCTGAAAATTTGAGGGACCTGAAATGTAATCTTCCCAACTTGTTCCAAGAACTATTCCTGCCATGTATTAATAATTCAAGGACCATTATTACAATTTTCCATTTTTTTAAAAATATCCAAGGACTAAAATTGCCAAATTGCCAAACTCCAGGGACCAAACATGACATTTCCTCAAACTTTCCTCCCAAGGTCCATTTTTGATAATTTTTTATTTTCAAGGACCAAAAATGATTTTTCCCACCAGGGACCAATTCTGTCAATTTCTGAAACTCCAGGGACCAAAACTGTAAATTCTCAAAACTTTTCAGATTTTTCACCAAAGGACTAAATATGACAACTTATGATTTCAAAAGGACCTTTGGTGGCTTTTCTTTCCAAATAAGTCTCAGGGACTATTTTTGCCAATTTTTGAAAGTTGGGGGACTGAAACTGCCAGTTTTGCAAACTTTGTACGTTTTTACTCTTTTTGCATCTAAAACATATAAAACACAATTCCTGGAATATTTTCAGTATTTTGATGCCTTTTTGAGTGTTTTTGTATGTTTTGCAGTTCAGATTTGACAAAAAATGATGAGTGTTTGAGCACTCATCAAGATGCAACTTTGATTTTCACAACCACGAACCAATATTACACTTCCAATCCAGCCTTCTAAAGTCTCGAATTACCCTCCATGAAGTACACCAAAATGCTTACTAAAAATGAACTCAAGACAATAGAAACTTAAACCAGCAGTAATAATATCAACTCATAATAGCAAAAACCTTCCCCTCGAATGATGCATGTCAATGATTAAACACTATATAAAATGCTTCCCCTGAAATCCAAGTGTTAACCATCTCTTGATTCTTCAATTCTGTAGGCTCTATGTAATGATCACATATGAAGAAAACCAAATATAACGAACTTGATGAAGAGGTAGAATAACCCAAACTTGTGTCTTATGTCTTGTACTAACCACGTGACTTTGAACTTATACCCAAAACCGAATATATAAGTAGACCGCAATCTCTTGACGAAATCCTCATCTTCAATGAGACACTGAGCACAATAACGTAACTCCTTCAAGTGATAGTTAACTAGGTCTTCGTCCATCCTCCCCTTGACCTATGAAAACTAGATTTGACAAGTCTTCGTCACCACCGTATAAAACAAAAAAGTTATCTTCAAAGTGTAACACCCCCACTTTGAGATATGATAAGAACACAAACTTGTGAAACTCAACTACAACATCAAATAAATGACAATCAATCTTCTTCGTAATCAATTAATCTAATAAGAACGAGCCATTAAATCTTTTAAGAACATAAACCAACTTCTTCCTGTGTGTGTGAACCAAATAATCTTCCTGTGTGTGTAAACTAATATCAATCAAACTCATCGCGACTTCCCCTATTTGTTATTATCCACTAGGAGAAGCTAAGCATAAGCAACTTTGATTTTCTTCCCTCACAGGTACATAGTTCATGGATGAGGCCATTAAATCAAGATCAAACATACAATCAGGACCTTTACCTTTTTGATTTTCTTGTTCTTCTAGAAATTCAGCATGAAGACATTCTTGAACCTTCTTGGTAGCCCTGTTGTACACTTTGAATCCTTTGCTATTGGTGCAATAACCCAATAAGTATCCTTCATCTGACTTACCATCAAATTTTCCCAAATTATTAGCAATATTCAAAATTGTCAGGGGACATTCAAAAGGTTTCATGAACTTAATGTTTGGTTTCTTTCCCATGAGTAACTCATAAGGTATCTTCATCTGAGGTTTTGTCACCAATACTCTATTCAACACATAACAAGCAGCACTTATAGCTTCAGCCCAAAATGGAATAAGTAATTTGGAGTCTGCAAGCATTGTCCTTGCTGCTTCTATCAAAGTTCTGTTCTTCCTTTCTGCAACTCCATTCTGCTGAGGAGTTCTGGCAATACTAAACTCTCTCTTAATCCCTTTCTTGGCACAAAATTCATCCATTAGCTGATTCTTGAATTCAGTCCCATTATCACATCTAATGCCTCTAACCTTGAGTCTTAACTGATTTTCAAGTGCTATTATAAGATCATGAATAGCATCAAAAGTTTCATCTTTAAATCCCAAGAAAAAGACCCAGCTAAATTTGCTACAGTCATCTGTTATAACCAAACAGTACTTCTTCTTTTCTGCTTCATAAGCTCTGCTTTGATCATCTTCATAGGACATAGCAATTGTTTCTTGAAAAAGCATCCTATTAAGTTCATCTTGGATAGCTTGGTCTTCATCAGATACTGTGGTCTTTGGTTGAACAGTACTTTGTGGATCAATAGTACCTTGAGGTGCAGCAGTACTTTTCTTCTCATCACTAGGTGCTTCATTAGAATCATCTTCAGATCTTATATTGACTCCATGAACAATGTATTGTGATTCTTCTTCATTGTGAACAACTTGATCCAAAGTACTTTGATAACTCTGACCAAACTACTTCTTGTTTAAGCTAACAACTGAAACAGGTCCAAACAGATCCATATGCAGCAATTCCAAAGGCTCCCTAATAGTTCTTTCTTCAATCTTTTTACATGAAGCCTTGTGTTGTTTACCCTTCTTGCAAGCTAGACATGAGTGATCATTCTTGAATGTCTTAGAAGGTAAACCTCTAACTAAATTTCGTTTGACCAACTTGTTGATGTTCTTGAAATTTACATGCCCTAATCGTCTGTGCCATTGATGTGCTTCTTCCATTGTTGCCCTTGCTATCAAGCATGTTGCTCTTTCAGTGGAATTAATGTTCTTCAATTCTATGTTATAGGGAGAGAATAAGACATTCTGTGTCAAGAAACAACACAGGATACTTCTTGTCACAGATCTGAGAGACTGACAAAAGGTTGAATTTAAGCTCCTTCACATATCTAACATTCTCAAAATCAATTGATCCTGCCTTAATGGTTCCTTTGCCAGTGATTCTCCCTCCATCAGGATCATTCCCAAATGCAACTCTTCCTCCAAAATAAGCCTTAAAATCTGACAAGAACTCCTTTTCTCCTGTCATACTTCCAGAGCAACCACTATCCACAATAAGATGATCTTTAAGATCCTCTTCTGGGTTGCCCTGCATAAAAATGAAAAGGGTTAGTTTCTTTTAGGAACCCAAGCCATTACTGACTTGTGTTCCCCTTGTGGAGTAACATACTCAAATTCTTTGAGTATATAATCACCACTATTTTTGAAAGCACTATCAAGAATTAATGTCTTTGATTCCAAAACCTGTGTGGAATTGTTATCAACACTCCCTTTTTCACCCTTATTTTCTGAAAGTACTTTGTCACCCTCAGCAGTACTTCCTTTCTTAACCCACTTAGTTGTAACTTTTGATGTTGGGTTCTTTGTTCTAGCTACTTTTACTGAGTTGTAAGGCCTTCTAGGTTTGTAAGAGTTGAATCTCCTAGGTCTTACACTAGAGTTTTTGCTAGCAGTACCTTGATTGGGGGACTTCCTATCAGTACTTTGAGAAAGTACTGCTTGACCAGTACTTTGAGAAGTATTTCTTGAAGGTACTGTGGATTTGGAGAACGGTCTTTTCTGATGAGGGTACCTATAGTCTTTTGAAAAATTACTATGGTTAACCCTATTTGAGTAGTTCCAAGATGGTTTATTCTCCCTTGGTTTATTCTCTTTGTGTTTATGGTTTGCAAATGTGGTCTTTGGGTATTTGCTTAAATATTCTGAATGATAGTCACAGTCCTTAATCAAATGATGAGGACTATAACATACAAAACATAACTTTGGACCCATCATCCCAAACCCATTCCCAAAAGGTTTTCTATAATAAGCAGTATTTTGAAAAGATTTTCTTGTAGGTACTGCTGAATGATCAGCAGTACTTTGAGAAGTTTTTGGAAGTACTGCTTGTTTGGAAAAGCCATTTTCACTCCCAGAACCCTTATTATCATCCCTAGGTGTCTCAACATATTTTCTTAAAGACTCAGAACTAGATTGACTTGAAGTAGATTGACCTTTAAGCTTTTTCCTGAATTCTAGGTTGTCTACTCCAAAACAAGAAACATCTATCCTAGGTGGTTGAAAACTGCCTGTGGGTGGATGAACTTCATTATATCCTTTGTTTTTATTAAACTCTGGAGGTGTTGAACAAGGTGATTCCTCATCACTAGATGTGTTTTCCTCTAGGCTGATGAATTCTTCATCACTAGTTGAGGTCTCTTGAGAAAGACTTAATTCTTGGTTCCTAGTTGAAAGAACTTCTGAACTATTATCATAACCTAGGCAAGTTTTAATGTTTGTTGTTCTCTGTTTTTCAACAAAACTAACATGTGACAGACCTGATTCTTTCCAAACAGCAAGTTTTTCAAGCAACTTATCTCTTTCTTTAGTGACCTTTTCTAATTCAGAAACTTTACATCCTAACTTCCACTCACTTAACTTAAATTGATAATCTTGTTGCTCATATTTTTTAGCCCAAGCTACTTCATTATTCTCATGAGTGATTATCTTGGCTTCCATTGACTCTAAAGTCAATTGCTAACCAGCTATCTCAGACCTAGCCCATCTATAGTTATCTCTTTCAGTTTCATATTGTTTAAGCATCTTTTGATAAGAGTTACTACATTTGGAACATACCTCAGAGATAGTGGATGAACTTGGTGAAGTAGCCATCATAGCAAGCTGAACAGGTTCTTCTTCACTTTCCATGCTCCAGTCAAAGCTTCCTAGACCATCTCTTGACTCCAAAGCTTCATATCCTGGTTCCTCATCAAAAGTTGTGCTCCAATAAACCTCTTCCAATGCAACCATAGAATAGGTTACTGGTTCATCATCAAATTCATTACTTCAATCAACTTCTGACAAGTTTTCTTGAGCCACCAAAGCTTGTGACTTTGGAATAGCATAGGAACCTCCTTTCTTTCAACCTTGGGTTGTTCAATCATCCTGTTTGCTTGATACTTTGCAAACTTGCATTCCCTTGCAAAGTGACCAGTCCTTTGACAATTGAAGCATTCAATCTTAGACTTATCAAACGCTATCCCCTGCTTAGCTTTGAAATCAATACCTCTCCCTGTCTTGTTCATAAACTTCTTGATCCTTGCAGTGATCATGGCAACCTGCCATCTTATGTCAATTTCTTCCATAGCATCATCATCAATTTGCAGGACATCTTCTTGATAAGTAACAGGTAGAGTAGCTTGGTGGGCAAAGAATGAGCATAGAACATCATCTGAATTGGGGGTATGTGATGGTGATGCAGTGGTAGTGACCGTGGTTGTACATGGACTCTGTGTTTCTACAACAGTACTTTGGACAGGGTAAGCAGTACTTTTAGTGGAAGTACTGCTTCTGTTTTCAGAAGATACAAAGGCAATATTATGAGAACTTGAGCCTTTGTTACCCTTCATCTCATGCTCATACACCTTTAGATTGTTGTAAAGATCATCAAAGTCCATAGTGTCCAAACCAGGTTGTCCTCTATTCATGGTAGCAACCACATGCCATGCAGATGGCAAACTCCTCAAGAACTTCAAGTTTGCATCTTCAACAGATGCTTCTACTCCATATAACTCTAGCATACTGAGTAGATTTTGATATCTATCATAGGCAGAGTCAAGGCTTTCTCTTTCACTGATACGTGGGAATTGTGCCCTCGTAACAGGTTTTACCTCTCAAGGGATCTTGAGAAGCTTACAACCCCCACCAGGCAGTGTACCTGATCATTGTAGTATAGTATAGTGACAAGTACCGGGGGATTGATCGTTCAACTCAGGAATAGTGTCATTAGGATTGAAATTAATCTAACTAGGTCTAAAGGTGAAGGATGATTCTTTTTGTGTTTTTATATTTTATGAGAAAGCAGGTAAAAATCTCGGGTATTGGAAGAGTAAGCGGAATTAGTTGCTAATCAACTAACCCAACAGCTACTAATTAAAATAATTAACAAGAAAAGTAAACTAGGGTTCTACAAGAGAAGTGAAGTGTATCTACCTATGATGTATTACTCCTTGCTAGCTATCCAATTCTACCTATTGAATTGTCACATCCTTGTTTTAATTGACGGATTGTATTCCTTAATACCATTCGTAGGGCCGTGTACAATATTCCATAATTCTATAAGATCCTACTTCACTCCTATGTCGAGCCGTTAGAAGCTCCTAACATGGGATCATTAGAATTCTCTTACGCATTAAATACAAACAAAAATCGTAGTACACCTCCGATCATGTTTCTTAAGATGTTCAAGCAAGTTACCAATGGAAGTCTACCAGTTTTCTTAAGCCTAACATCGAATACAATCAACCAAACAAGAGACAATAGGAAACAAGAATTATAAGCTAAATCAACTAGACCTATTGAAGTTGTCACACCTTAATTGATGAAGATAGACACAAACATTAACAAGGAATCAATAAGATCTAATCAATTATATACAAGTTTCACACAATCATAAGTAGACACAAGGTGAATTAGCCAAGCATAATTAATGAAGAACAATCAACAATAATGAAAATTGAAGACATGAATTAAGATAGAATCATCAAACCATTACAAGATGTTTATGAAGTGATTGAAACCCTCTAAGTTGCTGGAAAAACACCTACCTAAACCCAGGAATTGACCTTAGGGTTTAGGGCTTACAAAAAGTGAAGTTATGATGTTATATTTATAGGCAATGTTTCTGTCGGCAAGGCTTGACGGCATCAGCCCGTAAAGAGTGACGGTGTCATAACCAACTTTTCTTCACCAAATTGTAGATCTCTTCGTCCTCTTCACATGGGCTTTTGAATCACCTAAATCCGAGTTCGTATGCAAAAGTTATGACCAAAACAATATCAGCTACTCCGCGCGCAAGTTTTGATTGTCTTGATCAACATGTGACGGTTTTACTAAGGTTTCTTCTTGTGTAAGCCTTCTTTCTGACGTCGTCACTTTAAATCATCTGACGTTGTCAGGTTAAGTCCTGACGTCGTCATGTATAAACGTGTTCTGGGCCGTCACATGTGACTTGGTCTTGACGGCCTTGGTGACGCCGTCATGTACAAATGCCTTGAAATTTTTCTGGCCCGTCACGTACAACTTGAATTATCCACCTCTTTATCAATGAGTGACGGCGTCACCTTGTAGATCTTGATGCCGTCAGGTACTGTTTCCAGCATGGATTCTTGATTTTCTCGTTTTCTTCATTCTTGAGCATAAAAACGTCTAAAATGCTCCATATTCCAGAAATCACGTCCCAAGTACGTAAAATGACAAAAGGAACGATTTAGGGCAATATTTGATCAAATAATCACGAATCCAGGCTTAAATGACCCCTTAAAAGTGGTTCATTTTTCGCCTAATCAAATACCCTTACACTTGAGATTTGCTTGTCCTCAAGCAAATGCGCTTTTATTCTAATAAAAATACAAGTTAGGGGTCATTTAACACTAATATAAAAGTAATTACAACAAATAATCATTCCACTAAAAACCAAAGACAAGCACGGAGGTCATATACTAGTACCTCACAAATTGTGTTTAGATACTCTCATCTCTCAGGTGTAATAAAGTATATATCACAATAAGGAGATGGAAAACATCTCTCACTACCTGTCATAGCAAAATAGATTACCATAGGCTTGGGAAAGGATCAAACCTCCACCACTTGGCGTAAGCACCTAGGATAAACTATCAAAGAGGTCTTTTAAAGGGTTATAAGGTTAGGTGTAGGGATATGGAATACACAGTTTTGTTGGATAAAGGCAATATTTATTGGTTGCGAGTTAATCATCTTGGTTAATTACATGTACAATATGGCGTTACTAAGCCAAGACTAGACTCGACTTAAGCTAATGAATCAAAAATAACAAAAACATAAAATAAACATAGATTGAAAAGGGATGGTAGTCCGTATGTTTTTTTCTCTTTTCTTTTTCTATTTTTTTTTTTCTTTTTCTTAATTTTTTTTTTTTTTTTTTTTTTTTTTTTTTTTTTTTTTTTTTGGGTGCATACACTCTTACCCTACCATCCAAATAATACATCATAGGGAATGTACATTCCCCTTACACTTGAATTTTTATATACTTTACAATAAACTATTCTAATGACTCGAATCAAGATAATCAAAACACTTGGAGTACTTTTAAGATTAACGCACATATGGGGGTAATAATTATGTTCTTCCCCATTACTCCATAACATAAGTATTTACCCATGAGTCCCAATCGTCCCAAAACAATATGTACAAGATATGACTCGACTTAGCAACCATGTAACCAATTAGATAATTAACTAAGGGTTTAAAAAAATGACAATAATGCACTAAAGATGAGTGCATACACGGAAGGCTAAGGCGATTTGGTTGAACATTTGGGTGGGTTGTAACAAATTCTTCCTTTAAGTAAAATGCTTAAACTTAGAAACGAAAAGATAGGCTCGGAGGGGTGTACTAGGGGTTTCGTGTACTAAAAATGAGTATAATGCTAAGGTGTGGGAAAAATTAATTGACTTTACTAGTCAAGTAATATGACTTAAATGGTCAAGTAATTATGATACGGGTTTAACACAAGGGTGATCCTAATGCCTCTTATCATGTACTAAATCCTACTACACGAATGTAATCACACTAGCGGTCTCGGGATGCATCACTAACGCAAGATCTAGAATCTAAATGCTACCGGTACACTCATAAGCACTAATAATGAATGCTTTTCCTATCAAATCTAAAGGCGAACCTCACATATTTAGGTGGAAAATTTTTCTGTATGGTACGGTTTTGTGCTAGTCATACAACTCCTATCCATGAGACGCTTGTTAAGGATAAGTTTCACTCCTAAATGTTGTTAAAAATTTTAAATTTGGCGCTAAAATTACACGAACAAGTATTTCTCTTAGTTTTATTACACACCTACCATCGAACAAACAAACTCAAGTGCAATAGTATCCTATAAGGTATCATCATTTACCCTCCCCTTACACTTAGGATGAGCATTGTCCCCAATGTTCAATTAAAGGATGTGAAAGTAAAATAGGTAAAAGAATGAAAACAAATACTCCCCTAATTCGTCCGGTGTGGATAATGTGGTAACAAGGTTATGTCTTCCTCCAAGAAAATGAACGTTGAAAGCTTCACTCCAGAAATATAAATCATCTTCTTGTCCAATATAACCTGTTAAACCTGAGAAAACAATCACAAAAACCCAAAGCATCAATCCGAACAAAGGAAACTCACAACTAGATGTAATTCCAGACTTAGGAATAAAAACAAAACAATTAAAGATATAATGCTTGTGGAATGAATATTTGCAGATTTCCTGGAGTTTATAAAACTAAAGATAAAACAAAAACTTTTACGACTCCGGTATAAACAAAACTCGCAAAATTTTTCAGAATTTATGTACCTGACGCCGTCAGGTTATAACTCCTGACGCCGTCAGAATGTTCCTGCAAAAATCTCATGTTAAGTTTTCGGAAAATTTCTGGAAAAACTTATGCCTTACTTCCTGGAAAATCCTGCTAAACATCATTATAACTCGATACAAGCATTTGACTCAAACAATTACTAATACACATGTTCATTTAATATTGTTGTGGTTCATGCTCAATTTCGTTCATATAAACAAATTTGGGTTTCCCTTACACTTAGCTTTTGCAAAATACCTTTATATGTAATTAAGACGAAGTTAAAAACAAAATAAAGCATTTTCACAATTTACTTTGAAACATGAACCACAAACAATAAAAATAAAACATGCATACGGAAACAAATAAAATCAAACAAATAAACGAATAAATAAATAAAGCTTGGGTTGCCTCCCAAGAAGCGCTTGTTTTTGTTAAAGTCACGAGCCTGACTCTACCCTTATTTAACGGAAATAGGGGAGGTTTTCCCTACACTTTGGATTAAGTGTGTGTGGAAGTAGCGATACACACCCTTAGGGTGGAAATATGCCACGTGAGGTGAAAGGGGTGAGTGAATGGCTTCCTTCATCCTAAAACTACCCGGATAATATTGGTTGATGGGTGGGTCGGTTCCACTTTTGTCTCCTAGAAATATATCTAAGGATGGAAAGGTGTGTAAAGATTGAGGTTCCGGTTCATCAACACTAGCAAATTCCCTAGAACTAGGAGTAAGGTTATCACTACAAGTATTCAAACCTATATCCTCAAGTGGTGCTTGGTCCAAGGGTTCTACCTCCATCGGAATTCCTAAAGTTTCTTCTACTTCTTCCGGGTAAGTCACGGGCGGTGTGTGCCTCAAATGATGGTTGAGTACTTTGTGGGCTTATGTTATTGACCTCATCATTCCATGTGTCAATATCACCTATATCCTCATCATGTGTTTTGGTAGAATCTATCATAAGCATTCTCCTAAGTATCTCACGTGCTTCTCTAGGCATCTCAACTTCTATGTACGAATCATAAGGATCATCCTCAATAATCTTATATTCAATTTGCCTAAAGGATTCATCATGTGTTCCTTGAGATTCAAAGTCATTGGTCATAAAACCTAGGTCTTTTTGATCAATGTGGTCATGCTCGGCTAAATCCTCCTCAATTATTTTCTTAGGTAGTGATAATAGCAAACCTAGTGCTTCATCCATCTTATGATTTGTTGCAACGGCTCTCTCCATAATTTCTTGGCAAACTAGGTCGCATTTCCTATTGGCCTCACTGAAACGAGATCTTAAACATGGAGGTTGTCCATAAGAATATATCATAGGTGAAGGCTCATATGATTCATAGGTGTCTCTAAATGAGGTATTTTGAACTTCTTGGTGTTCTAGCCACTCAACCTTATCTTGCAATCTTAGAAGTCTAAGTGAAAAGTCCATTTGAAGAAAATTACAAACAAAGTCACAAAGAAAAGATAAACTACGAGAAAGCTAAAAAATAAAAAGAAAAAATATCTCACTTGATAGGAATCTAATGAGTAGACCTAATAAAAATAAAATTCAACCTAAACAATAATTATTCCCCGGGCTGCGGCGCCAAAAACTTGATACGTGGGAATTGCGCCCTCGCAACATGTTTTACCTCTCAAGGGATCTTGAGAAGCTTACAACCCCCACCAGGCAGTGTACCTGATCATTGTAGTATAGTATAGTGACAAGTACCGGGGGATTGATCGTTCAACTCAGGAATAGTGTCGTTAGGATTGAAATTAATCTAACTAGGTCTAAAGGTGAAGGATGATTCTTTTTGCGTTTTTATATTTTATGAGAAAGCAGGTAAAAATCTCGGGTATTGGAAGAGTGGGCGGAATTAGTTGCTAATCAACTAACCCAACAGCTACTAATTAAACTAATTAACAAGAAAAGTAAACTAGGGTTCAACAAGGGAAGTGAAGCGTATCTACCTATGATGTATTACTGATGCGTAGGGATTGCACCAGGCTTTACCTCTCGAGGGATCTCGAGAAGCTTACAACCCCCACCAGGCAGTGTACCAGATCGATGTAGTATAGTATAATGACAAGTACCAGGGGATTGATCGTTCAACCAGGAATAGTGTCGCTAGGATTAGAAAACCTAAAGACTAGGTCTAGAGATGAGGGATGATTCTTTTTGTATTTTTATACTTTTTATAAAAGCAAATAAAAATCTCGGGTTTGAAGGAGTTGGGCGGAATTAGTTGCTAGTCAACTAACCCAATAACTAAAGATGCAATCAAAATAGAATACTAAAAATGAAAATAAGCTAAATTAAGATAGAGGTGTGAGCAATATACGGGAGAATTGTGTTTACTTAGATTTCACTACTCCCTAGATATCTTTTACAGGTTAATTACTTGTTACAGTTGCGTGGATGACGGATTGTATTCCTTAATACCATTCATGGGGTGGCGTACTTACTTCCCCAATCCTATAAGCGCCTACTTCACTCCTATGTCGAGCCGGCTAAGAAGCTCCAAACATGGGATCACTAGAAATTGCTCATGCATTAAATACAACCAATAAAACCTAGTACACATCGGTTCATGTTTTTTAAGACGTTCAAGCATGTTACACAATGGAGATCTGCCAGTTTTCTTAAACCTAACATTGAAATCATTCATCCATTACAACTATAAACAAGCAATCAACCTATAATTAACATCTAGGTTTCATTACATCTAAGCAAACACATGATAGATCTAGCCTAGCATGTTGAAATCAAGACAAGTAAAAGTTATATTCAAACAACACATAGACATATTGAATGAATTGAAAGAGGACTTATCTCAATTGAATATGAAAGGTTTCAAGGGGTGAAAACCCTTGAAAATACAGTAAAAACGACCTAGGGTTTATTAGGTTCGACCCTAGTATTCTCCACACAAGTTCCTCTCTTATGAATGAAAAATAGAAAACTATATATTGATTCTGAAAGGTGACGGCGTCAAGAACAAATTGCTGACGCCGTCATCTCGTCGCCAAATAATTTCTCGGACTGCCTAGATCTGGGTTTGACGCCGTCATGTGTATTCCAATTGCAGGCCGTCACCAAAAATACTCTTGACGCCCTTCTCTTGACGCCTTCAGGTTTTCTCTGGGTCGTCATGGATTTTACCCTTGACATCGTCACATTTTTCCTCTTGACGTCGTCAGGTACTATTCTCAGCATGGAAAAATAAGTCTTTGCCATTTTCATCACTTTTATGCTCCAAAAACGTCCAAAATGCTTCCTTTTCCAGAATTCACTCCCAAAGTACCTAAAATCACAAAAGGAACGATTTAGGGCAATATTTGATCAAATAAATTCAATTCCGGGCTTAAATGACCCCCTAAAAACGGTTCATTTTTCGCCTCATCATATACCCTTACACTTGAGATTTGCTTGTCCTCAAGCAAATGCGCTTTTATTCAAATCAAAATACAAGTTGGGGTCATTTAACACTAATATAAAAGTAATTACAACAAATAATCGTTCCACTAAAGACCAAAGACAAGCACGAAGGTCATACACTAGCACCTCACAAATAGTGTTTAGATACTCACATCTCTCGGGTGTAATAAAGTAATATCACAATATGGAAATGGAAAACATCTCTCACTACCTGTCATAGCAAAATAGATTACCATAGGCTTGGGAAAGGATCAAACCTCCACCACATGGTGTAAGCACCTAGGATAAACTATCAAAGAGGTCTTTCAAAGGGTTGTAACGTTAGGTGTAGGGATATGGAATACACGGTTTTGTTGGATATAGGTAGTCTTTACTGGTGGCGAGTTAACAATCTTGGTTAATTACATGTACAATAAGGCGTTGCTAAGCCAAGACTAGACTCGACTTAAGCTAATAAATCAAAAATAACAAAAATATAAAATGAACATAGAATGAAAAGGGATGGTAGTCCGTATGTTTTTTCTCTTTTTCTTTTCTTTTTCTTGATTTTTTCGATTTTTTTTTTCATACACTCTTACCCTACCATCCAAAATAATACATCATAGGGAATGAACATTCCCCTTACACTTGAATCTTTACATACTTTACATTAAACTAATCTAATGACTCGAATTAAGAAAATCAAAACACTTGGAGTACTTTTAAGATTAACGCACATACGGGGGTAATATTATGATGTTCTTCCCCATTACTCCATAAAAGAAGTACTTTACCCATGAGTCCCAATCGTCCCAAAACAATATGTACAAGGATATTACTCGACTTAGCAACCATGTAATCAATTAGATAATTAACTTAGGGTTTAAACAAATAACAATAATGCACTAAAGATGAGTGCATACACGGAAGGCTAAGGCGATTTGGTTGTACATTTAAGTGGGGTGTAACAAATTCTTCCTTTAAGTAAAGTGCTTAAAGTTAGAAACGAAAAGATAGGCTCGGAGGGGTGTACTAGGGGTTTCGTGTACTAAAAATGAGTACAACGCTAAGGTGTGCGAAAAATTAATTAACTTAACTAGCCAAGTAATATGACTTAAATGGTCAAGTAATTATGATACAGGTTTAACACAAGGGTGATCCTAATGCCTCTTATCATGTAGTAAATCCTACTACACGAATGTAGTCTCACTAGCGGTCTCGGGATGCATCACTAACGCAAGTTCTAGAATCTAAATGCTACCGGTACACTCATAAGCACTAATAGTAAATGCTTTTCCTATCAAATCTAAAGGCGAACCTCACATATTTGGGTGGAAAATTTTTCTGAATGGTACGGTTTTGTGCTAGTCATACAATCGCCTATCCATGAGACGCTTGCTATGGCTAAAGTTTCACTCCTAAATGTTGTAAAAAATTTTAAATTTGACGCTAAAATTGCACTAACAAGTATTTCTCATAGTTTTATTACACATCTACCATCAAACAAACAAACTCCAGCGAAAGTGTATTTGTAAGGTATCATCATTTTACCCTCCCCTTACACTTAGGATGAACATTGTCCCCAATGTTCAAGTAAAGAATGTAAAAGTGAAATAAGTAAAACAAATGAAATCAAATACTCCCCTGATTCACTCGGTATGGATAATAAGGTGGCCAGGTTAGATCTTCCTTCAATAAAATGAACAATCAAAGCTTCCCTTCCAGAATATAAATCATCTTCTTGTCATACATAACCTGTAAAACCTGAGAAAACAGACAAGGCAACCTCGTGTAAAATCGGCGGCAATCTATATATGCTAACAAAACCTAGAAAACAAAATAAGATATAATGCTTGTGGAATGATGTTTGCCGATTTCCTGGAGATTATAAAACTAATGATTCAACAAAAACTTTAAGACTCCGTTAGAAAAACAAAACTGGTGAAATTTCCAGAATTTTACACGTGACGCCGTCAAGAGTAAACTCGTGACGCCGACAGAAGTCATCTGTAGAAATTCTTATGTTAAGTTTCCGGAAAATTTCTGGAAAAACTTCGTCCTACTTCCTGGAATATCCTGCAAAACATCATTATGACTCGATACAAGCATTTGACTCTAACAAATACGAATATACATGTTCACTTAATATTGTGGAGAATCATGATCGGTTTTGTTTCTTAAAAAACATATTTGGGGTTTCCCCTTACACTTATCTTTTTCGAAATACCTTTGGATGAAGTTAAGACTAAGCCAAACAACAAAGTAAAGTATTTTAATCATTTTATTTTTGAAACATTATCTACCAACAATAAAAATAAAGCATGCATACGGAAGCAAATAACAAACAAACAAAAATAAAAATCACACAAAACATGGGTTGCCTCCCAAGAAGCGCTTGTTTTTGTTCGAGTTACGAGCCTGACTCTACCCTTATTTAACGGAAATAGGGGAGGTTTTCCCTACACTTTGAATTAAGTGCGGGTGGAAGTAGCGATACACACCCTTAGGGTGAAAATATGCCTCGTGAGGAAAGAGTGGTGGATGAATTATATGTTCAAAGGGGTATGCTCCTATCATCATAACCTTACCAAATTCAATCGGGTTAATGGTTGGATTAAGATTTTCTCCTAGAAAGGGATCATTTTCTATCAACTTCAAGAGACTACTAGTTAGGGATCCATCTTGACCTAATAAACCCGGTTTAAACCCATAATGTTTCTTGCGATCAATCATAAATGGGTGATGTAAGCATGTAAGGTCATTTTCCACTCCTATATTGGTTTCCTCTCTACAAGGCTTAGAGTCCACAACCTTTATCCTAAGACTACCCGGACTATATGGTTTGATGGGTGGATCGGGACCTATTTCAATTCCTAAATTTTCATCCAAGGATGGAAGATTAGGTAACGGTTTTGGTTGAGGCTCCGGTTCATCAAAACTAGGAACTTCCCTAGAACTAAGAGTAAGGTTATCATTATAAGTATTCAAACCTATATCCTCTAGTTGTGTTTGGTTCAAAGGTTCTACCTCAGTTGGGATTCCTAAAGTCTTTTCTACTTCATCCGAATAAGTCACGGGCGGTGTGTATGCCTCAAATGATGGTAGGACTTGTGGGGTACTTAGCGGGCTTATGTTACTTACTTCATCGTTCCTTGTCTCAAGACCACCTATATCTTCAACATGTGTTTTATTATAATCCAACCCTAACATTTTCCCAAGTATCTCAAGTGCTTCTCTAGGCATCTTAACTTCTATATCCGAATCATAAGGATCATCCTCAATATTATGACTACTATATATAAATTGCCCAAAAGATTCATCATCTGTTTCTTGAGATTCATCATCATCGATCATAAAACCTAGGTCTTTTTTATCAATGTGATCATGTTCGGCTACATCCTCCATCACATCAAGGTCACCTATGTGTTCATCCTGTATTATGGTAGGGCCTAACCATGACATGCAGCTAGGTGGCTCATACGAAACTATCCTAGGTGAAGGCTCATATGGTGCATAGATTTCACTAAGTGAGGCATTTTGAGGGGTTGATGGAGCTCCTAAGGTGAATTCTTTAAAAGTCTTATGCACTTGGACTCTTTTCTCAAGGTACTCAATAAAATCAATATAAGATCCTGTCCTCCTCATTTCATTCGTCCATCTTGGTATATCCAAATTGGTGTAATTATATTTTTTCTGCTAAAACTCTAGTGTCGGACTTGGTGGATTCGCGTTCTCCACAATGGTGAACGGAATAGTTAATGGACTTAATTTACTAACAAAGGCACAAAGAAAAAGATAGACTAAAGAGAACCTAAAAATAAAATAAAATCTTACTAGAAAGGAACCTAGCAAGTAGACCTAATAAAAAGAAATTCTAACCTAGACAATAACTATTCCCCGGAAACGGCGCCAAAAACTTGATGCGTAGGGATTGCACCAGGCTTTACCTCTCGAGGGATCTCGAGAAGCTTACAACCCCCACCAGGCAGTGTACCTGATCGATGTAGTATAGTATAATGACAAGTACCGGGGGATTGATCGTTCAGCTAAGAATAGTGTCGCTAGGATTAGAAAACCTAAAGACTAGGTCTAGAGATGAGGGATGATTCTTTTTGTATTTTTATACTTTTTATAAAAGCAAATAAAAATCTCGGGTTTGAAGGAGTTGGGCGGAATTAGTTGCTAGTCAACTAACCCAATAACTAAAGATGCAATCAAAATAGAATACTAAAAATGAAAATAAACTAAATTAAGATAGAGGTGTGAGCAATATACAGGAGAATTGTGTTTACTTACATTTCACTACTCCCTAGATATCTTTTACAGGTTAATTACTTGTTACAGTTGCGTGGATGACGGATTGTATTCCTTAATACCATTCATGGGGTGGTGTACTTACTTCCCCAATCCTATAAGCGCCTACTTCACTCCTATGTCGAGCCGGCTAAGAAGCACCTAACATGGGATCACTAGAATTTGCTCATGCATTAAATACAACCAATAAAACCTAGTACACATCGGTTCATGTTTCTTAAGATGTTCAAGCATGTTACACAATGGAGATCTGCCAGTTTTCTTAAGCCTAACATTGAAATCATTCATTCATTACAACTATAAACAAGCTATCAACCTATAATTAACATCTAGGTTTCATTACATCTAAGCAAACACATGATAGATCTAGCCTAGCCTGTTGAAATCAAGACAAGTATAAGATATATTCAAACAACACATAAACATATTGAATGAATTGAAAGAGGACTTATCTCAATTGAACATGAAAGGTTTCAAGGGGTGAAAACCCTTGAAAATACAGTAAAAAATGACCTAGGGTTTATTAGGTTCGACCCTAGTATTCTCCACACAAGTTCCTCTCTTATGAATGAAAAATAGAAAACTATATATAGATTCTGAAAGGTGACGGCGTCAAGAACAAATTGCTGACGCCGTCATCTTGCCGCCAAATAATTTCTCGGATTGCCTAGATCTGGGCTTGACGCCGTCATGTGTATTCCAATTGCAGGCCGTCACCAAAAATACTCTTGACGCCCTTCTCTTGATGCCTTCAGGTTTTCTCTGGGTCGTCATGGATTTTACCCCTGACGCCGTCACATTTTTCCTCTTGACGCCGTCAGGTACTGTTTTCAGCATAGAAAATTAAGTCTTTGCCGTTTTCTTCACTTTTATGCTCCAAAAACGTCCAAAATGCTTCCTTTTCCAGAATTCACTCCCAAAGTACCTAAAATCACAAAAGGAACGATTTAGGGCAATATTTGATCAAATAAATTCAATTCCGGGCTTAAATGACCCCCTAAAAATGGTTCATTTTTTGCCTCATCAATTACTCCTTGCTAGCTATCCAATTCTACCTATTGAATTGTCACATCCTTGTTTTAATTGATGGGTCGTATTCCTTAATACCATTCGTAGGGCCGTGTATAATATTCCCTAACTCTATAAGATCCTACTTCACTCCTATGTCGAGCCGTTAGAAGCTCCTAACATAGGATCATTAGAATTCTCTTACGCATTAAATACAACCAAAAATCGTAGTACACCTCTGATCATGTTTCTTAAGACGTTCAAGCAAGTTACCAATGGAAGTCTGCCAGTTTTCTTAAGCCTAACATCGAATACAATCAACCAAACAAGAGACAATAGGAAACAAGAATTATAAGCTAAATCAACTAGACCTATTGAAGTTGTCACACCCTAATTGATGAAGATAGACACAAACATCAACAAGGAATCAATAAGATCTAATCAATTATATACAAGTTTCACACAATCATAAGTAGACACAAGGTGAATTAGGCAAGCATAATTAATGAAGAACAAGCAAAAATAATGAAAATTGAAGACATGAATTAAGATTGAATCATCAAACCATTACAAGATGTTTATGGAGTGATTGAAACCCTCTAAGTTGCTGGAAAAACACCTACCTAAACCCAGGAATCGACCTTAGGGTTTAGGGCTTACAAAAGTGAAGTTATGATGTTATATTTATAGGCAATGTTTCTGTCGGCAAGGCTTGACGGCGTCAGCCCGTAAAGAGTGACGGTGTCACAACCAACTTTTCTTCACCAAATTGTAGATCTCTTTGTCCTCTTCACGTGGGCTTTTGAATCACCTAAATCCGAGTTCGTATGCAAACGTTATGACCAAAACAATATCAGCTACTCCGCGCGCAAGTTTTGATTGTCTTGATCAACATGTGACGGTTTTGCTAAGGTTTCTTCTTGTGTAAGCCTTCTTTCTGACGTCGTCACTTTAAATCATCTAACGTCGTCTGGTTAAGTCCTGACGTCATCATGTATAAACGTGTTCTGGGCCATCACATGTGACTTGCTCTTGACGGCCTTGGTGACGCCGTCATGTACAAATGCCTTGAAATTTTTCTGGCCCGTCACGTACAACTTGAATTATCCACCTCTTTATCAATGAGTGACAGCGTCACCTTGTAGATCTTGACGCCGTCAGGTACTGTTTCCAGCATGGATTCTTGATTTTCTCGTTTTCTTCATTCTTGAGCATAAAAACGTCCAAAAAGCTCCAAAATGCTCCATATTCCAAAAATCACGTCCCATGTACCTAAAATGACAAAAGGAACGATTTAGGGCAATATTTGATCAAATAATCACGAATCCAGGCTTAAATGACCCCTTAAAAGTGGTTCATTTTTCGCCTCAACATTCACCAACCATGAAGGTTTCAAACTGTTGCTTCAATAGGTTCTTGTGCATCTTCTTGGAAGCATCATTACCTCCAAATCTTGTTTTAATAGCAGCCCAAAGTTGTTTTGCATCCTTGGCATCATGAAACTTCAATAAGCGACCATCAGGAATGGCAGAAAACAGTATGTTGAGAGCCTTATCTTGATTTCTTTTGGTGGCAGCTGGCAAGGATGGTTTAGGCGGTGTTGGTTGTCCTGGGATCTCTAATGGTTCATCAACAACCATATTGCCATTGACAATCACATCCTATAAAGCATGGTCTGTGATGGCAATGTACTGCCTCATCTTCATGCTCCATAGATCATATTCTCCCTTCTTGACAATAGGAATTCTGACTGCAGTGATGGATGGGGCAGGTGCAACATCTGTCGACATCTTTTAAGGGTTTGTAGTAAAATCGGTTTTAAAGGTTTTCTTCTTAATCAGAGTTTCCACACAAGCTCTGATACCACTTGTTGGATCGATATACTCTGACCAAACTACTTTGTAGCTTGTAAGGTTTTAACAATCTTGAATAACTCAAAATAATTAATATTGAAACACTGATATTACTTTGTAAAGTATGCGGAATCTACTAACACAAAGCTAAGAAGAACTTTGAATTATATTAAAACCAACTCTTGAACCTGCTTTTCTAAATACAGATTCACTAACAATCCCTAACTTCTCTAAAATTGTTTTCTAGAAATCGTATTATGAAACTCTAAAACTCATATATCTAATACCATCCTAAGGCTCCTTTTATAGGCATAAGGAAAACCTTAATTCGGTTTACAATAATTACTTGAACGATAAGTAAACTATCCCTAACTAATTCTAAAACATTCATATAATATTACATAATGATCCTTAAACAATATTGCATATTAGTCCTTGTTGTTAAAAGTACTTTGAATAATCTCCAACCACGAACAGTACTTTGACTTTGATCAGCACGTTGACTATTTAGCAGTACTTTGACATAGCAGTACTTTGATCTTTCCAGCAGGACTTTGATTCTCATATCCCAACACTTCTACTAGTTATAAGCAATAAACGAGTTTTTAACGACAAGCACCCAATCTAATAACAAAGTAAATTAAATAACACAATCATATAAATGATACGTGGGAATCGCACCAGGCTTTACCTCTCGAGGAATCTCGAGAAGCTTACAACCCCCACCAGGCAGTGTACCTGATCGTTGTAGTATAGTATAGTGACAAGTACCGGGGGATTGATCGTTCAACTCAGGAATAGTGTCGCTAGGATTAGAAAGTCTCCTAAACTAAGTCTAGAGGTGAGGGATGATTCTTTTTGTATTTTTATACTTTTATGAAAGCAATTAAAATCTCGGGTTTTGGAAGAGTGGGCGGAATTAGTTGCTAGCCAACTAACCCAAATAACTTAAAATGCAATCAAAATAAAATAACAAAAATGAAATTAAACTAATTATACTATTGTGATGTAAACAATGATGGGGAAAATTGTGTTACTTAGGTTTCATTACTCCCTAGAATCCTAGATATCTTTTACAGGTTGATAGCTTATTACAATTGCATGGATGACGGGTCATATTCCTTACTACGGGTCATATTCCTTAATACTAGTCGTAGGCTCGTGTACAATATTCCCTAACTCTATAGGATCCTACTTCACTCCTATGTCGAGCCGTTAGAAGCTCCTAACATGGGATCATTAGAATTCTCCTACGCATTAAATACAACCAAATATCGTAGTACACCTCCGATCATGTTTCTTAAGACGTTCAAGCAAGTTACCAATGAAAGTCTGCCGGTTTTCTTAAGCCTAACATCGAATACAATCATCTGTAACAACTATAAACAAACAATCAACCCATAATTAACATCTAGGTTTCACTACATCTAAGCAAACACAAAGGAAATCTAGCCTAGCATGTTAAATTGAAAACAAGCGTAAGATATATTCAAACAACACATATACATATTGAATGAATTGAAAGAGTACTTATCTTTAATTAAACATGAAAGATTCAAAGGGTTGAAACCCTTGAAAAGGCTGGAAAATTTGACCTAGGGTTTTCCCTCAAATTTGCACCGTCAAAGTTACAAACTAATGAATGAAATTTGGAAAACTATATATAGGTTACAATGGATGATGGCATCATGTATTGGGTTGTGACGCCGTCAACTCGCCGCCATAATAAAAATCGTATTGCCTAGATCTGATTTTGACGCCGTCATGTGCAAAATAGTTCTGGGCCGTCACTAATACTTGGACCATGACGGCCTTGGGTGACGCCGTCATGTCCAATGCACAAAACTCTTTGGATCGTCACGTGTATTTCCCACATCCACCTCTTTTGTTACTCTTGACGCCGTCATTAAGGAAGTTGTGACGCCGTCATTAAGGTAGTTGTGACGCCGTCAGGTACTGTTCCCAGCAAGGAAAATTAAGACTTTGCCGTTTTCTTCACTTTTATGCTCCAAAAACGTCCAAAATGATTCCTTTTCTAGATTTTTCTCCAAAAGTACCTAAAATGACAAAAGGAACGATTTAGGGCAATATTTGATCAAATAATCACAAATTCGGGCTTAAATGACCCCGTAAAAACGGTTCATTTTTAGCCTCATCAAATACCCTTACACTTGAGATTTCTTGTCCTCAAGCAAATGCGCTTTTATTCTAATCAAAATACAAGTTAGGGGTCATTTAACACTAATATAAAAGTAATTACAACAAATAATCATTCCACTAAAGACCAAAGACAAGCACGGAGGTCATATACTTGCACCTCACAAATAGTGTTTAGATACTCACATCTCTCGGGTGTAATAAAGTATATATCACAATATGGAAATGGAAAACATCTCTCACTACCTGTCATAACAAAATAGATTACCATAGGCTTGGGAAAGGATCAAACCTCCACCACTTGGCGTAAGAACCTAGGATAAACTATCAAAGAGGTCTTTTAAAGGGGTTATAACGTTAGGTGTAGGGATATGTGATTGGCTCTAAATTTACAAATAGTGTTTTGTTTGTTTGTTTGTTTGTTTTTTTTTTTGTTTTTTTTTTTTTTTTTTTTGTTTTTTTTTTGTGTGTGTTTTAACACTTTAGGAAAAGTGTTAATGACTTTTTTGAGTTTTTGATTAAAATTTACAAAAGGATGGAATTTTTACAGTGATGAATGTGAAATAACACTAATCTCTAAGACGCTGCAGATACGCGCACACCTCCCCGGCAGCGGCGCTAAAATTTGATTGGCTCTAAATAGTCAACCTATATTGACCAAGTAAATGGTCAACAAAGTCAAATAACTTAGAGTCAATGCTTCCGGGTAATATAGGGTATCACCAGGTCGTTATGTCCCGACGAGGTGTGAATTGTACTTAAGCGTGCTTGTGATCGGGTGAGTTTCACAGGAAAGGGTTATGATGAGAAATATTTAAGAATTATGAAATGAAATAGCTTAAGAAAGCTATATGATTGATTACGTGAATTTAAATTAAGAAGAAACGTGCTAAAATCTAAAAACGTACGTTTAAATTACGAACGGATACTGACGTATGTGAGAAAAAGTGAATCTGATTAAATAAATAGGCTACGGATATGAAAATGATATTTTTACAAACCTAATGATTAAAGAAAATTTTTGGAAAAAGAAAATTAATTTTTACACTAATTATATAATTATTATTAATTAAAAACTATTTTCTAATTACTTTTTAATTATTTAAAATACCTTAAATTATAATTAAATCTAAAATTACACTAGAAAAATGAAAATAAAATTTGGAAAAATTTAAAATACTTAAAAACTAATTTTAAAACTAAATTTGTATTTTTCTGATTTTTTAATTAATTATTATTAATTATTAACTAATTATTAATTATTAAAAACTAAATTAAATTATGAAAAACACCAAATGATAAGAGAAAAATCTGAAAAAATACTAAAATTATTTTTTGCTATAAGAAACCTAGGAAAATTATAAAAATGAAAATTGCTTATAAATAAGCTGAAGAATAAGCCAATTGGCTTAAATAGAAGCTATCACTTCTATTAAAGTTGGCTTTTTTGGATTCTCCTTTTTCAAATTTGTTTATTAACTGATTTTAAGCAACTTTTGTGAAGCAAGTTGGACTGAATGTGGAAAATAAGCAGATGATGAGCTTATTTAGTTGACAGATTAAGCCATAGGCTTATTTGGACTTGAGATTGCTTGAATAAGGTGTATTATTGAACCACATACCAGAATAAGCCAACAAACAACAACAATAACAAGTAACAAACACAAATTATCCAGATAAGCACTAAAAATAAGCTAGATAAGCCAAATAAGCCCTTGGCTTATTGACAGGCCAAACAGGCCAGCAAGGCTAACTTGCAGCCCTCTGTGGGGGCCACAAGGTAGGTCAGAGATCCAAACTTGGGGTTGAACCCTCAAGTTGGACTGGGTAGGTACAAATTAAGCCAAGAAACAGGCCAATAAGTCCACAAATAAGCTCACAATGAGCTTAGGAAATAAGCCAAAAAGTCTGAGGTTTCAGAATGCTTAATGAGGTAACCAAGTAACAAGCACTGATTTGTTAGATCAAATAGGTGCACAGATACAAAATAAGCTCAGATATGAAAAGTTGGCTTATTGGGGTTTCCAATAAGACAAAAAGCACAGGGTGGGGCCCACTATGTAGCAAGATGCATGCCTATGAACTTGGGTCTCAATACTGAGTGTCTCAGTGTAAGGTCTGAGGTCAGGAAACCAAAGTAGGCCAAATAAGCTAAGTCAGATAAGCTAAACCCAAAAATAAGCTATGGTATGAAAATTACTACTGATGAGCTACTCAAAAGCCAAAGGGCTTAGTGTGGGGTCCACTGGCTTGGTCACAACAAGCCAAAGAAAATGGCTAATAATCCTGGTGCAGGGCAGGGTGCTTTCCCTGCACCTTCAAATAAGCCAATGCACAGATTCATGGAGTTGAGGTGGTATGTTTTAAGCACAAAAAGTTTCAGGTCTTGCTTTATGAAAAATGACTTTTTGAGATTTTGTTCCAATTTGACTTTTATGAGTATCAAAGCTAATTTACTTACTGATTATGATGATATAAGTTAAAATGAGACTGGATTAAGCTTTTACAACAACTTCCACACTGATATGTGAGATCAATGATCCTTAGGCCTAGATAGTGTCCACTGAATTGAGATCAAAGAGTCATGTTGACTTTCTACTAAACAAGTATTGAATTTTATGACTGAAATGAACTCTTGTAACCTAATGTGAGTTGTATAAACCAATAACAACAACTGAACTCACTAGGATCACAGGTAAACTTGGTGAAC
This sequence comes from Artemisia argyi, assembly GCA_030686995.1. NCBI lineage: Eukaryota > Viridiplantae > Streptophyta > Magnoliopsida > Asterales > Asteraceae > Artemisia > Artemisia argyi. The sequence goes on along the minus strand of CM060705.1, from coordinate 44,729,227 downwards.
CAAACACCCCTATAGTAAACTGTTTTTGTGATTTGTGAAACAAAACTAGCTTCTAACCTTAGTAACTAATAAATAAACTTACACTAAGTTAATTTAAGCACAATTAGACAGAAACTACCCACATTAAACAATTAGAGCTAACAATCAAAGATTACATTAATTATAAATGAAAACAAAAATTTAAAAGATGTTCACTTGAAACCTTGGCCACTAGCTGAACTAGGGTTCTTAGGAACTGCTATAAGTTCTAGCTTGTTTTACAACAATCTAGTATAAGTCCATCTTGCTATTCCACAACTAGCAACTTCCAATGCCTGCACAGTCAAATGCATAGGTACCCTGTAATCATTTCCCTTTTTTGTTTTCTTAATTATTTGAGCAAGTAACTGAGCTTACATGAATTTATAAGTAGCTTATAACCATTGATGAGCTTATAAAATTACTTAAAAATGCCTTATTGAAACTTGAAATTTAAAGCAGATAATAACACTTAAAAAGAAACTTTCATTGATTGAAAACTGATTACATTGATTGAATTAACACTACAAACTACTTGGTTCTACTCATACATGCCTCATGAGGCTTACACTTACTACTATATATACTACGATTGAAACATAAGACTTCCCAAGCTCCCATGTGTTTCCTGTTGCAAATTGGTACTTCCAATGGCTTCTCAGTTGACCACTGACCAAATCCCAGCCATCAATTTGAGTCTTAATCCATCCTGGCCCTTGATTAGGTTTTGGCGCCAAAAATAGTTCACTACGAAATTAGTGGAACTGGTGAGGCTATTTAATGAGGGGGAAGGGTTGGTTTGGTAGTTGAGAGGTATTAATGATGGTTGGTGAAAAGGTGAGGGAGGAGGGGGGAGACATAGTTGTAGGAAAACGGGGGAAAAGTGGGGGTGATGGTGGTGTTTGACCGGGGTGTTAACCATGGTTGACTGTTTGACCTGGGATATATTAAACGGGTTGGGGTGGTTTTGGGCCAGGGATTTTGGGCTTGGTGTAGTGGATTTGGTTTGTGGTTGGGTTAAAATAATACAAAGGGTCCGGTTGGTTTTGGGTTTATCACAAGGACCTATTATGTAATTTCTAAAAAGTTAGGGCTGAAAAGGTAATCTTCCCAAAGTGTTCACAAGGACCAATTATGCAATGTTTATTATTCCAATGACCAAAATTTGCATTTTTCCATTTTAAAATTCCTAGCGACCAATTTTGCCAATCTTTGAAACTTGAGGGACCACACATGTAAACTTTTGAAACTTTATACCCAAATATCATATTTTATAATTTTTGACTTTCAAAAGGCTTGGGTTGACTTATCTTTCAAAATAAACGCCTAGGGACTAATTTTGACAAGTTTTGAAACTTGGGGGAATGAAACTGTCAATTTTGCAAACTTTGTTCATTTTTAATCTGGTTTTACTCATTTTGCATCTAAAACTTATAAAACACAATCCCTGGGATATTTTCAGTATTTTGATGCTTTTTTTAGTGTTTTTAAATGTTTTGAAGCTCAGATTTGACCAAAAATGATGAGTGTTTGAGCACTCATCAATCCCCCCACACTAAAATATTGCTAGTCCCTAGCAATCTTTTGAGAACACTTAATGGATTTGAATATCTTTACCAAAATCCATTACTTCTGGAGTAGCCAAATGTTTCAGTTCACGTAAGAACTATGGTACATTGATAACCATATGATTTTGAGCAAACCACCAGCTGTCAACGGTTTTTATTTGTCTTTACCAGAAGCCGTTTGCTTCTGGACTAGCCAACTCTTGATGGAACACAGTCAACATCTTGGTGAGTTGATTACCAATTATGGCTTTCCACTGCCTTTACCACAAGCCATAACCTTGCGGGCTAGCCAACTCTTTTACTTTTTAGGATATGGTGTGTTGAATACCATACAATTTTCGGCAAATTGTCAGCCATCAACGGATTTGAGTTAATTTTACCAAGATCCGTTTTCTCCTGGATTAGCCAATCCCTTTGTCGGTTAGTCATGGCGGACTGATAACCATAAAAATTTTGAAATAAAGTGATTATTTTTTTTTAATTTTGTTCAAAAACGGGGGTACTAGAAGATATAATGTGATAAAATTCGCTAGAATTCCCCCCCCCCCCCCCACACACACTTCGAATTGAATATTGTCCTCAATATTCAAAGTCCCGGTTATTATGCCGACTCTTTGAATGGAAAAAGGCAATATTCTAAGCTAACTGTGGGAACATCTTTTTCACTTTATTTCTATATACATACAAACACATTTTTTTTAGAATATACATATATACATTGCAAACAGCAGGGGACGGCCACTCCCCCACACTTAGGTGTTTAGAAAGTAGAAAGAAGTCAGAGATATGGGTGAAAACCCGTATTGTGCTACTGTTTTTGTTCATCGAGTCGCTAGCTTGACTCGATCCCCGAATTCATTTGTCCTTGGGGAAAGTTTGGAGATCCGGGACAACCATGGGTGGTATGTCCTCTCCAAAGTAGTGCTTTAAACGGTGCCCATTCACTTTGAAATTTGGACCATCATTTTGAGATAGTTCGACGGTGCCATAAGGATAAACCTTTGTGATAGCGAATGGGCCAGTCCAACGGGTCTTTAGTTTCCCCGAGAAGATCTTGAGTCTAGAGTTGAAAAGAAGGACTCGGTCACCAACGTTAAAAACGCGGTTCTTGATTTTTGAGTCATGAATCTTCTTTGTCTTTTCCTTGTAGATCAAAGAGTTCTCGTAAGCTTGATCACGAAGTTCATTTAATTCATTCAGTTGAACTTTGCGATGAGCACCCGCAGTTTGGAGGTCAAAATTTGCATGCTTGAGAGCCCAATAGGCTTTGTGCTCAAGCTCGATCGGAAGATGGCACGCTTTCCCGTACACAAGCTTGTAAGGCGTACACCCGATGGGTGTTTTGTAAGCCGTACGGAAAGCCCAGAGTGCATCATCTAATTTATCCGACCACGATGCACGATTTTCACCAACGGTTCTTTCCAATATTCTTTTAATTCCTCGATTGGAAACTTCTACTTGTCCACTTGTTTGAGGGTGGTACGCAGTAGAAATACGGTGAGTTACACCATATTTTTGAATGAATTTATCAAATTTGTCATTGCAAAAATGCGTACCACGATCACTGATAATAGCACGTGGAGTTCCAAATCGAGAAAAAAGAGCTTTCAAGAATTTCACAACAACTCGGGCATCATTAGTGGGTAAAGCTTTCGCTTCAACCCATTTTGACAAATAGTCAACAGCCACGAGTATGTACTTGTTTCCATGAGATAACGGAAATGGCCCCATAAAGTCGATACCCCAGACGTCAAAGATTTCACAAACTTGATTTGCATTTTGTGGCATTTCATTCTTTTGTGAAAGATTCTCATGACGTTGACAAGCGTCACAGGATTTGACTAATTCCTGAGCATCCTTATAGATCGTGGGCCAGTAAAAACCGGAATCAAACACCTTTTTGGCGGTGTAGTTTGGATTGTGGTGGCCCCCCGTGGGACCAGCATGGCAAGCCTTTAGAATTTCAGCGGCTTCCTGACCATAAACACACTGCCGGATGACTTGATCTGTGCAGATTTTGAACAAGTAGGGGTCGTCCCAGAAATAGTGTTTTACATCTTTAAAGAATTTATTTTTCTGTTGGGACGACATCCCTTTCACAACAAAGTTACCCGCATGGTAATTTGCAAAATCGACAAACCATGGGGTAGTCGAATCTCCACGAAAAGAAACCGCATTGAGGGTCTCGAGAGGAAATGTTTCGTTTATTTCCTTTTTCTCGAAAGCATCTTGGTGAGGGTTTCAAGACGGGAGAGATGATCAGCAGCTAGGTTCTCCGCTCCTTTTTTATCACAAATTATGATATCAAATTCTTGCAAGAGGAGAACCCAATGGAGTAGTCTTGGCTTTGCATCTTGTTTTGCAAAGAGATACTTCAAAGCCGAGTGATCCGTATACACTATGCACCTGGTCAATATCAAATATGGCCAAAATTTTTCAAAGGCATACACCACTGCTAATAGTTCTTTTTCAGTGGTGGTGTAATGACTTTGAGCCTCGGTCAGTGTCTTGCTTGCATAGTGTATAGGCTGAAAGTGTTTTGATTTGCGTTGCCCCAAGACTGCCCCTATTGCATAATCACTAGCATCACAAATGAGCTCAAAGGGCAAGTCCCAATCAGGGGCAACAAGAATTGGTGCCTCAGTAAGCTTTTTCTTTAATGTTTCAAAAGCTTCAATGCACTCGGGGGAGAAGATAAAAGGAGCATCCTTCTCGAAAAGATGGGTCATAGGCCGGGCGATTTTAGAAAAATCTTGAATAAACCTACGATAGAAACCGGCATGACCCAAAAAGCTCCTAACACCTTTGACGGTAGTGGGATGAGGTAATTTTGTGACGACATCCACTTTGGCTTTGTCAACCTCAATCCCGTTCTTTGAAATTTTATGGCCGAGGACAATGCCCTCTTTGACCATAAAGTGACTCTTCTCCCAATTCAGGCATAACCTTGTGTCTTCACAACATTTGAGCATGTTGTCTAAATGGGAGAGACATGATTGAAATGAATCTCCAATGACCGAGAAATCATCCATAAAGACCTCCATAGTTTTCCCGATCATGTCGGAAAATATGGCCATCATACATCTTTGAAACGTGCCCGGAGCATTACAAAAACCAAATGGCATACGTTTATAGGAAAAAGTTCCATAGGGGCACGTGAAAGTGGTCTTTCCCTGATCCTGCAGATCAATGGGAATCTGAAAGTAACCCGAGAAACCTTTGAGGAAGCAATAGTACTCATTCCCTGCTAATCTCTCGAGCATCTGATCCATAAAGGGTAGAGGAAAATGTTCTTTGTGGGTGGCGTCATTTAACTTTTGATAGTCAATGCAGACATGCCAAACCGTAACCAATCGAGTTGGAATCAACTCATTTTCCTCATTTGTGACAACAGTAATGCCACCCTTTTTTGGAACACAATGTATGGGACTAACCCAAGGACTGTCCGAGATAGGGTAAATCAGACCGGCATCAAGAAGTTTTAAAACTTCTTGTTTGATGACCTCATGAATTTTTGGATTCACCCTTCTTTGTTGTTGGACTGCTAGTTTGAAGTCATCCTCCATCAAAATTTTGTGGGTACAAAATTCGGGGTCAATGCCCTTGATGTCGGAGAGTCTCCAAGCAATTGCTTGCTTGTGTGACTTCAAAACCTTTATTAGAGCAGCCTTTTCCTCAACACTTAAATCTTAAGCAATTATGACGGGTAATTTACCATCACCCTCCAAAAATGCATACTCAAGATGAGGCGGTAAGTCCTTGAGCTCGACCTCAGGAAAATCATCAGTTTTCTCAACATATTTGATTTCCTGATTATGAAGTTGTTGTGGTAGAACAGGAAGAGGTGAGGGATCTTCATTTAATAATTTTTCAAGTAAGAGAATATCCCTCTCAGGGTCAATCTCTTGGTTATCGATTCCATCAGGAATCGAATCACTCTTGAGAAAGGCCTCGATTTCTTCTAAGACGAAGTAACTTCCCTCAAACGGAGTGAGGGAAGGAAAAGAATTGGCAATGATGGGATGAGAAGATGGAGTGGGATTTCCACTCGGAGAATTATCGGTGAAACCTAAAACATCTTGAGCGTACTCCTCAGCAGCAACATCGATGACATCTATTCGGTTTACCGATTCAGAGTCATAATTGGAGGAGTACCTCGAAGTTTGATCGAGGTTGAAGGTGATGGCTTCCGTTCCAACGCGCAATGTGATCTCTTGCTCAAATACATTGATGAGAGCATGCCCAGTTCTAAGGAATCCCCTTCCAAGAATTAGAGGGACCCTTGAATCGGCATCAAAGTCAAATATCACAAAATCTTCTGAAAAATGGAACTTTCCCACTTTAACGAATACGTCCTCGGCAATGCCAAGTGGACGAGAAATCAATCGATCCGCAAGTCCTAAAGTCATGCAGGTGGGGGTAAGTTCGGGAAGAGAGAGTTTCTTCCACACAGAATACGGCATCAAATTAATGCTAGCACCCAGATCGGCCAAGGCGAAGCATTCAACCATACCCGGAAAAACACAAGGAATGAAAAATTTTTCGGGGTCTCCAAGCTTCTCGGGAAGCTTGTTCAAAAGAACTGCTGAGCAGTTCTCATTCAGAGGAGTTCTAGCCATTTCGAAGAGTTTTTCCTTATTACTTAACAGATTCTTGATTGTTGATGCAAACTTGGGCATCAAGAGAATAGCATCCGCGAAGCTGATGTCAAAGTGCAAATCTTGGAAGATTTGGAAAAATTTATCCATTTGGTGACTAGCCTTTTCGCGGAGCTTTTGTTCATTGAGACGTGATGGGTAAGGAATAGAAGTTTTGGATTTAGGGTTGTCCACTGGAGTTTCTGGTGGTTCAAAGACAACTCCAGGTTTGCATCTGGTTTCTGGAATAACCTGAGGTTGGACGTGTGCGGTACTTCGTGAGCTAGGGGATTGCACCTTGTCCGTTGTCACCTCAGATTAACATTCCACTACCTTTGGAAGAGAGGAAGAAGAGGTAGTAGGAATCGCGGGTTCATCATATGAAGCACCACTTCTTGTTGTGATCGCCTTAGCATCGCCCCTTGGGTTAGCGATCGTGTTGCTCGGAAGTGTTCCTGAGCCCGAGGGTCGATCATTTAAAGACTTCTTGATTTCAGAAATCTGGCTAACCAACAAATTGTTCATCTCTTCTTGGGATTTCATGAATTGTTTTAACAACTCGTCAGATGAAGGCCCAGTTGGAACAATAGCTTGAGGTGGATTATTAAAATTTTGAGCACGATTGTTTTGGTTGAGAACTTGGTTGAAATTTCCTTGATTTTGGTTGTTATTTCCATGAAAATACCCGGGATTGAAATTACCCTGACCTTGGTTTCGATTAAAGTTTCCTTGATTTTGGAAAACTTGATGTTGGAAACCTTGATTTTGATTTTGAAAACCGTGACCTTGATTGAAGTTACCTTGGTTTTGAAAACCTTGGTTCACTCTATTTTGATTTTGGTTACGGTTTCGGATATTTTGGTTTTGATTAAAACCGGGAAGTCCAGGTTAGTGATGAGGACGATAGTTCGGGTCCATACGAGGGCGGTATTGATTGCCTCCTTGATTTTGGGACCCGGCAACAGCATGAGCTTCATATGGAGTACCATCAGTAGCTGTGCAATTGTAGTAGGCATGCGGCCCACCACAAGTCACACAGACTTCCACTTTCTTAACCTCAGCAGGTGGAGGTGTGTGTGGAAAAGAGACTTTCTTTTGTTGGGCGAGAACCAAAGCTTGAATAGCTTCAGTGAGCTTGTCAATCTTAGCATCCGTGCTAGACTGACCCACAGGAGATGACGTAGAAGGACCCGCATTAATTTGAGAAACAACTGGCTTGCTTCGTGTAGAGCGGACCTTGGACTTGTTTTCTATGATTGCTAAAGCTTCTTTGGTAGTTCTGCTCAAGAAGTTACCTCCCGCGGAGGCATTGAGAGAATCCTGATCAACTTGGCTCACACCATTGTAGAAAGTATCGAGTTGCATCAACTCTGAGAAACCATGATGTGGACACTTGCGAAGTAATTCTTTGAAACGATCCCACGCTTCACCAAATGATTCATCATATTTTTTAGTGAACTTGGTGATTTCGTTTTTAAGACTCGTGGTCTTGGAAGGTGAGAAGAATTCATTCACAAATTTTTTGACAAGATCTTCCCATGTCTCAATAGATTAAGGAGGTTGTTTTTCAAGCCAAATCCGGGCTTGTCCCTCGAGGGAGAATGGGAAGAGAAGAAGTTTGATTGCTTCAGATGGGGCATTCTTGTACTTGATGGTTGACGTGATTTTATTGAACCATCGAATGTGAGCATGAAGATCGTCCCACTCAAAACCGTAGAATTGACTTGAGGTTAGAAGATTGAGTAACCCGGTTTTGAGCTCAAAACTATCAGCCACGATGGCTGGAACAACAATGGCATCTCCATAACCCTCGATGGGTGCTTGGAGAAGCTCACACATGGGGCGGTCTTCCGCCATGGTGACAGCAGAGGTAGAAACAGTACGGATCTCAGATCTGACTGCTGGTGCTGAACGTCTACGGGTTCTTCGAGGTTTCTTAACAAGCTCACGTAATGGGCTCGTGGACCTTGAAGAACGAGTGCGCATGCACTAAAAACAAACTCACTCAAAACAAAATCGAGGCAAAACGACAGTGAACTTAAACCAATAATCACAAGTAAGTGGCTTCTTTAAGAAAGGTACACCACTCACAGGGATACAATGGCAAGTTTTGATCTTTTGTTTGGGAACTTATTATGTTCACACCCCTAGTTGGTAGGTGTTCTGTCTTGGTTTTTGACGGTTTATTTTTATGTATTATTATTCACAAGGAAAAGACGGATGTTTTTGGGTTTTTGTGTATATGTGAAAAAACTTTTGGAATTATTTTTGGTATCGTCCCGTTATCCAAAATCGTATCTCTTTAAAAATCACCTTAAAAGAAACCCGATATAGAAAACGTTACGATCTGTTTTGTTTTTTTTTTTGTTTTTTTTTTTTTTTTTGTGTTTTAACACTTTAGGAAAAGTGTTAATGACTTTTTTGAGTTTTTGATTAAAATTTACAAAAGTGATGGAATTTTTACAGTGATGAATGTGAAATAACACTAATCTCTAAGACGCTGCAGATACGCGCACAACTCCCCGGCAACGGCGCCAAAATTTGATTGGCTCTAAATATTCAACCTAAATTGGCCAAGTAAATGGTCAACAAAGTCAAATAACTTAGAGTCAATGCTTCCGGGTAATATAGGGTATCACCAGGTCGTTATGTCCCGACGAGGTGTGAATTGTACTTAAGCGTGCTTGTGATCGGGTGAGTTTCACAGGAAAGGGTTATGATGAGAAATATTTAAGAATTATGAAATGAAATAGCTTAGGAAAGCTATATGATTGATTACGTGAATTTAAATTAAGAAGAAACGTGCTAAAATCTAAAAACGTGCGTTTAAATTACGAACGGATACTGACGTACGTGAGAAAAAGTGAATCTGATTAAATAAAAAGGCTACGGATATGAAAATGATATTTTTACAAACCTAATGATTAAAGAAAATTTTTGGAAAAAGAAAATTAATTTTTACACTAATTATATAATTATTATTAATTAAAAACTATTTTCTAATTACTTTTTAATTATTTAAAATACCTTAAATTCTAATTAAATCTAAAATTACACTAGAAAAATGAAAATAAAATTTGGAAAAATTTAAAATACTTAAAAACTAATTTTAAAACTAAATTTGTATTTTTCTGATTTTTTAATTAATTATTAACTAATTATTAATTATTAAAAACTAAATTAAATTATGAAAAATACCAAATGATAAGAGAAAAATATGAAAAAATACTAAAATTATTTTTTGCTATAAGAAACCTAGGAAAATTATAAAAATGAAAATTGCTTATAAATAAGCTGAAGAATAAGCCAATTGGCTTAAATAGAAGCTATCACTTTTATTAAAGTTGGCTTTTTTGGATTCTCCTTTTTCAAACTTGTTTATTAACTGATTTTAAGCAATTTTTGTGAAGCAAGTTGGACTGAATGTGGAAAATAAGCAGATGATGAGCTTATTTAGTTGACAGATTAAGCCATAGGCTTATTTGGACTTGAGATTGCTTGAATAAGGTGTATTATTGAACCACAGACCAGAATAAGCCAACAAACAACAACAATAACAAGTAACAAACACAAATTATCCAGATAAGCACTAAAAATAAGCTAGATAAGCCAAATAAGCCCTTGGCTTATTGACAGGCCAAACAGGCCAGCAAGGCTTACTTGCAGCCCTCTGTGGGGGCCACAAGGTAGGTCAGAGATCCAAACTTGGGGTTGAACCCTCAAGTTGGACTAGGTGGGTACAAATTAAGCCAAGAAACAGGCCAATAAGTCCACAAATAAGCTCACAATGAGCTTAGGAAATAAGCCAAAAAGTCTGAGGTCTCAGAACGCTTAATGAGGTAACCAAGTAACAAGCACTGATTTTTTAGTTCAAATAGGTGCACGGATACAAATAAGCTCAGATATGAAAACTTGGCTTATTGGGGTTTCCAATAAGCCAAAAAGCACAGGGTGGGGCCCACCATGTAGCAAGATGCATGCCTATTAACTTGGGTCTCAACACTGAGTGTCTCATTGTAAGGTCTGAGGTCAGGAAACCAAAGTGGGCCAAATAAGCTAGGACAGATAAGCTAAACCCAAAAATAAGCTATGGTATGAAAATTACTACTGATGAGCTACTCAAAAGCCAAAGGGCTTAGTGTGGGGTCCACTGGCTTGGTTACAACAAGCCAAAGAAAATGGCTAATAATCCTGGTGCAGGGTAGGGTGCTTTCCCTGCACCTTCAAATAAGCCAATGCACAGATCAGAGAAAAAATCTCAAAAATAAGCTATCCATGGATTCATGGAGTTGAGGTGGTATGTTTTAACCACAAAAAGTTTCAGGTCTTGACTCTTATCACAAAAATCTAGAAAAATCTCACAAAAAGTGAGTTTCTGCTTGCTTTATGAAATTTGACTTTCTGAGATTTTGTTCCAATTTGACTTTTATGAGTTTCAAAGCTAATTTACTTACTGATTATGATGATATAAGTTAAAATGAGACTGGATTAAGCATTTACAACAACTTCCACACTGATATGTGAGATCAATGATCCTTAGGCCTAGACAGTGTCCACTGAATTGAGATCAAAGAGTCATGTTGACTTTCTACTAAACAAGTTTTGAATTTTATGAGTGAAATGAACTCTTGTAACCTAATGTGAGTTGTATAAACCAATAACAACAACTGAACTCACTAGGATCGCAGGTAAACTTGTTGAACCAAACACCCCTATAGTAAACTGTTTTTGTGATTTGTGAAACAAAACTAGCTTCTAACCTTAGTAACTAATAAATAAACTTACACTAAGTTAATTAAAGCACAATTAGACAGAAACTACCCACATTAAACAATTAGAGCTAACAATTAAAGATTACATTAATTATAATTGAAAACTAAAATTTAAAAGATGTTCACTTGAAACCTTGGCCACTAACTAAACTAGGGTTCTTGGGAACTGCAACAAGCTCTAGCTTGTTTTACAACAAGCTAGTATAAGTCTATCTTGCTATTCCACAACTAGCAACTTCCAATGCCTCCACAGTCAAATGCATAGGTACCCTGTAATCATTTCCCTTTTTTGTTTTCTTAATTATTTGAGCAATTAACTGAGCTTACATAAATTTATAAGTAGCTTATAACCATTGATGAGCTTATAAAATTACTTAAAAATGCCTTATTGAAACTTGAAATTTAAAGCAAATAATAACACTTAAAAAGAAACTTTCATTGATTGAAAACTGATTACATTGATTGAATTAACACTACAAACTACTTGGTTCTACTCGTACATGCCTCATGAGGCTTACACTTACTACTATATATACTAAGATTGAAACATAAGACTTCCCAAGCTCCCATGTGTTTCCTGTTGCAAATTGTTACTTCCAATGGCTTCTCAGTTGACCACTGACCAAATCCCAGCCATCAATTTGAGTCTTAATCCATCCTGGCCCTTGATTAGGTTTTGGCGCAAAAAACAGTTCACTACAAAATTAGTGGAACTGGTGAGGCTATTTAATGAGGGGAGGAAGAGTTGGTTTTGTATTTGAGAGGTATTAATGAGGGTTGGTGAAAAGGTGGGGGGGGGAGACATAGTTGCAGGAAAACGGGGGGAAAAGTGGGGGTGATGGTGGTGTTTGACCGGGGTGTTGACCATGGTTGAATATTTGACCTGGGATATATTAAACGGGTTGGGGTGGTTTTGGGCCAGGGATTTTGGGCTTGGTGTAGTGGATTTGGTTTGTGGTTGGGTTAAAATAATACAAAGGGTCCGGTTGGTTTTGGGTTAATCACAAGGACCTATTATGTAATTTCTGAAAAGTTAGGGCTGAAAAGGTAATCTTCCCAAAGTGTTCACAAGGACCAATTATGCAATGTTTATTATTCCAATGACCAAAATTTTCATTTTTCCATTTTAAAATTCCCAGGGACCAATTTTGCCAATCTTTGAAACTTTAGGGACCACACATGTAAACTTTTGAAACTTTATACCCAAATATCATATTTTATAATTTTTGACTATCAAAAGGCTTGGGTTGACTTATCTTTCAAAATAAACGCCTAGGGACTAATTTTGACAAGTTTTGAAACTTAGGGGACTGAAACTGCCAATTTTGCAAACTATGTTCATTTTTAATCCGTTTTTACTCATTTTGAATCTAAAACATATAAAACACAATCCCTGGGATATTTTCAGTATTTTAATGCCTTTTTGAGTGTTTTTAAATGTTTTGCAGCTCAGATTTGATCAAAAATGATGAGTGTTTGAGCTCTCATCAATATGGAATACAAGGTTTTGTTGGATAAAGGCAATATTTACTGGTGGCGAGTTAATCATCTTGGTTAATTACATGTACAATATGGCGTTGCTAAGCCAAGACTAGACTTGACTTAAGCTAATGAATCAAAAATAACAAAAACATAAAACAAACATAAAATGAAACGGTAGTCCGTATGTTTTTTTTTTCTTTTCTTTTTCTATTTTTTTTTCTTAATTTTTCGATTTTTATTTATTTATTTATTTATTTATTTTGCATACACTCTTACCCTACCATCCAAAATAATACATCATAGGGAATGTATATTCCCCTTACACTTGAATTTTTACATACTTTACAATAAACTACTCTAATGACTCGAATCAAGATAATCAAAACACTTGGAGTACTTTTTAAGATTAACGCACATATGAGGGTAATATATGATGTTCTTCCCCATTACTCCATAACACAAGTACCTTACCCATGAGTCCCAATCGTCCCAAAACAATATGTACAAGATATGACTCGACTTAGCAACCATGTAATCAATTAGATAATTAACTAAGGGTTTAAACATGTAACAATAATGCACTAAAGATGAGTGCATACACGGAAGGCTAAAGTGATTTGGGTGTACATTTGGGTGGGTTGTAACAAATTCTTCCTTTAAGTAAGATGCTTAAAGTTAGAAACGAAAGGATAGGCTCGGAGGGGTGTAATAGGGGTTTCGTGTACTAAAAATGAGTATAGCGCTAAGGTGTGGGAAAAAATTAATTGACTTTACTAGTCAAGTGATATGACTTAAATGGTCAAGTAATTATGATATGGGTTTAACACAAGGGTGATCCTAATGCCTCTTATCATGTAGTAAATCCTACTACACAAATGTAGCCTCACTAGCGGTCTCGGGATGCATCACTAACGCAAGTTCTAGAATCTAAATGCTACCGGTACACTCATAAGCACTAATAATGAATGCTTTTCCTATCAAATCTAAAGGCGAACCTCATATACTTGGGTGGAAAATTTTTCTGAATGGTACGGTTTTGTGCTAGTCATACAACTCCTATCCATGAGACGCTTGCTAAGGCTAAAGTTTCACTCCTAAATGTTGTAAAAAATTTTAAATTTGGCGCAAAAATTACACTAACAAGTATTTCTCTTAGTTTTATTACACACCTACCATCAAACAAACAAACTCAAGTGCAATAGTATCCTATAAGGTATCATCATTTACCCTCCCCTTACACTTAGGATAAACATTGTCCCCAATGTTCAATTAAAGGTTGTACAAGTAAAACAGGTAAAAGAATGAAAACAAATACTCCCCTGATTCGTTCGGTGTGGATAGTGTGTCAACAAGGTTAGATATTCCTCCAAGAAAATGAACATTCAAAGCTTCCCTTGCAGAAAAATAAATCATCTTCTTGTCATATATAACCTGTTAAACCTGAGAAAACAAACAAGGCAACCTCGCTTAAAATCGGCGGCAATCTATATATACTAACAAATCCTAGAAAACAATTTAAGATATAATGCTTGTGGAATGAATGTTTGCAGATTTCCTGGAGTTTATAAAACTAAAGAATTAACAAAAACTTGAAGACTCCGTTAGAAAAACAAAACTCACAAAATTTCCAGAATTTTACACATGACGCCGTCAGGAGTTAACTCTTGACGCCGTCAGAAGTGACATGCAGAAATCTTTACGTTAAGTTTCCAGAAAATTTCTGGAAAAACTTTTGTCCTACTTCCTGGAAAATCCTGCAAAACATCATTATGACTCGATACAAGCATTTGACTCTAACAAATACTAATATACATGTTCATTTAATATTGTGGAGAATCATGATCAATTTAGTTCTTAAAAACAAATTTGGGGTTTCCCCTTACACTTAGCTTTTGCAAAATACCTTTATATGAAGTTAAATAACAAAACAAAGCATTTTCACAATTTTATTTTGAAACATGATCTACCAACAATAAAAATAAAACATTCATACGGAAGCAAATAACAATCAAACAATTAAAAATCACACAAAACATGGGTTGCCTCCCAAGAAGCGTTTTTCTTTATTTTACGAGTCTTGAAGCTAGACTCAAGGTCATGGGCTATCGTGTGTCGCTTATGCTCACATACCCTAGGGTGAGCCATCTAATAGTCGCCTCATCTTTCTTATGGTCATCACTTAGCTCTAAACATCCGCGATAATACCTTTTATTCTTTTCATGAGGATATTTAAGCCCTTTTCTTTTATCATTCTCACTTAACATTTCTAGGGGTGGATAACTACTACATTTCTCCATAGAAAAATCCTTGAACCTAGTGTGTGCACGGGGCATTTGGTAAACAAAATCTTCATCCCCATCCGAGAATGTAATTAACCCTTCCATAAGTTTTTCATCAAGGTTGGTTAACCTTTTGAAGGGTTTCCCAAACACAACTTGGGTTAACTTACTATCGATAAATTCTCCTAGATTCTCCATAACCACGAACTCAACAAGATAAACAAAGCTTCCTACAAACACATGCAATGACATTTCCCTAGAAATAATATTATCTACTTTGTATTCTAACTCATCTACCATAATTTTATTGTATTCACTACGCGAGATTATGTTCATTGGTAGAGATGAGTTAAGGTAGGCATCAAAGCTCCTAAATCCTATTTTACAAGGAAATTGCATATTAAATGGGTTATCATTCTCAATCCTTGTTCTAGGGTCGACATACCTGAGAGGGTCCACTTCATCATCCATCCTATCCATATTAATCACGTCACCATCATCTAGGTCCTCATCGGAGTCCGAATAGTAAAAAGAACTAGCCCTATGGTCATCATCATGGTCAGACTCCTCCATTTCAGAATTATTGTCAAAGTGATGGTTAGGCGAGAGGTTAGGTGGGTTCTCATTTTCCACTAAAGGGATTGGGGCGGGCATTTGGAAAATCCTACGACGAAAAACACGAATAACAGGAATCAAATGATCAATGTTATTGTTATCCATCGAGATAGCTTACGAACAAAGGAAACAAAGAAATAAGATAAACTAAACAAAACCTAGAAATTAAAAATAAAATCTTACTAGAAAGGAATCTAGCAAGTAGACCTAATAAAAAGAAATCCTAACCTAGACAATAACTATTCCCCGGGCTGCGGCGCCAAAAACTTGATACGTGGGAATCGCACCAGGCTTTACCTCTCGAGGAATCTCAAGAAGCTTACAACCCCCAACAAGCAGTGTACCTGATCGTTGTAGTATAGTATAGTGACAAGTACCGGGGGATTGATCGTTCAACTCAGGAATAGTGTCGCTAGGATTAGAAAGTCTCCTAAACTAAGTCTAGAGGTGAGGGATGATTCTTTTTGTATTTTTATATTTTTATGAAAGCAATTAAAATCTCGGGTTTTGGAAGAGTGGGCGGAATTAGTTGCTAACCAACTAACCCAAATAACTAAAAATGCAATCAAAATAAAATAATAAAAATGAAATTAAACTAATTATACTATTGTGGTGTAAACAATGATGGGGAAAATTGTGTTTACTTAGGTTTCATTACTCCCTAGATATCTTTTACAGGTTGATAGCTTGTTACAATTGCATGGATGACGGGTCATATTCCTTAATACTAGTCGTAGGGCCGTGTACAATATTCCCTAACTCTATAGGATCCTACTTCACTCCTATGTCGAGCCGTTAGAAGCTCCTAACATGGGATCATTAGAATTCTCCTACGCATTAAATATAACCAAATATCGTAGTACACCTCCGATCATGTTTCTTAAGGCGTTCAAGTAAGTTACCAATGGAAGTCTGCCAGTTTTCTTAAGCCTAACATCGAATACAATCATCCGTAACAACTATAAACAAACAATCAACCCATAATTAACATCTAGGTTTCACTACATCTAAGCAAACACAAAGGAAATCTAGCCTAGCATGTTAAATTGAAGACAAGCGTAAGATATATTCAAACAACACATAGACATATTGAATGAATTGAAAGAGTACTTATCTTTAATTAAACATGAAAGATTCAAAGGGTTGAAACCCTTGAAAAGGCTGGAAAATTCGACCTAGGGTTTTCCCTCAAAGTTGCACCCTCAAAGTTACACACTAATGAATGAAATTTGGAAAACTATATATAGATTACAATGGGTGACGGCGTCATGTATTGGGTTGTGACGCCGTCAACTCGCCGCCATAATAAAAATCGTATTGCCTAGATCTGATTTTGACGCCGTCATGTGTAAAATAGTTCTGGGCCGTCACTAATACTTGGACCATGACGGCCTTGGGTGACGCCGTCATGTCCAATGCACAAAACTCTTTGGATCGTCACGTGTATTTCCCACATCCACCTCTTTTTTTACTCTTGACGCCGTCATTAAGGAAGTTGTGACGCCGTCAGGTACTGTTCCCAGCAAGGAAAATTAAGACTTTGCCGTTTTCTTCACTTTTATGCTCCAAAAACGTCCAAAATGCTTCCTTTTCCAGATTTCTCTCCAAAAGTACCTAAAATGACAAAAGGAACGATTTAGGGCAATATTTGATCAATAATCACAAATTCGGGCTTAAATGACCCCCTTAAAACGGTTCATTTTTCGCCTCATCAATAAAATAATAAAACTTCATAAACATGGCTAAAACCTAAGGGTGTTAGCCCTTAATATCAGCAAAAGATAGCGTATACATCAAAATTAAACATAAGAAATCCATAGACAAATTTATTATGCTAACCGGATGATACAAAGTTAAGTATTAAGATGTTCTTCATCGATCTTCATGGATGGAAGGAGGAGGTGTTAGTGACGTTTTTGGGGTGTCCCCACTGATAATAATGATGCCAAAGTCGTTCTAGGGCTTTGGTATTTATAGGATTAAGCAAGAGTAGCCTCCAAGTAATGCTGAAAATAACCTATTGCTGTTCTGAACCAGATATGGCGCATCTAATAAGCCTGTGTGCCGCATCTCCTTCAGAAACAGATAGATTTTCTTTTTCTCTTCGCGTGGCCGCTTGAACGGACTATAACGGAGTCCGGATGAAGATTTTACGGCCAAAATACGAAAGCATCTTCAAGTGTCGACATGTAATCTTTGACTTCTTCTTTAAGCTTCTAATCTTCACTTGATTTCTCGATACGGATTGTATATGGCCGATATGGTGCATCGGATTGCTCCGATGCGGTGTATCAATGTAACTTCACGTGGGGTCCAATATTATAATATTCACAAATATTCGTACACCGCCTTTAGATGCGGCGTATCTTCAATCTCTTATGCAGTGCATGTTCTTCAGTGTCTTGGATCGTCTTTGGTGAAGTCTTGAGATTGATACGCCGTATGTATGAAATGTAATGCGACGTATCTGGAGTAGAATGATGAGGCAAAAAATGATCCATTTTTAGGGGGTCATTTAAGCCGGAATTCGAATTTATTTGATCAAATATTGCCCTAAATCGTTCCTTTTGTGATTTTAGGTACTTTGGGAGTGAAATCTGGAAAAGGAAGCAATTCGGACGTTTTTGGAGCATAAAAGTGAAGAAAACGCCAAAGTCTTAATTTTCCAAGCTGGGAACAGTAGGTGACGGCGTCAAGAGCAAAACCTTGACGGCGTCAAGAGCAAATTTCATGAATTTCCATGACGATCCAGAACAGATTTGACGGCGTCACGTAGGAAGGGCGTCAAGAGTAAAAGAGTCATGACGGCCTGGAAGTATATAAGTCTTGACGGCGTCAGAAGTAGATCTAAGCAGTCTGAGAAGAGTTTTGGCGGCGAGGTGACGGCGTCACAAGTTTATTCTTGACGCCGTCAAACCTATTTTTCTATATATAGTTTTCTAATTTTCACACATTAAAGAGAGAAGTTTTGGGAGAAACCCTAAGTACGATTTTGGTGTAAATTTACAGGTTTTTCAAGGGTTCCAACCCCTTGATACCTTGAATGATTAATCAAGATAAGTGTTCTTCTAATTCAATCAATATGTCTATGTGTTGGTTGTCTATATCATGTTCTTGTCTTAATTCTATCATGCTAGGCTAGATCTCTTTTGTGTTTGCTTAGATCTAATGAAACCTAGATATTGATTATGTGTTGCTTACTTGTTTATTCTTGTCTTGGATGAATGATTTATATGTTAGGCTTAAGAAAACTGGCAGATCTCCAATTGGTAACATGCTTGAACGTCTTAAGAAACATGAACCAACGCGCACTAGGTCTTTATTGGTTATATTTAATGCATGAGCCACTGTTTACAATCCCTATAGTTGTGCTGGGTATGGTGTAGGAGGAGATAAGAACTCATAGAATTGGGGAGTTATGTGTGCCACCCCATGAATGGTATTAAGGAATACAATTCGTCATCCATACAATTATAACAAGTAATTAACGTGTAAAAGATATCTAGGGAGTAGTGAAATCTAAGTAAACACATTTTCTCCAATTACTGCTCACAACCTTAGTATAAATTAGTTTAATTTCATTTTTAGTATTTTATTTTGATTGCATCTTAGTATTGGGTTAGTTGAATAGCAACTAATTCCGCCCACTCTTCCAAAACCCGAGATTTTTACTTGCTTTCTAAAAAATATAAAAACACAAAAATAATCATCCCTCACCTTTAGAACTAGTATTTAGGCTTTCTAATCCTAGCGACACTATTTCTAAGCTGAACGATCAATCCCCCGGTACTTGTCACTATACTATACTACAACGATCAGGTACACTGCCTGGTGGGGGTTGTAAGCTTCTCAAGATCCCTTGAGAGGTAAAGCCTGGTGCGATTCCCACGTATCATAGAACAAGTTGGTTCTTCTTTATTGACCAAAGTTTCATATGCGGCGCATGGTGTAATTACATACGGCGCATTCTTCAAAGTCAGGCAATGATCTTTAATTCATCATTGAGTAGACTCTTCCAATCTTGATCATTTAGCTCCATATTTCCTCCATAATAGCTAACTTTCACCAAATGCTTGTTTATAACTGGGAATTACACAAGTAAGTGATTATGTATCAATTCCCATATAGAATAATACAAAGCAAGCAATATACGTAGGATAAATGATGCTAATAAAATGTACTTATTTGATGTCATCAATAAATAGAAGGCACCACACATAACTTTAACAAGTTTTCATACACTTGGGCAAATACTGCTTTACAGCAGTCATGTATGGTTCTTGTTTAAGTATTACCCGAGCTTCTTGATCTCAATCATTTCATCGGGTCCGTACCATTCAACACGAAAAACCAAACAATAAAACATTCCCATCTCATCTCTTAATCTCCTATAAGGTTTTTTTTATTAATGTTTTTGCAATTTAACCACGAAAAATGATCAAACCAAAGATTTTAGGTCAAAAAAAATTTCTATAGATGGAGTAATGAGTTTTGGACTAAAAAACGTAAAAGATTTACCCTACTAACAATTTAAGATAAAAACAAATACAGCTAAACACAAAAAAGTATCATATACGGTTCTTGATACCATTTATTGGTCACAAATAATCCTAATATGTCTACTAATCTAGAGAGAGTGGGTGTGGACACTACTAATCTAGAGAGAGTAATAAGAGAGAGGGTGAGGGAAAAGTCTTGCAAGACTTGCATTTGACACACACCTTAATACCATTAATGTAGGGGGTATTATACCCTTACAACCAAACGTTGAGGGCATGTTTGGTTGGGGGAAATGAGATCCAAGAATTGGAAATGAATTCATTTCCTTAGTTTGGTAGCCTAAGAAATAAAATGGTGGAGATTTGCAATACTTAAATAGTTGAATTTACATACAAAATCAAGGAATTCATTTCCTTTACATATTGAGTGTAAACAAATTCTTAGAGGATAATAATAATAATAATAATAATAATAATAATAATAATAATAATAATAAATAATAAAATAATCATAATAATAATAATAAATAGAAATAATAAATAATAATAATAAATAATAAAATAATAATAATAATAACAAAATAATAATAGTAAATAATAAATAATAATAAATAATAATAATAATAATAATAATAATAATAATAATAATAATAATAATAATAATAAAATAATAAATTAGAATAATAAATAATAATAATAAATAATAAAATAAAAATAATTAATAATAATAATAATAATAATAAATAAAATAATAAAATAATAATAATAATAATAATAATAATAATAATAATAATAATAATAATAATAATAATAATAATAATAATAATAATAATATGCTACTTTATTCTTGGGATGGTGGACTTGATGTTTGTGTTGATCTTACGGGATCGTCACCTTTGACGCGTTCGAATATGGTTGATTTTTTGCCCGGTCGGGCAGTTATTGAGGCCGCACAACGTAAACGGGTCAAGTACGAAGCTAAATGTGCTGATATTGGGTATGGGTTCCTCCCCTTTTCATTCTCTTCTTTTGGAGAACTTGAAAAGGATGCAGTGACCATATTAAAGCGTATTCGACGATTTTCTATAACTCAAGACATTGGAGCACGTTGATAACGCTCAAAATTAACATGTTTTTAGTCACGTTATTGTTTGTTTTATGGATGGAAATTGGTCATATTTGTATATATTTGTTACTTAATCGTGGAAAAGTGTTTATGCATGCAAATATAGCCTAAAGCAGGTAAAAATGATTAAAAGATGAAGAAATGAAGTGGTCATGCATTTTTGGGAGAGTTCCAAGAAGATCAAGAAAGAAAGAAACGTCGCGTGGACAAAAGGATTTGATAAAGACAAGTTTTCTACACATATTTATCAAGGGAATATCAAGTTCTAATGGATAAAGTCATGCCAGGAAGAAAGAAAATGCATGAACGTAAAACGACAAAGAAAAGACAAAAGAATAAATTCCAGACAGGGTCTAACCGATCGGATGCAACCCGCATCCGATTCGGTTGGAATGTGTCAAAAGAAGTGCCATCCGATTGGATGGTGAGAAACCGATCGGATGGAGATGACTGAAGTTACAAGTTTTGCATTTATGAACGTATTTACTCCCCATAATCATGTGTGGCTGATCATTTCTGCTTAATAAATCTTGAGGGACGTTTTTACTTGGAGGATAAGTGTTATTATGCTATATAATGACTACTTAGGGTCTAGAATTACTTGTACCACCAAATATCTAACTTAGTATTACACCAAATCTTGTTAGTTCATCTTATATTGCCTGAAAGTTTACTAAGTGTTGTAAAAACGTCCAGAACGTGTTGAGTTAGAGTCTCAAGCATTGGTTCGAGTGTGGAGTTTTTTACTTACGTTAGTGAGCAATCGGAGGAGTGTGGTTGCTATAGTTCCACAAGTTTATTCATTGTAATTCTCAAGACTAGGTACACCTTGATTCTTTTAATGAACAATTGTTACTTTGAATTTTATGAAAGTTTTCTTATTTACTTGTGTTTTAATATGATTGCTATGGAGTAATTTGTGATATACTTGTGTATATGATGTGATTGGTTAATGGAGTATTCTTTTATGAAAAAGGTGATGCATGAAAACATATCTATTTTATGAGTTTGTTGAAGTAACATCTAATCTTGCTTAATTTGTTGGTAAAAACAATCTTTGGAAAAATAGGTCCGAAAGGAATTTCAACTTGTTTTTATTCCAAAACATTAGTGCACGAATTAGTATGGAATATGATGCTTGACAACCATCTTATTTACTTGTTAAAATGGATTTGAGAAGATTTCATCACGAAAAAGGACCGAAAGGATTCGTAGGAATTCATAAGAAAAGAATTGATTTTCAAAACAACCATGTGATTATAGAATTGTCATACTCATTTGATATGTCCGAAAGGAGTCATTTAGGAGATAGAATTCTTAGTGGTAGTTAAAACATGACATACATCATAGATTGTATAACTACTCATTTTTAGTTGCGCATCATAACAAGTTTTACACCAAACTTTATACTTAAATTGTCATGATACTCCTAATTACCAATCAAGGAATTATACACAAGTATATGCTTAGTTTTTATTGAGTTTCTTTTAAATTAATATTTACATAAATTTGGATAGACAACCCTTATTTAACAAACGTTTTTCTTATTACTAAAACAACCAAATCCCTTGGGACGATCTCGACTTACCCACCTTTATTACATCGGACGAGTATACTTGCTTGTATGTGCTAAATAATAAATGGATAATTTGTGTTTATAAATTTTAAAACTTGTACTAATAAAACGCGCATCAAGTTTTTGGCGCCATTGCCGGGGATTTGATTAAATTTCTTAGTTTTTATTAATAAAATTGTTTGTAATTTGTGAATTTTTAATGTTTTTAGTAGTAAAAAAAATAAAAAAAAAAACAAAAAAAAAAAAAAAAAAAAAAACAAAACAAAACAAAACAAAACAAAAAGTTGGTTTTTAGCCAACCGAATCGGATGGATGCCCATCCGATTGGTTGGTGGTCTCGTTAAATTTCTAGGATTCTGTTTTTCTTATTTAATGTTCATTTTCTGTTTTTAGTTAATTAGTTTTAATGATTATATGATTAATGTTAGTTATTATTAGTTATAAGATGTCATAATGAGTCATTTTAATGTTTTTAGTATTTTAATTATAGTTAATGTTTTAGTAGTTTTAAGAGCACCTTAGTTAATGTTTTTAATGTCTTTAATATTATCATTACTGTTTTATTAAAAGTCTTTTTATAAAAAAAAATTTTGTTTCAGAAAACTCCAACCGAATCGGTTGCGGGTTCCAACCGATCGGTTGGAGGTGGTAATTTGTACCATCCGATCGGATGGAGGTCAATCCGAACGGATGGAAGTCTCGGTAAAATTTTTAATATTTTTATTTTTTTAGTTTATTTTCAATTCTAAGTGTTTTAGTTAGTTAATTTACTTGTTCTTATTTCATATTAAGAGTTATTTGATTACAACTAACCCTCATGCTAATGATTTGGATGTTTTTTGTGATGGTTATGTTATAGTTAGTAATTGCTTAAGTTGAAATGGAGAGTTTAAGTCAGATTTCGGCGTACTTGAAAGATTTGGAAGATATGTTCAAGGATTCCGGTGATTCCTTGGAAAAGTTGGAAAGCATGTTGGAAAAGGCTAAGTTGGATTTAGAAGGAGAAGAGGTTGTTGGAGATAATGTTTCTTACTTGCCACATGAAATGTGTTACCCAAAGAAGGAGAAGGAAAGGAAGGTTGTTGTTTTCACAAGAGCACCACCTAAGGAATATGATGCTCCACACATGAGGTATTCTACACCTTCTGCGGTGGAAGGAGTTAAAGCGTGGGATGCGAAATTGAATATGGAATATGGAGACAATTACATTTCGGAAGAAGTACTTGACAAGCTTGGTTTTGTTAGGCTTGATTATGGAAGTTATGGAAGAAAGGAAGTGAAAGGAGTTAGAGTGAATATTCATGGTCACATCTTTAAAGTTGATTTTGTGGTTTTGGAATATACTAATGCCGATGAACCGGAGGTTATCTTTGGTAGAGATTTTCTTGTGAATACCAAGTGTACATTGGATTTTGCACTTGGGGAATTACGAATTAACATAAGTGATTTGGAAGAAGGAAAGAGTGTGAATGAAATGCTTGTTGATGTTTGTGAAGGAATGGAAGAGATAAAGGAAGGAAGGGATGAAATTTGTAAGATGGGCAAAGCTAACCGAAACAAAACACCATTGAACAAATTAACCCAACCCTCCACCCAAAAAGAAAAAGAAAACAAATCATCATCATCATTCAAAACTCCACCAAATTCACCAAAAAGTAGCAAACCTTTAACCAAAGAGCAAAAACAAGCTATCTTGGAGAATCTTGAAGCAAAAATTAGTGAATTGATGGAAAAGAAACCGGTCATTAAAGTGTTAAGAAATTACATGGATTATAGGAAGAAATTAGATGGAGTTATGTTGGCGAAGTCGAAGTTGGAGGATAATAGTTTTGATGAAGTAGAGGAGAGAAGGATAATTGAGAATGGGCTCCCAAAGAAAATGAATGATCCCGGAAATTTTGTTTTGCTGGTTAAAATTAATGGGACAACTCCTTTATATGCATTAGCCGATACGGGTTCGAGTGTGAGTATTATGCCTTATCCATTGTATCACAAGTTAGGATTAAGAGACCTTACACCTAACAATTCTAAACTCACTATGGCGGATAATTCTAAGGCAAAAGCAATGGGGGAAGTAAGAAATGTGAGAGTTCAAATTGGTTACCAAGCATTCTTGGCGGATTTTCTTGTGTTGGATTTTGCGGTTGATAAGGAACTACCTTTTTTGTTAGGTAGACCATTCTTAAGAACATGTGGAGCTATAATAGATATGGGAAGAGGTACCATGACAATTGATGATGGAATTCTTAAGAATACTTACTATCCAAAGCCTAGAGGGAGTAGCAATGGGGATGATAATGATGAGGACCAAGAGGAGGATTACCTTGGTTGCTTGGAAGTAGGAAGAGATTAAGACGGTAGACCTAAGTTTGGCCCATGCACACCTAGTTTCTTTGATATTGAGGATGAAATGGAAAGAGCTCTAGCAATGGAGGCTTTCTTTAACCCATTTAAAAACATTTTTGTGTTTAACAAATTGACAGATTTTCTTGGATCTTTACCGGTCCAATTGAAGAACTTGGAATAGGGTTCCGATGGTCATAGCATTTACAAAAAAGAAGAAGAGACGAGTGGTGGATGAGGATGATGAAGAAGTCGTTGATGAGGAAGATGAGGAAGATGAGGATGAAGAGGAAAGCAAGGACGAGTTCATTCGTTCCGATGTGAGTTATTGATGGTGACGTGTGATCATATGGTTTATGGTTGGTTTTAAAAACAATTATGTGTCGAATGATTTCTATTTCCACTACCTTTAACTATTTCTGTTAGGATTTATAACGTAACTTAATTTTCTATTTATTTGGTTTAGATATTTTTTGTTTGTGTTTGTTTGGTTGTTTCGTATATTTTGCAGTTTCCTTGTAGGGGTTTTGTTACGGAAGCATATAGTTGATCAACGTTTGGAGTCAAAAAATTCATTTGCTTATTATGATCAAATATGCATATTGCGTATTTAACTCCGGTATTTTCTAAATTTTTCCATTTCCTTTACTTTGAAGTTATTTTTTTATTACATTGAGGACAATGCAAAACTTAAGTGTGGGGGAGGGAAGAAAATAGAAAAATTGCATAATTTTTAATTTTTAATTTGAAATTTTCGTTTTTTTTAGAGTCGTGAACTTTAGTAACTAGTAGTAGTTCGCCCTTCATATTTTAGTTAAAATAAGGTTGATTCAATGGTAAATAATAATTATATTTTTGGAGAATAAATTCAAGTTTTAAAGAGCAATTCGTCTCGGAATTGATAACATTTGCTAGCACAATTTTATACCTTTATTACTTTAAATTGTGAGGATTAGTTTTTTTATGTAAATAGTGTTTCTCATGCTATTTATATATTTCATTATGAGTGTGCCGGTGGTTGTGTTAATTCTAGAACTTGTACTTGTTATGCATTACGGTTAAATCATTTTCGAATGATAAGGATATATTCATATGATAAGAGGCAAACTTAGGAATAAAACCAAATGGCCATCCATTTACAAAATAATTTTTGCTAACCACATCGGTTAGTTACCCTCGTATTTGGAACCCATTTGTTAGCGTTCATCTTTAGCGCTAGATACCCCTAGTTACACCCTCCGAGCCATCCTTTTCATTTTGTTACATCCAGAAAAATACAAAAATATTTTATACTTTAAACCATAGCCTAACCCTTTGTCAAAGTCTAAATGGTGGGTTGCTAGTTGCTTGGTATGTTGGATTGTTTTTGATGATTAATAGTTAGCCATACTTCACAATTCATGTGTGTGCCATTTCAACAAGATGAAGGATGCATACTTCTTATTTGTATTTTTTGTGGTGTATGCTTATGCGAAGTGTGGGGGAGATGTTATGTTAAAAAAAATGAGAATAAGTCATCGCAACTATAAGGTGACAATTATAGCAAATGTGCTATATGTGAATAAAGAAAGTTATGTGATATGTTGTTAGCCAATGTGCTAAGTATGAAGAATATTTTTATGGTGAATCGATGTATCGACATGTGAAAGTTCGAAGAGGAGAAAGATTGTAACTATTATCATTTTTGGGTTTGTGGCTTGTTCGTGATTAGCAACAATGGGACTTAGACTTTGATTTTATTTTTCTTTAAAACCAATTTCATAAATATTCCCATGCCTTATCCTTACCTTTTTGACTTAGTGTAATTATTTGCACGAAAGTTTATTTACCCTTAGCCTAAACGTTACAACCCGAATAAAAGACCTCTTTGATAAATTATTTCATTGTTTTGATACTTGTACAAGCCTATGGTAAGAAACATAAATCATGACTGAGCAATAAATGATCTATTAATCATTACACATATTGAGTGATGAGTGAATTTCAAATTATCTTCGTGAGGTGCTTAGAATTGTTATCAACCTCTTTATTTACTTGATTGAGTTCAAATAAGATATTTGCACTATTGCCATTGAATTCAATTTTCTTTTGATTAAGACTTGCTCGAGGGCGAGCAAAGCTCAAGTGTGGGGGATTTGATAACGCTCAAAATTACCATGTTTTTAGTCGCGTTATTGTTTGTTTTATGCATGGAAATTGGTCATATTTGTTACTTAATCGTGGAAAAGTGTTTATGCATGCAAATATAGCCAAAAGTAGGTAAAAATGATTAAAAGATGAAGAAATGAAGTGGTCATGCATTTTTGGGAGAGTTTCAAGAAGATCAAGAAAGAAAGAAACGTCGCATGGACAAAAGGATTTGATAAAGACAAGTTTTCTACACATATTTATCAAGGGAATATCAAGTTCTAATGGATAAAGTCATGCCACGAAGAAAAACAATGCATGCAACGTAAAACGACAAAGAAAAGAAAAAAGAATAAATTCCAGACAGGGTCCAACCGATCGGATGCAACCGCATCCGATTCGGTTGGAATGTGTCAAAAGAAGTGCCATCCGATCGGATGGTGAGAAACCGATCGGATGGAGATGACTGAAGTTACAAGTTTTGCATTTATGGACGTATTTACTCCCCATAATCATGTGTGGCTGATCATTTCTTCTTAATAACTCTAGAGGGACGTTTTTACTTGGAGGATAAGTGTTATTATGCTATATAATGACTACTTAGGGTCTAGAATTACTTGTACCACCAAATATCTAACTTAGTATTACACAAAATCTTGTTAGTTCATCTTATATTGCCTGAAAGTTTACTAAGTGTTGTAAAAATGTCCAGAACGTGTTGAGTTAAAGTCTCAAGCATTGGTTCGAGTGTGGAGTTGTTTACTTACGTTAGTGAGCAATTGGAGGAGTGTGGTTGCTATAGTTCCACAAGTTTATTCATTGTAATTCTCAAGACTAGGTACACCTTGATTCTTATAATGAAAAATTGTTACTTTGAGTTTTATGAAAGTTTTCTTATTTACTTGTGTTTTAATATGATTGCTATGGAGTAATTTGTGATATACTTGTGTATATGATGTGATTGGTTAATGGAGTATTCTTTTATGAAAAAGGTGATGCATGAAAACATATCTATTTTATGAGTTTGTTGAAGTAACATCTAATCTTGCTTAATTTGTTGGTAAAAACAATCTTTGGAAAAATAGGTCCGAAAGAAATTTCAACTTGTTTTTATTCCAAAACATTAGTGCACGAATTAGTATAGAATATGATGCTTGACAACCATCTTATTTACTTGTTAAAATGGTTTTGAGAAGATTTCATCACGAAAAAGGACCGAAAGGATTCGTAGGAATTCATAAGAAAAGAATTGATTTTCAAAACAACCATGTGATTATAGAATTGTCATACTCATTTGATATGTCCGAAAGGAGTCATTTAGGTGATAGAATTCTTAGTGGTAGTTAAAACATGACATACATCATAGATTGTATAACTACTCATTTTTAGTTGCGCATCATAACAAGTTTTACACCAAACTTTATACTTAAATTGTCATGATACTCCTAATTACCAATCAAGGAATTATACACAAGTATATGCTTAGTTTTCATTGAGTTTATTTTAAATTAATATTTACATAAATTTGGATTGACAACCCTTATTTAACAAACGTTTTTCTTATTACTAAAACAACCAAATCCCTTGGGACGATCTCGACTTACCCACCTTTATTACATCGGACGAGTATACTTGCTCGTATGTGCTAAATAATAATCGGATAATTCGTGTTTATAAATTTTAAAACTTGTACTAATAAAACGCACATCACACGTGTTGCTCCGCATATTTTTAGTAGGATTAGCTTTGCTATAGCTAGAGGTGTGGGGGCCCAGTTAGTTTCTCGGCTCCCCACTAATTTCTTGTTAATCCTATTTGTTTTTAATAAAGTGATGTTATAATAAAATAAATAAATAAATAATAATAATAATAATAATAATAATAATAATAATAATAATAATAATAATAATAATAATAATAATAATAATAATAATAATAATAATAATAATAATAATAATAATAATAATAATAATAATAATAATAAAACGCACATCACACGTGCTGCTCCGCATATTTTTAGTAGGATTAGCTTTGCTATAGCTAGAGGTGTGGGGGCCCAGTTAGTTTCTCGGCTCCCCACTAATTTCTTGTAAAATCATATTTGTTTTTCAATAAAGCGATGTTCATAATAAATAAATAAATAATAATAATAATAATAATAATAATAATAATAATAATAATAATAATAATAATAATAATAATAATAATAATAATAATAATAATAATAATAATAATAATAATAATAATAATAATAATAATAATAATAATAATAATTTTTACTGATTTCTTAAGTCAATTCTCTGGTGTTACCAAACACAAGAATTTTTACTGAATTTATGTGGAATTCATTGATGTGAATTTGATTTCTGCGCTTCATTTCACCTCTCTGAATTTCACACTACCAAACATGCCCTGATAGACATCTCAACTCTAAGCTTCCCTCGTAACTATACAAGTGTTGCGATGGTACTTGGTCTCTCAACAGTAAAACAATACAATGTGCCCTATATATTATACATATAATTATATAGAAGACCTTACACTATTATTTAAACTTTTTATGCTGATAACTTACCCTCCGCTCTGCTAATGAGCGTTACTGTCACTCTGGTACCTAGCTTACCATTTGTAATCATGTACCCTCATAAAGGGCAAAGCCTACACCTTCGTCCTATACACAATGTTAGCGTAAAGTTATTCATAATGGCTACCGCAAGGGAATTTGCCAACCTTCACCTAAAACACTCACAGAGTCTAACCCCCGTTGACACCTCTATCAATGTTTGAAGCCCTACCTCTGTTAGGATATGAAGCCCGGCCTCCGACAGAGGTCAGGCTTGTAGCCAGCCTCCGACAAGGTTCAAATCCTAAAGGTCATAGGCTCTCTACCTATGAACGTAGGTATGATTGAACAGGTCTAACATAACTGGTCAAACAGAACTAGTCAAACAGAGCTGGTCAACAGTCATGATTTTAGCCATGATCTCTGATGAGTGTGTAAATACTCATCATTTTTAGTCAAATCTGTACTGCAAAACGTTTAAAAACACTCAAATAAGCACAAAAATACGAAGAAAATCCCAAATATCGTGTTTTATATGTTTTTGATGCAAAACGAGTGAAAACAAACGAAAAACGAACAAAATTTACATAATTGGCAGTTTCAGTCCCCCAACTTTCAAAATTTAACAAAACTAGTCCCTAAGCATTTATTTCAAAGAAAAGTCAACCTTTGCTCTTTAAAAGTCAAAATGAATCACAAATGATCTTTGGGTGAAAAGTTTTGGAAAAGTACACAATTGGTCCCTGTACTTTGGCAAATTGGCAGTTTTAGTCCCTGGTGCTTCAAATTTGAAAAATTGCATTTTTGGTCCTATGGTTTATCTAACTTGACAGGTTTGGTCCTTTTGATGACTTGGGATATTTACAAAATCAGTCCTCAAAATTTCAGCAAGCTACAAGTTTGGTCCTTGGGTTCTATAAACTACAAACCAAACGTACACCATTAATATAGCCCCAAACTAAATCCAAAACAAAACCCCATTATCCTAGCCCACCCATTAATATCCCAAGCCCATCTCCCATGGCCCAATACCAAAACCCTAAACCTTTAATAAAATGTACGCATCTTTCTTCCCTGACTTAGGTCAAAACACAGATAAAAAAACCCATCTCCATCACCAAGTTTCCCCCCCGTGACTGCAACATTCCAAACACTCCCATCACCATCTCCCCCATCACCCTCCATTCTTGTCTTCTTCACCCCATCTCCCAATCCCACTAACTCCCCTCCAACTCGTACCTAACACCTCCATGTCATCAATCCACAACTCATTTGGGCGACAAAACGTGGTTAAAGGCTAAGATAGGTTCAAGACTAATCCAAGGGTGGTGAAGTGATTTCAAAGAAGCACAAGTTGTCCAGCTCAGCTTTTATTTCAGTGAAGAAGCACAATTTAGAAGAGGACAAGAAGAAGCCAAGAAACCCTAGAAGATTTAGTATAAATAGGTTATGATATTGTAGCCTAAAAGGCAGTCAGTTAGTAGTTTTAGTTTTTTTTAGTTTAAATCTTGAATATTTTCTTATGTACTCACTTTTCAATTCAATGCAAGTTTAAATTTTTACTTGTTTTTAGTACTCAATTCCTTCTTATTTTGGCTTATTTAAACTTATGCAAGCTTAGTTTTCAGATATCTAAAAAGAATTTAGCTTAAGCCTTGGGTTTGTGTCCCAAATGTTCATCAGGTTACCCCCTTTTAAGTAGTGTTTGGCACAAGTGAGTTTTAGGCCTAAAATTGTTTTTAAACAAAAATGTCCATTTGAATATGCTTTAGCTCATAGTTTTTAGTAATTTTAAATCGTAAGTTTTCAGTTTCTTCAAGCTTTAAAGAGTTTAGTTTGGTTTCCAGATTTCCATTTTAACAACTGCTTTTTTTTAGTACTTTTGGTAGAATATAGTTTAGGCTTTATACAGCTATGGTTTTGCCTTAGAATAGCTCACTTTAGATGCATGGACCTTAGAACATCTGGTATCCTAGGTTATTTAGTCAAATTCTTTCTTTTACCCCATTTTAACACATAGCAATTACTGTTGTAACAGCCCCTCTAAATCCCATTTTTAGAACTGCTTCAATAGGATTCAATGCCTTATTTTGGTTTTACAAATAGTTTGTAGTTTAGGCTTCACATGTTTCAGCTTATCTTTGGTCTTAGAGCTTATTTATTTGCTTATTTGTGGGCTGCAAATCCCCTATATCCAACTGCTAGCTGCTATTTTTTATTATAAAAGCTAAAATCTGCTCATGTCTTTGATTCCCCCTAGTTAGTTTAGAGTAGCTCTTTGTTAGCTTAAGGTAACCAACCCTTGCTGCTGCTACTTAGTTGATCTACTTCCTGTGATTTTTGTTAAGTTGCTCTTAATCTCGTTGAAATTATTGTTGCTTGTTGCTGTTTGAATTGTTGCTGTCATTGTGTTTTATTTCAGTTTATTGTCTGCTGCTACTCCCTTGTTATGGTTCTTGATGTTATGAGATTTATCAGCTTGATCACATATTCTTGTTGTTGGTTAACTTAGCACTTGTTACTGCATCTTGTTGTTTCATTTGCCTTGTTGGTTCAAGCTTATTGAGTTTGTTTGGCTTATATATATATATATATATATATATATATATATATATATATATATATATATATATATATATATATATATATATATATTTTTCCTTGCGAAAATCTGTGAACAAACAAAAGAAAGAGAGCCTTGGAACATTTTTTTTTATCTGTTGTGATTTGAGAAATCACACAAGTTTAAGGTTTTCAAAATAAGAAAAAAAATCTGTTTTCAGAAAGATTTCGTAGTTGTGTTAAAAGGGTTTGAAAGAAAAAAAAAAATATATTGCAAAAAAAAAGAAGTGGGGTTCCTGGGATTCGAACCTGGGATGCTCTAAACACAACAGACACAAACACACGACCCCTTTCCATCTGACCTTGGGACTTGTTTGTGTATTTCTTTGCATCGTTTAATATTTAATCACTTAGTTCTCTTATAGCTTATTCAACTTATCCAGATCTAGTTAGCTCATTCCTGGCTTATTTTTGTATTGAACCTCCATTTTTTATAATTTTCTTAGAATCACTTTCACTTGTAGTATTTACTGAAAAAGTTTCAGATTTTTAGGCTTCGTAAGTTATTTATTAGAATTTAATTAGTATTAATTAGTTTTTAATTCATAATAAATAGACTTTTAGTTGAAAAATTAATTTTCTTTTTTCTAAAATTTTCTTTTGTCATTTAGTACGTAAGAAAATTAGTTGGAAACCTGTAGGACCTTTGTAGCTAAAGTTTCACGTTTTATTTTGTATGTTGACGTTTATTTTTAATAAACGTCACGTTTTTAATTTAGTTTGCATTTTAGGATTCCCGATACCTAATTACGTTTTCCCGTAGTGTTTTAGGTTTTTCCTAGTTTATTAGTTGCCTTAGGTTAATTTACTTTTACCTTCGATCGTTAATTTTCAATTTCGTTAATTTAACGTATCGCAAAACCAAATAACCTTTCCAATCATACAAGATTTTAATCCCAATCTCATTCGAAGCTTTCCATTCACACCTCGTTGGGGTACGACCCGGGAAATCACTTCCCGGTCTCACAATTTGAGTATCACTTTGACAAGTTTTGCGAGGTAATCGTTTTCCTAAACGGTTTACTCGTACTACTTCACGTCTAGTTTTCTCACGATAACTTAGACCTCACGTTTGTTGATATTTTGATAATTGTTGTTTGCACACACCAAAACACAACGAATCAAATGGCGCCGCTGCCGGGGAGGCTGTGTGTCGAAAGTCTCGATAAGGTTTAGACGATTAGTCTTGTAGAACCTTCGCAAGAAGTTACGCTTTTATAAAACGTATAAAAAACCAAAAATATTTTTCTTTTGTTTCTAGTATATGTATTATATCTATAAAAGTTAAGAAAAACACAAAAAGATTTTCCCGTTTCTTTGTTTAATAATAACAACATTAAAATCTTACCACCGCAAACCAAGGCAGAACACCTACCAACTGGCGGTGTGACCATAATAAGTTCCCAAACGAAAGATCAAAACTTGCCTTTGTATCACTTGCGTTTTGGAAAACTTTTAATCGATAAGCTTACATTAAGAGGAGTCGAAATGGTATAGGGCGATCCAACGAACTTCGCCCTAGTGAGAAATTCATTCTTTTCTCCCGCTCCTTGTACGTTTGTCCTTAAAGGTTAACCTTGCGTTTGTGATTATTGGTTTAAGTTCCCTTGTCTTTATGAGTTGGTCTTGTTTTAATTGTTGTGCTTTTCAAAAAACCCAAAAATAATCTTCGTCTCCTACTGTTTAATTCTTCCTTCTCATCCCTCCTTAATGTTTAATTCTTATGTCATCACTCGACTATCACTGTTTTCATTGTAAAAGTCCGGTGGATGACGATCTTCGTTGTTAAAAGTGTGGGTATGAACGGTGTGGAAGTAATATTAGAGACGGATTTCGTAAATGGTGCAAAGCATATCCGAATGCTTTCAATGATTCTCAAAATTCTTCCGACTACCCCTCACATCCCGAAATACGTACTATGAATGGCAAACCGTCAAGAGTCGATCCACACCTCTCACGATTTACAATTCGAAGTTTATCAAGCAAACGTACTGAGCTTAAAACGGTGACTAAAATAAACGACTTGCCTGATCATCACGTTTATCAAGAACAAAAACCGGGGACCATAACGGAAGTGGTAGAAATTCCTAGCTCTCAGAGCATACCACTTGTCCCACCTCCGGATTTTTCAAAATGTTCTTCGAGACTTGATAATCATTCGAATTATTTTGTTGATTCTTTGAATGACCCGATTCCTTCTCTAAGGCAATCGTTTATTCCTTGTGTCGGTTGTGGTGAGCCACTTCTCGGTCTGCCATGTCGTTGGTGCACGTGTGAACGATGTGGTAATGATATTCAAAAAGGAAGTTGTTTGTTTTGTGGTTCGAGTAATTCATTCGCTTACGATTCTAATCCGAGCTTTTGCAATGAGCCACAAAACAATTTCATTTCATATGAGCATAATCCGTGTTATCAAAATTTCAATGCCGAATCATTTCAAAATGCACCAACTTCACAACAATACGGTTGTGAGTATTGTGGAGGTCCACATTTTAGCACCGATTGTCAAGCTAGGAATCTTTTTCCTTGTGACAACAATTATCACGACCAACCTCCACAGTACCAAACTTTTGAAACACAACCTCAACCATTTCTTAAAGAACTTTTGCAAAATGTCTTAAATACTTCAAATGATCTTAAGGATTTGGTTAACAAACCTGCTCTGGAAGAACCTCGTCCAAAGTTTTACAAAGAAATACTAGCTGACGAAGCTGAAGAAGCAGCTAGAGTAAGATTTCAAATGCGTAAAACTATCATCTACGATGACGATGACAATGACGATGACGATAGTGATGATGAAGATACCCTTGATATTCGTCAAGGCTCATCAAATTAATCAGTCGTGGTTCCTTCCATGAAAAATCAGGGAGAAAACCATGTGACGGAGAAATTACTAGCAGAAGATCAAATGGAACTTGTACAATCCATGAATGCTAGCTCCTCTCAACTCCCTCAGTCTATTGATATCACACCCGAAGTTCACACTCACTCTCTGAATATGGGGGATGAGCATCTTAGCACTGTTCCTGAAATGGAATCGGACGAATTCATAAAGTCTAGTGTTGAGAACCTTGTTCGAATCCCAGGAGAGTCACAGGGAACTTTTGATCATATGTGTGATTCACCTTCCCCTCCTGAAAATCCAAAAGATCATTTTGAAACTTTCTCCGACTTTGATGATGATTGTACATCTTATGGAGAAGTTGAGTATGTAGAGGCATCACTGCCTCATTCTAATGTTGACCTTCTCCTTGAGGAGTTCACAGACGAACTTACTCACATCAATCCACTTCCATTGGGAAGTGATGATGATCTGTTTGATTTCAAAGCCGATCTGGGAGAAATTGAAAACCTTTTAAATTCTAATACCAACATCGAGCTTAGTACTTCACATACTGATGAACATTTTTTATCTTCTGGAAACATCAGTCGTGTGGAAGAATTACCTTCTGAGCTAGTCAGCTTAGAAGAAGAGAATGATGAAACTGACACTGAAATCAAAGATGAAGCCCTTCGTGCTACATTATTAAATGTCAGTCACCTCATCTCTAAAATTGAGGCTTTCAAAGAGAAACCTATTTCATCTCCTATCCCCATTAAGGATAGTGACATTTTTTCCAATGAGTCTATATTGGAATTTGAAGCCTTTACTTTTGATCATATGGGAGAGAAGATTAGTGGCAGTACCACTTCTCATTCTCATAATTCTCTCCCTGATTATGAATCATTTACCTTCGAGGAGTTCTCCTGTGAACTCACTCATATCATATCTCCACCGGAGTATGATAACTTCTATTTTGATCTAGACACACTCGGGATATGTCTTGATCACATGAGCTTAAATGATGAGATTCATGATGATGAATCCATGAATCCGCCTCCTGATGATGATGAGTTAGTTAAGATGTTTATCATGACTTTCTTTCTCTTTTTCACCTATCGGGTGACTTCTCCTGTTTTTCACTCTTTCGGGAATGAAGACATTATATTTGACCCCGGCATCACCGCTTATAGTTTATACTATTTTGAGTAGGGTACTTATCTCATCGGTGTGGAACTTTCACGTGCTTCAAATGTTTATCCAAACATCTTGAATGAAAGTCCGATGGAGATTGTTTCTTCCACATCTTGCTTCCCCAAGAACCAATGAATTCGGGTCGAGTCAAGCTAGCGACTCGGTAAACAAAAATAGTAGCATGTACTTAGGGTTTTCACCCTAAGTGTGGGGGAGTTACCCCTACTGTGGTTACCAACAAAGTGAAAAACAAAAATGGTGTTTTCACATTTAGCTTGTAATGTTGCCCTTTTACGTTCAAAGAGTCGGCATAATAGCCGGGACTTTGAATATTGAGGACAATATTCAATTCTAAGTATGGGGGGAAATTCTAGCAAATTTTATCACATTTTACCATCTAGTACCCCCGTTTTTGGAAAAAATTTTAAAAAATTTTCACTTGAGCTTCAAAATTTTTTGTGGTTATCAGTCCGCCATGTCTAACCGACAAAAGGATTGGGTAATCCAGGAGCAAACGACTCTTGGTAAAGATATCTCAAATCCGTTGACGGCTTGCAATTTGCCCAAAATTATATGGTACCTCAACTCGCCATATCCTCAATAGTAAATGAGTTGGCTAGCCCGCAAGATTATGGCTTGTGGTAAAGGCCGTGGAAAAACCATAATTGGTAATCAACTCACCAAGATGTTGACTGTTCCATCAAGAGTTGGCTAGTCCAGAAGCAAACGGCTTCTGGTAAAGACAAATCAAAACCGTTGAAAGCTGGTGGTTTGCTAAAAATCACATGGTCATCGGATGGACCATAATTCTTACTTGAACCCAAAACATTCGGCTACTCCAGAATTGATGGCTTTTGGTAAAGAGACTTCAAATCCATTAATTTTTCTCAAAAAGATTGCTAGGGACTAGCAATAGTTTAGTGTGAGGGATTGATGAGTGTGTAAATACTCATCATTTTTAGTCAAATCTGTACTGCAAAACGTTTAAAAACACTCAAATAAGCACAAAAATACGAAGAAAATCCCAGATATCGTGTTTTATATGTTTTTGATGCAAAACGAGTGAAAACAAACGAAAAACGAACAAAATTTACATAATTGGCAGTTTCAATCCCCCAACTTTCAAAATTTAACAAAACTAGTCCCTAAGCATTTATTTCAAAGAAAAGTCAACCTTTGCTCTTTAAAAGTCAAAATGAATCACAAATGATCTTTGGGTGAAAAGTTTGGGAAAAGTACACAATTGGTCCATGTACTTTGGCAAATTGGCAGTTTTAGTCCCTGGTGCTTCAAATTTGGAAAATTGCATTTTTGGTCCTATGGTTTATCTAACTTGACAGGTTTGGTCCTTTTGATGACTTGGGATATTTACAAAATCAGTCCTCAAAATTTCAGCAAGCTACAAGTTTGGTCCTTGGGTTCTATAAACTACAAACCAAACGTACACCATTAATATAGCCCCAAACTAAATCCAAAACAAAACCCCATTATCCTAACCCACCCATTAATATCCCAAGCCCATCTCCCATGGCCCAATACCAAAACCCTAAACCTTTAATAAAATGTACGCATCTTTCTTCCCTGACTTAGGTCAAAACACAGATAAAAAAACCCATCTCCATCAACAAGTTTCCCCCCCCCCCCCCCCCCGTGACTGCAACGTTCCAAAACACTCCCATCACTATCTCCCCCATCACCCTCCATTCTTGTCTTCTTCACCCCATCTCCCAATCCCACTAACTCCCCTCCAACTCGTACCTAACACCTCCATGTGATCAATCCACAACTCATTTGGGCGCCAAAACGTGGTTAAAGGCTAAGATAGGTTCAAGACTAATCCAAGGGTGGTGAAGTGATTTCAAAGAAGCACAAGTTGTCCAGCTCAGCTTTTATTTCAGTGAAGAAGCACAATTTAGAAGAGGACAAGAAGAAGCCAAGAAACCCTAGAAGATTTAGTATAAATAGGTTATGATATTGTAGCCTAAAAGGCAGTCAGTTAGTAGTTTTAGTTTTTTTTAGTTTAAATCTTGAATATTTTCTTATGTACTCACTTTTCAATTCAATGCAAGTTTAAATTTTTACTTGTTTTTAGTACTCAATTCCTTCTTATTTTGGCTTATTTAAACTTATGCAAGCTTAGTTTTCAGATATCTAAAAAGAATTTAGCTTAAGCCCTGGGTTTGTGTCCCAAATGTTCATCAGGTTACCCCATTTTAAGTAGTGTTTGGCACAAGTGAGTTTTAGGCCTAAAATTGTTTTTAAACCAAAATGTCCATTTGAATCTGCTTTAGCTCATAGTTTTTAGTAATTTTAAATCGTAAGTTTTCAGTTTCTTCAAGTTTTTTGAAGAGTTTTGTTTGGTTTCCAGATTTCCATTTTAACAACTGCTTTTTTTTTAGTACTTTTGGTAGAATATAGTTTAGGCTTTATACAACTATGGTTTTGCCTTAGAATAGCTCACTTTAGATGCATGGACCTTAGAACATCTGGTATCCTAGGTTATTTAGTCAAATTCTTTCTTTTACCCCATTTTAACCCATAGCAATTACTGCTGTAACAGCCCCTCTAAATCCCATTTTTAGAACTGCTTCAATAGGATTCAAAGCCTTATTTTGGTTTTACAAATAGTTTGTAGTTTAGGCTTCACATGTTTCAGCTTATCTTTGGTCTTAGAGCTTATTTATTTGCTTATTTGTGGGCTGCAAATCCCCTATATCCAACTGCTAGCTGCTATTTTTTATTATAAAAGCTCAAATCTGCTCATGTCTTTGATTCCCCCTAGTTAGTTTAGAGTAGCTCTTTGTTAGCTTAAGGTAACCAACCCTTGCTGCTGCTACTTAGTTGATCTAGTTCCTGTGATTTTTGTTAAGTTGCTCTTAATCTCGTTGAAATTATTGTTGCTTGTTGCTGTTTGAATTGTTGCTGTCATTGTGTTTTATTTCAGTTTATTGTCTGCT
Organism: Artemisia argyi; assembly: GCA_030686995.1. Taxonomy (NCBI): domain Eukaryota; kingdom Viridiplantae; phylum Streptophyta; class Magnoliopsida; order Asterales; family Asteraceae; genus Artemisia; species Artemisia argyi. The sequence continues at coordinate 44,690,028 of CM060705.1, read as the reverse complement.
GCTACTCCCTTGTTCTGATTCTTGATGTTATGAGATTTTCAGCTTGATCACATATTCTTGTTGTTGTTTAACTTAGCACTTGTTAATGCATCTTGTTGTTTCATTTGCCTTGTTGGTTCAAGCTTATTGGGTTTGTTTGGCTTATATATATATATATATATATATATATATATATATATATATATATATATATATATATATATATATATATATATATATAGATATATATATATATATATATATATATTTGCTTGCGAAAATCTGTGAACATACAAAAGAAAGAGAGCCTTGGAACATTTTTTTTTAATCTGTTGTGATTTGAGAAATCACACAAGTTTAAGGTTTTCAAAATAAGAAAAAATTCTGTTTTCAGACAGATTTCGTAGTTGTGTTAAAAGGGTTTGAAAGAAAAAAAAATATATTGCAAAAAAAAAAGAAGTGGGGTTCCTGGAATTCGAACCTGGGATGCTCTAAACACAACAGACACAAACACACGACCCCTTTCCATCTGCCCTTGGGACTTGTTTGTGTATTTCTTTGCATCGTTTAATATTTAATCACTTAGTTCTCTTATAGCTTATTCAACTTATCCAGATCTAGTTAGCTCATTCCTGGCTTATTTTTGTATTGAACCTCCATTTTTTATAATTTTCTTAGAATAACTTTCACTTGTAGTATTTACTGAAAAAGTTTCAGATTTTTAGGCTTTGTAAGTTATTTATTAGAATTTAAATAGTATTAATTAGTTTTTAATTCATAATAAATAGACTTTTAGTTGAAAAATTAATTTTCTTTTTTCTAAAATTTTCTTTTGTCATTTAGTACGTAAGAAAATTAGTTGGAAACCTGTAGGACCTTTGTAGCTCAAGTTTCTTTTGTTATTTAGTACTAGAAGAAATAGGTTTGAATACTTGTAGTCATAATCTTTCTCTTAGTTCTATGGACATTCCTAGTTTTGATGAACCGGAGCCTCAACCAAAACCGTTTCCCAATTTTCCATCCTTAGATGTGAAGCTAGGAATTGAAAGAGGCCTCGACCCACCTATCAACCCATATTATCCGGGTAGTTTTAGGATGAAGGAAGTCATTCACACACCCCCTTCACCTCACGTGGCATATTTCCACCCTAAGGGTGTGTATCGCTACTTTCACCCGCTCTTAATCCTAAGTGTAGGGAAAACCTCCCTTATATCCGTTAAATAAGGGTAGAGTCAGGCTCGTGACTTGAACAAAAACAAGCGCTTCCTGGGAGGCAACCCATGTTTTTAATTGTTTGATGTTTTTATTTTATTTGTTTGTTTGTGTCATATATGCTTAATCATAATTGTTTAATATTCATGTTTCGAATGATTTGTGAAAATGTTTTATTTTGTTTTTAACCTCGTATTAATCACATATAAAGGTATTTTACAAAAAGATAAGTGTAGGAAAATTTATATTTTGTTAAAAGAACGAAATTCGAACATGAAAAATTCACAATTCATGATTATCATATATTCTATCTTGTTTGTGTGTCAATACTTGTTGATTTGTTTTATGAATTTCTGCAGGAAAACGGACTTAAGAAAATAGATTTTTCCAGAAACAAAACATAAAAAATCTTCTGCCAGGTTAGTCCTGACGGCGTAAGGAATTACAACCTGACAACGTCAGGTACTGTAGCTGCACAATTTTTTAGAATTTTGTTTTTCTGCTGGAACTCTTATATTGTTGAAAATTTCCAGAATTTATTAAATTTCCAATTTTCCTGTATGCTATTTGTAATTTATTCCACAAGTATCCTATCTTTTAATTGTTTTGTTTTTATTTGTAAGTCTGTAATTACATCTAGTTGTGATTTTTCTTTGTTCGGTTTGATGCTTTGGTTTTCGTGTTTGTTTTCTTTGTTGTTTAACAGATTATATTGGACAAGAAGATAATTTATATTTCTGGAGGGAAGCTTTACTTATTCATCTTCTTGAAGGAGGATTTAACCATGTTACCACTATCGTCCATACCAAGTAAATCTGGGGAGTATTAGTTTCTTTCCTTTTCATTTATCTTTACTTTTACATTTTTTATCTTGAACATTAGGGACAATGTTCGATTTAAGTGCAGGGAGGGTAAATTGGGATACCTTAGAAACTATAACTTCCCTTGATTTTTGTTTTGTTTAATCGTAGATGTGTAATAAAACTAAGAGAAATACTTGTTAGGGTAATTTTATCACCAAATTTAAAACTTTTTGCAACATATACGAGTGAAACTTTAGTCTTAATAAGGTCTCATGGATAGGAATTGTATGACTAGCACAAAAACCGTACCACTCAAAAATTTTCACCCCAAATATGTGAGGTTTGCCTTTAGATTATTAGGAAAAAGCATTCATCGTTAGTGCTTGTGAGTGTACCGGTAGTATTTAGATTCTAGAACTTGCGATAGTGATGCATCCCGAGACCGCTAGTGAGACTACATTCGTGAAGTTAGGATTTGCTATATGATAAGAGGCATTAGGATAACCCATGTTTTAAACCTGTATTATAATTATATTGACTTCATTGGTCAAGTAATTCTCCCACACCTTTACGTTGTACTCATTTTTAGTACACGATACCCCTAGTACACCCCTCAGAGCCTATCTTTTTCGTTTCTAACTTTAAGCATCTTACTTAAAGGAAGAATTTGTTGACAATCCACCCCCAAATGTACACCCAAATCGCCTTAGCCTTCCTTGTATGCACTCATCTTTAGTGCATTATTGTCACATGTTTAAACCCTTAGTTAATTGTCTAATTGATTAAATGGTTGCTAAGTCGAGTCATATCTTGTACATATTGTTTTAGGATGATTGGGACTCATGGGTAAAGTACTAGTGTTATGGAGTAATGGGGATGAACGTCATTTATTACCCCCTTATATGCGTTAATATTTTAAAGTACTCAAAGTGTTTTGATTCTCTTAATTCGAGTCTTTATTTTTAATTATGTAAAAGTTCAAATGTAGTGAGGAAACAAGCTCCCTTTGATGTATTATTTTGGATGGTAGAGTAAAAATGTATGAAAAAAAAATCGAAAAACATGAGAAATGAAAAAGTGAAAAAAAAATGGAAAAAGAAAAAAGAAAAAACATACGGGCTACCATCATTTTTCTTTTATTTATGTTTAAGTTTAATTAGTGTCTTGAAAAATCCAAAAAGAGTCATAGATAGTTTAAGTTAAGTCGAGTCTTGGCTTAGCAACACCTCATTGTACATGTAATTGACCAAGACAATTGACTTGCCACCAGTAAAATATCCCTTATCCAACAAACCGTGTTTTCCATACCCTTACACCTAACGTTACAACCCTTCAAAAGACCTCTTTGATAGTTTATCCTAGGTGCTTACGCCAAAGTGGTGGAGATTTTGATCCTTTCCCAAGCCTATGGTAATCTATTTGCTATGACAGGTAGTGATTGATATTTTTCCATTTCCATTTGTGATATATAAATTTATAACACCCGAAAGATGAAAGTATCCAAACACTTAATGTGAGGTGCTAGTGTATAATTTCTGTGCTTATTTTGACTAAGGTGGAACGATCATTTATTGTAATTACTTTTATATTAATGTTAAATGACCTCTAACTTGTATTTTGATTGGTGAAAAAGCTAATTTGCTTGAGGACAAACAAATCCCAAGTGTAGGGATATTTGATAAGGATTTATTTGATACGCTTTTAGGGAGTCATTTAAGCCTTAAATCGTAAATATATGGTCAAATATTACCTCAAATCGTTTCTTTTCTCATTTTAGGTACTTGGGACGTGATTTCTGGAATATGGAGCATTTTGGACATTTTTGGACTCAAGAATGAAGAAAACAAGAGAGTCAAGAAAAAGTCAAGTTTTGCACCTGACGGTGTCAGGTTTTGGATGCTGACGCTGTCACTTGAAGATTGGAGCTTATGGAAATTAACAAGTGACGCTCCAGAAAACTTTTGGTGGAATTACACGTGACGCCGTCACGTGTTAATGGAAGTAGGCCGTCGCGTGTAAAATTAAAAAGTGATGGCCCAAAAGACTTATAACCTGAAGGGGTCACGTGTAATTGGGTAGGTCATCTAGTGTTAACTTATCAAAACTTGCGCGCGAAGTAGCTGTTACTGTTTTGGCTATAAAATCTTCATATGAACTCGGATTTGAGCGATTCAAAAAAGGAAACGACCAGGATGAAAAAATCTTGGAGTTGGTGAAAAAAGCACCTTGACGCCGTCACTTGTTATGGCTGATGCCGTCAACCTTGGCCGACAGAAAAACTGTCTATAAATACAATATTATAACTTCACTTTTTGTAAGCCCTAAACCCTAAGTCCAATTCTAGGGTTTAGGTAGGTGTTTTTCTAACAACTTAGAGGGTTTCAATCACTCCATAAACATCTTGTATTGGTTTGTTGATTCTATCTTAATTATGTCTTCCATTATTATTGTTGCTTGATCTTCATTGATTATGCTTTACTAATTCACCTTGTGTTTACCTATGATCTTATGAAACTTGTTTATAATTAATTAGATCTCATTGTTTCTCAATGAATCTAAATTTTTTAGTTTATAATTCTTGCTTCCTATTGTCTCTTGTTTAATTGATTGATTCACCTTAGGTCTAGGAAAACTGGCTGACCTATTTATGTAACTAGGTTGAACGTCTTAGAAAAGGCAATCGGATGTGCACTACGATTTTATTCGTTGTATTTAATGCGTGAGTATATGTTAATGATTCTATAATAGGACACTAAACGTATCGTCATAAGAATAAATTGATATTCATAGAGTTGGGGAAGGCTATGCAAACCCCCACGATTGGTATTAAGGAATACAATGCTTCAGTTACAACAAGTATGGCAATTCAGTAGGTAGAATTAAATAGCTAGCAAGGAGTAATCTATCACAGGTAGATACGCTTCACTCCCCTTGTAGAACCTTAATTTACTTTTCTTGCACATTAGTTTAATTAGTAGCTTTTGGGTTAGTTGATTAGCAATTAATTCTGCCCACTTCTTCCAAAACCAAGATTTATTTGCTTTCATTAAATATAAAATACAAAAAGAATCATCCCTCATCCTTAGACCTAGTTTGACATACAATTCAAATACTAACGACACTATTCCCCTAGAGAACGACCAATCCTCCAGACTTACCATACACTACACTACAACGATCAGGTACACTGCCTGGTGGATTGCAAAAGCTTCTCAAGATCCCTTGAGAAGTAAAACCTTTTGCGAAGGTCTGTGATCCTGCATCATCTAACCTCAGGCCTTCTACTAAGTCGTAACATTAGACTGTTGGGCTTAATGAGGTATCCACCATGATAGAGTCAAATATGGGCTACTAAAAATAGAAGTAGTAGAATTTTTTACTAAGTCTGTTTTAACAAAGCAATTATAAGTCTAAAGCCATACACTCTTCGCATGCATAACATTAGACTGAGGGGCTTGATGACTTACCCTCCACTCTGCTAACGAGCGTTACCATCACTCTGGTACTTAGCTTACCATTTGTAATGATGTACCCTCATAAATGACAAAGCCTACGCCTTCGTCCTACACACAATGTTGGCGTAAAGTCATTCATAATGGCTACCGCAAGGGAATCCGCCAACCTTCACCTAAAACACTCAAAGAGTCTAACCTCCGTCGACACCTCTGCCAATGTTCGAAGCCCCTGTTCGAAGCCCTACCTCTGTCAGGATACGAAGCCCGGCCTCCTACAGAGGTTAGGCTCGAAGCCTACCTCCAACAAGGTTCGAAGCCTAAAGGTCATAGCCTCTTTACCTATGAACGTAGGTATGATCGAACTGGTCAAAACAGAGCTGGTTAAATAGAACTGGTCAAACGGAGCTGGTCTGGTCAAACAGAGGTGGTCAACAGCCATGATTTTAGCCATGATCTCTGCCATAACTTCTGTGATTGCTCTGACCTCATTAACTGCCCTCTGTAACTGCTCTGTCAGATCATTATAAATAAGGAAGTCATCACAAGAGGTATGAAATCTAACTTAACCCATGAGATATCATCTTCTCCACCTCAATACTTTCATAATATAATCACCATGAATGATTCTCACACCGGAGGCGGTTTGCGGGGGATTCCCTCGCGATCCGTCTAACGTAGTGTCTTATATTTCTTATTTTCAGGTTATCTTGCACTCGGCATCACCATCATCACCCATAATTCCGCCAATCACCAAAGACGGCCTATTACATGCATCTTTTTACATGATCATATGCTCTAACAATGATGATTTTGGTTATTTAGTTTTTTACATTGATGATAAAAAAAAAGAGACCAATAATAAATATTGTAATTATAAATCATTAATTTCATTTCATGGGTTTGTTGAAAATGAATCTTTAGATTATGACTGTGACTGATGATTTTAGCTTTTTAGGATTTTTCATTTTTGATTTTAACATGGTAATCATTTTTTTTAACTATCGTTAGAAGATAAAGATTAATGAATGCTCTAACAGTTGTTTGTGGTTTAGAGAAGATTAATGAAAAAGATGGTGATTAGTGGTCATCGTAAAATATAAAGATTTATCAAGGGAGAAGATGGTGGTTGGGGGTGATGGCATGCAACCTAATTGATATTTGACATTGGAAATGTCAGGGAAATGGGGTTTTGGACGTAAATACGATAATACCCATTGTGTGCAAGTCACGTGGCATACTTAATGAGGAAAAGTAACAACCGTTACGTAGAACTGAGGTTGTAGGTCTGAACGGGAGTGAAAAAGCCGACCTTGATGACTATTCCATCGGAACCCTAGAACGGAGGACCAAACTTAGAAACGGGACCAACGGTGTAATTTACCCTTTTAATTTTAAAACGAAAAAAAAAAAAAAAAAAAAAAAAAAAAATGAAGTAAAAGGATAATCCAAACACCCCCTAAAAACCTGGCATCGGCTTGAAAAGTAAGCTACAAAAAATAAAACCAAACATAGACAAGACACAGAGACACGACAATCAACAATCAGAAAGAAAAATGGCGAGCGGTGCTTCGGGTGGAAAGGTGTCATTCAAGGTCACTCTGACCTCCGATCCCAAGCTTCCCTTCAAAGTGTCAGTAAAATCAATCAGTTCTTTTATTTATTTATATGGGTTGTTTTTCTTATGATGAATCATTGATTTATAAAATTAAAAAAAAAAAATAAAAAATAAAAATAAAAAACAGGTTTAGCGTACCAGAAGGAGCACCATTTACAGCTGTCTTGAAATTTGCTGCTGAAGAATTCAAAGTTCCTCCCCAAACTAGTGCCATCATTACCAATGGTAATTTTCAATCTATTAAATTATTGAATTAAACTGTAATATGTTTGTCATGATTTTGCTCCCATGATTGTCTGTGATCTAGTGGGTGTCTGGATTAGCTTATTTTGGGGGTGTTTGTTTTAGCTTATATTGCTGGCTTTATGGCTTATTCAGTTTTGGGCTTATGTTTCGTAAGCTTGCTTTTTGTGGCTTATTTTGAAACTTTTCGGCTTATATAAGCTTATATAAGCCGAAAAGTTTCAAAATAAGCTACAAGAAGCGAGCTTGCGAAACATAAGTCCAAAACCAAATAAGCCATAAGCCGGCTATATAAGCCGAAACAAACACCCCCTTTATCGCCTTATGGGATTATTTCAATTTGGGAAAACCTCATAAAGCTCATTTTTTGTTTGGCTTATGACTTATTTGAATTAAGTCTGTAAGGTCAACTTGATAAGGAAGAAAATAAGTAGGCTTACGAGCTTTTCCAAATTTAAATAAGCCTATGAATAAATAAGCTAATCCAAACACCTTCTAATAGAATGTTTGTTTGTTACCTTGCATTTTATAGCTGCTTTTGGGTATATTTGGTGCTTATGTTCTATTTCTCGTGGTGGGAATTGTGTGGTTTCTTGAGTTTTACCATTCTTGTATACTGTTACGGTGTTTGGGATTGCTTATAAATAAGAAGTTATTGGCTGGTTAATATTAAACTAGCACTTCAGGAAATAGTGTTTGGTATTGCTATATGTTGTACCAAATTGCAATAATACTTGAATAATCATGTCAAGTAGGGTGACAAATGTTGAGTTGATATAAGATAAACTATTAAGGTTGCTAGTAATTGACTTCATCTTTAAAGAGAGTTGTGCTTACATTACATGTAATTGGAATAATTCTAATGTTGCTTGCAATACGTTAACCCTTCCCTATTTTTGTTTCTGCTATGCAGATGGTGTAGGCATCAATCCTCAGCAAAGTGCAGGTACTTTAACATTTTTTTTAATTGATTTAGACGCAATAAGTCAAAGGTATAAACAGAGATAAACTTATCTCAGAACCATTATAATATGACCATTATAAATTTTGTATAAAGGTTTAACACATTTCTTAATTTACATCAACGTGCTGCTCAAAAGTCAAATATAAACTAGTTAAAGTAGCAAAGCATGTTTATATACACATTCTTAAAATGACGTGATCCGAGAAGACAATTGCAGCTTCTCGTTTCAGCTGCACGGTAAAAGTATCACAAATCATTATATGACTTTTGCTACTTTTACTGTCTTAACTATATTGGCCACTGCTTAATTGTGTGCAAAATTAATGCAATTATTTTTGTTATCTAGGTGCTTACAATTATCTGAGTTTTGTATGAAATTTTTTTATACAGGCAATGTCTTTCTTAAACATGGCTCAGAACTACGCTTGATTCCTCGCGATAGGGTTGGTGCTTAAGTCATGTTATTTTCAAACTGTATGGTTGTCTGATAAAAGAGCGAGTGCACGTTCTTATTATCTTTTGTGTGTCGGCTGGTTTCGTGTACCCTTCTGATAACCGAATGTGCTGTGTTTTAGCAGTGGATTAAAATTATATAGGTTTTATTAATAATATGCAAGTTAACCTTTTCGAATGCTTATGTTTTTGTATTATATATTGCAAAAATAAATCAATATTAGTAATTATGTGTATTAGTGTTGTTACAAGAGTTATTAGCCTGGGTGTTTGGCTGTTACAGGAAATCACTGTGGTAATAGGAATGGGAATGGGTTTTGAAACCGACCATGCTTGGTGGGTTTAGACGATTACTATATTTATGGTTTTGATACCCATTTTTTAGTATTAAACCCACTAACCAAACATTATGTATTGGGAATGAAAGTCATTCTCTTATTTCAAACCTTTAAACCAAAAGCACCCTGAGTTTTAGAAGGAATACAATAGGTCCAACAGTCTAGAATCAAGCTTTTAGAAGGAATGCAATAGGTCCAATAGTCTATAATCAAGCGTTTTATTCTCTTCAAAGCCGCGTGAGGACTGGAACAACACTTGCTGGGCCATATGGACCGATGACCATGCTTCTCACAGATCTTGGGGTTGTTATGCAAAGTAAGTTGTTTTCTTCGACTCTTGATGAATGCATTGAAAGTCCATTTGTAGGGTGTGAATGGAAGAAAGATAGTAACCAGTCAGTAGTTTCTTGCAATAAATTTCAGGTAAGTATCTCATAAAAGAATCCATATATAATGGATTTTAATCAATTTTCGAGATGCTTGCAGATAAGACATACAAATCATGCATACATAATCTTCAAAATTTATAGATGAACTCCTTATAAGCTTAGCAGTTAGCAGGTTGGCAATAGGAGGTAGATACAACCCCTTTATGCTTTTTACTAACTGTTAGTTGATCAATGATGCAGAATAGTATGCCTTGCAGTCTACGTTATGTTTAGTAATGTTTCATATTTGAGGAAAAAATTATTACTTTTCATTTGTTTGGAAGTTTTATAGAGTTTCTATATAGTAACTACTATTCAATCTTGAAATCCAGCTATGATTTGTAGGTGCCAAATGAATTACCCTTAATAGAGTGCATGCCGAGAGGTTTTTGTTATGAGGGTCTGACGTGAAACCCTTAGTGCGGTCACTAATATGGTATACCGCCTGTCCTCATCACTAGCTAATATGGACTGTATAATGAGTAATCAAGTATACATGTAGCAGATAAGTCGAACACAAACATTATTAATAAATAAAGGGACTGAAAAGAGAAAGTTACGTTCTAATTCCAAAATGAACGCGTAAAGTCTGAAACTTAAGGAGCAGAGATGTTAGATTCAATTCTATTTTAGAAAAAGTGTGGTTTGGCAGATTATCTACAAAGGTAGGATTTGTCGGAAAGAGAAAGGAAACGTACGGATGAATTAAGGTCATGCTGAAAATAAACTGGAGTGATTTAGCAATGTATGAACCAGCAATCCCACCACCAATAATCACCACTTTCCGTCCACCACCTACACCTTCTACCACTTGGTTTGCCATAACTCGATTGCCTTACCGAAAAGTCTTGTTCTTCCCACTGATGCAGTTTCAACTTATATAATAACATGATTATTATCACAATTGGAGATAATATATAACACTGAGGATAGAGGGTTTGAGTGTTGAACAAAGGCGCCTATTTAAAAATTAAAAAATAATTGTTTGGTGTTGTTCTTAGTCAATGGTTTTCAATTTCATGCATAAGTCTTTGGACTTTTTCTTTCAAAATTGATGTTTGAATTTAGCTTCAAATCAGATTCTCAGACAGCATATTAGGTATAGATGGATCAGCACCCTCAAGAATTCAACCCACAAAAGCAGGAAAAACAAGCTTTTATCAAGATATTTTGTAACTCTGAATGGTCTACTTAGGTCATCTTTCCTCTAACTGACGTAAAGCATATTGACAGAGAGGATAAATATGTATCCACAATTATATGTCCAATTCTGACCCAATACTGCGATATACGTCAGTAACTTCATCAATAAACGAGTAGATAATTACACAGCAAAACAAATATGACAAATGAGTAGGTAATTACACAGCAAAACAAATAGTTGATACACGATCTGCAACCATATCATTTTTTAAGCCACAAAGAAAGAGAGACAATATGTACTTATGTGTACCTCGAAAGGTATCATTAATGTTAATGCACGACATGAGAATCAACATCTAGTTCCTTTCTTGTTTTCCCAACGAATAGGTCTTTAGATTTAATTAATCCAGGAACTAATCCAATCATTGTAGTTAGAGATAATTGAGCAACTGCGTCATTCCTTCCGAGAGAAACAAAGGTTTTGGCTGAACTGGGCTTGTAAGCTGACATCTTGCTTTCATTTCCTCCACTCAGCAACAATTTTAAATTCTTGGCAGCAACTGACGCTTGCTTCTTAGCAAAATAACCTTGTTTCATTTCCTGTCATACATGCCATGTTACTAATGAATCTGAGTTTATATCTTCTTGTCTAGCAGCAAGAGAGATTACTATACAGTTAATGACTTTAGTGTTCTAAAAGAATTAATACTAATAGAAAATTGCAACCTTGATGGTAATTGGTAACAACATTAACGTAAGTTCCAAGTTAGATCATATACGTACAAATATGATTAGACTAATAATCTCCTTGAGAATGCATCTCATGCTCGTGTGTCTTTAGTTTAAAATGAGCAGAGATTTCAATATGGGTGATAAAATGCCTCTGTCAGAATTTTATTTCCAATTATTCTGTCATATATGTTTAGGAAATATATATAATCTCAGCAATTATGTTGTTTTTGAGGAAAAATTTATGATGTTTTATTCACTAGAAACACTTTAGGCTACTTCGTACATTTCTGATGCATTACTATTTGAGCTATCTTTTTTCTTTTACTTTTACCTGTTTGACCAACCAGCGATACACATAACCACAATCGACTGCCACTTTTAGCAAAGGAGTATAAATACTTTGGTGTTAAATGTATACAAAATCTTTTCAAAGCACATAGTTGTTGGTACAAGAGATGAATAGAACATGAAGTCACCCAGGGAGATGCCAGAATTTTAAAACCAAAATCTTATAAAGAACATCCTTTTTTAGAGTTGTTTGTATGAGTTAAAAGCATGTATGGTTCTTTATAATTAAGTTTTCACCATGGATTACCATTCACTCATCTCTCGTGGGTCAAATGGGTAAAATAAAAAGGTTATGCTAAAAAGGAAAACAGTCAAATAGGGCGAACGAGCAAAACATAGTCCAAAGTGTATTTGTAATAAATACATGATACAACCCACTATATAGTTTTATGCAAAAAGTTATGTTCTTATTATAATATCTTTTTGTTTACTATATAGTGAACACACACTATTTATGGATAAAAGTATCTCGGGTCAGCATGACCCGGACCAAAATCACCCGTTTTCACCCGTTGCCAACCGGCCTATTCTCCACGTTTTCTCAAAAAGGCACACATATATCAGTTACCCCAATTTCCATTTACTAAATATATTTGTATAAAACTGCAGGTAAAAACATTTCAAGGCAATGCTTTGACTTCAAACGAAAGATAAATTGTTAGATAACTGTCCTAGCAGCAGATCATATGATGAAGCCAACACTTGAGTAAAATTGCAGTGTGTAACAACCTACCTTGATGTTTGTGATATCTCCAATGGCAAAAATATTCTTGCGTCCCTTGACTCTCAAATTTTCATCAACAATAATACTCCCATTGGCATCCAAGCTATCCCTTAAAATGGTATTTTTAAGCCATGACGAGGCCAGTGGCTTCCCTAAGCACAAGAAAACGCAATCTGCTTTGATGGTTTCGCCTGCTGAAGTTTTGTACACTTTACTTCCATCTGCAACATCCTCCAAATTTACAGTTTGCTCCAGTTTCACATCAACATGTTTCGATTGTAGCCAATCTGATGTCTTCTTAGAAGCTTTCACTCCAAGAAATTCCAGCAGCCGGTAGCCTTTATGCACCAATGTTATCTTTTTATCTGGATAATCTACTGCAATTTCTCCTGCCAGTTCTACTCCAGTGGGTCCACCTCCAACAATCAGTATTGATTGTGCTGCTTTTATTTTTTGGTTCTCTGTCAAGCATATGTCAATGCATAAGAACTAGAGGTGGCATTTTCAACCCATTTACTTATATCGGGTCAAATAGGGAATATGTTTTATGTCTAACGTAACAAACGTGAAACTTCAGAAAAGAAAGCGTAGAAGGAAACTGGTTAGATGTGTCGAATGAGTCTAACAAGTTAAGGGTTGCCGAAATTGTAACTTTAATGCATGAAACCCCTTAAAATCCTAATTATACAGATAATACTTTACTTGTATTTGTCAGAAACCATTGGCAATTATCATCCCTAGGAGGCCAAAATGGACAAACTACATGAAAATTTGTGCATTTTACTAGTTATAACTGTTGGACGATTGGACTTCGAGTGAACCCGAACCAACCTGTTTTGACATGACCAGAAATTACTCTTTTTTACTAGTTACCCAACCCGCCCATTTTGCCACGTCTAGTCTACACAATCAATCTGGAAGAAACACAAGTGAACAATATTTCTAAAATGCACATAAACCATTTAATGTTTTAAACTACAACCTCCATTCTGTTTAAAAGAATGCTGTTTTGGCTACAAATTGGTATTACCATTGCAAAATTCAAAGATTTTTTTTCCCCTAAATGATTTACTACAAATCATAAGAACTTAATGTTGCATTCAGGACACAATAATTACTGTTTGGGATTAGGATTAGTTTTACCTGCTTGGTATTGTTTAAGCCTCTCAGCTCTTGTTTTTGGCAGTGGATCCCCATGACCAGTAGCAATAACAAGATAGTCATATGGGACCAACCGACCCTCAGATGTGAGGACTTCAGAATCAGATATGTCGATAGCATTTGACACAAGAAGACGGGAGCCCGTTAGGTAATGTTTGTGTTGGATTAAAGATCTTTCCGCAAAAGTTGGTTCCACCATTCCTCTTAAGCTTGCCCATGGAATCTCTAAATATTCCTTCCTGTTATACTATTAGTCTTAGATGGAAGCCAATTTAGCAGACAAGTTACAAAATACGCACACATAATTTAATCGCACTTTACACTAAAAATAGAAAGCAAGTTACATTTACATTTTCGAAGAGAAATTCAATACTTTGCAAATTTGGTGGTGGTACAAACATAGTTACAAATTCTGTACGAATACTTTTCTACGAATAATCGAATATAGTCATCTTGATTATGTCCACCTTCAACTACTAACAAGACTCAAATGAACTATGTTTCAATTTCAAAAGTGATGAGAATTGCTTTGAATATGCTAATTGTAATCTGCTTTATAAAGATATTACAAATACTAGAAATTAAAAACATCATGTTCAGTTACATATTTCGCAATGTACTATGTTTGATTTAGTTTTCATTAACAAATAGTGGAGGCGCGCTAAATTGTTGTTGACATTAAACAAAACCATGTTGAAGTATTGTTTTCAATATACTCTTAAACATGTCCAATGAATTGCATCGCTTGTGGAGTTGTGGTTTACTTTTCGGATTCTTCAATAAAAGCATTAGCAAACATAACCTTGAATTTCTAAATCGTTTGAAATTCAAGAAGTAAAAGAACGTGTCCAATATGTAGCAACAAGAACAATCTACTTGGATCATTATGTGAAGCGAGAAACAAATGATTGATTGATTATATCGTATACGAGATAACAACTATAACATGATCCATTATATAAGTTATGCTTGATAATATTAAAAGAGATCAGACACCATCTATGTATGTATGGAAGCATTTCTGTATAAGAAATGATATAAAAAGTAGAATGAAACATACGGATCAATAAGGGTTAGATTTCCATGAAACTGAAGTGTTTTGGCAATGTATGAACCAGCTATTCCTCCACCGATAACTACCACTTTGCCTCGACCACCTCCAGCACCTTGGTTTGCCATGACGCGATTGCGTGACCAACACGTCTTGTTCTAACCAAGTTCAATTGGACCATATTTGATAAGTCACAAGATAAGATATCATTGGATCGTGCAGCAAGGAAGGAGTCAAGAAGGTGGCCATTAATATATTCTTCAACGTTTATGTACGTGTTTACTTAGTCGTCTATCTGTCTCATCTTCACAATGTCAACCTTTTACAAAGTCATTTCATGAAAGTTGTAACAAAGTCTCGTGTTACGTGAAATGATTGATTAGTAAATCCTTTTGGTGTTTAACATAAAGATATTTTTTCGACATTTTCTTTGATAACTCTAAAAGTTTTAAATATATATATATATATATATATATATATATATATATATATATATATATATATATATATATATTTAACGGCGGGTTAGTTGTTGGCTCGAGTTAGTGTCGCATTATCGGGCAGAGATACCAACCGCGAGCCTCTCCTTAGGGGATAACCCCACTCCTATTCCCGATTCGCCTGATATCATTAGAGCTTGTGGTTCCCAAGTGAGGACTTCCCGGTCAGTCACCCAAACCGGTACTACTCTCACTTGGGCTCGCTTAACTACTTAAGCCTTTACCACTAGACCACAAGCCCTATTTATACAAACTTCTTTTGTATAAATATCAAAACAAAATTTGTTGAATTCTAAAGATTAGAGATTTGAAGTTTTAACATTCACAATTTTTAATATACTAGATGATACCCGTGCATAGCAACGGGATTTTATAGCGGCAAATAGTTTTAGTGATAAAAAAAGTTTATGGGTTATAAACGAAAAATAATAAAAGTTTGAGGATTTGGGGATTAAGCATAATGCTCTGAAACCCAGGTCGACACGGGTGGTTCAACTGGTTGAACCGTTCCGGTCGAAAAACGGGTTGATTTAAACCGGGTCAGCCCGGCGGGTTGGGTCGAACACGGGTGAAATTAAACCGGCTCAACCCGTCGGGTTTGAAGCGTCCCGGGTCAACCCGGTTTTCGATGTGTATTAATAGTTTCATTTTGAAATATATGTTTTCAACATTTCTATTTTTAGTTTCAACTTTCTACTTTTCACTTTTTGTTTTTTCCTTTATATATAGTATACCCGGATACCCTGTGACAATTAACAAGAGAAATAGATCTCGATGAGGCCTGATTTACCAGTTTGTATCGGTTTCAACGGGTCCTCTCTGGTTCATTTTCGGATGGCTTTTATTGGTTAGCCGAACCGGTGGCGATACAGGTTCCCGATTGAACTCGTTGGTCCAGTCCGGTTTTCAAAACTATATGTACCATCAACTTGTATAATGTGTATAACAACATGTAATTTTCCTTTTAGGGTGTATTAAAAATAATATTAATTAGTTTGTTTAATTATTTTATATTCTAGATTATGTTGTAGCTTGTTTAAATTGTATATTATAATTTTTTTATTGTACTTTTTAATAATGGGTGTTTTAATTGTTGGTATTTAATTTAGTAGATATGCTTTCAGTTAGTTGTACAATATGAATAAATCATTATACTTTTAAGTAATGAATGTTTTAATAAGAGTATTAATTATACTATACATTTCTCTCATCTTTGACTAATTTTCAACATTTAACAATTCAACATTTCACTTTGACCATACACCTTTTATAGATAGTATAGATAGATGAGTACCCATGCGAAGATTTGAGGATTAAACATAATGTTTTGAAACCCGGTTCGACCCCGGTAGTTCAACAGGTTGAACCGTTCCGGTCGAAAAACGGGTCAAATTAAACCGGGTCAACCCGTTGGGTTTGAAGCATCTTGTGTCAACCCGGTTTTCGATGTGTATTAATAGTTTTCTTTTGAAATATATGTTTTCAACATTTCATTTTTTTGTTTCAACTTTTCACTTTTCACTTTTTGGTTTTTACTTTATATATAGTATAGCAGGGTACCCGCGCGTTGCAGTGGCGGGTACCCGGTGACGATTAAAGGGAGATAGATCTCGATTAGGCCTGATTCACCACTTTGTATCAGTTTGAAAAGATCCTCTCTAGTTCGTTTTTGGATGGCTTTTATTGGTTAGCCAAACCGGTGGCGACACGGTTCCTGGTTAAACCCGTTGGTCCAGTTTTCAAAACTATATGTAGCATTAACTTGTTAGTTTGTATGAAGCTTTGTGTGTTTTATTAATGTACTTTCAATTTTAGGGTGTTTTAAAAATAGCATTAATTAGGGTGTTTAATTCTTTTATATTTTGGATTATATTGCACCTTGTTTAAATTGTACATTGTAAATTTTAATTATGCTTTTTAGTAAGGGGCGTTTTCATTATTTGTATTTAATTTGGTAGATATGCTTATAATTGTTGTACAATATGAATAAAACACTGTATTTTTAAGTTATGATGTGTTTTAATAAGAGTATTAATTACACTGTATATTTCACTCACCATTGACAATTTTCAACTTTTAACATTTGACCATCAGTTGGAAAAACCCTTGCCTCTCAACCTAGAGGTCAAGGGTTCGATCCTCACTCCCTACAAAAGGCCGGAGGTCCTTTTCTACCTTTGGTAGAACCAGAAGCAGCATCTCTACCTTAGGTAGGGGTAAGGCTGTCTACGTCTTAACCTCCCCCATACATCGTGGAAGACGGTATTGGGACCCATAACCCATGGAAGACGGTATTGGGAGTTACTTTACTTTACTTTTATAGATTATAGATTGTTGAATTCTCAATCAACAAACCTGGAAGCAAGCTCGCGGAACTTGAAACTCGTAAAGAAAAACTCAACACACCACAACAAGTATATATGATCGACAAATAAATAAAACCCACACGATATTGACCCAAACGATTAAGTATATTAATGTTTGTAACTTGAAAGAATGAACGTACAATGACCCCTCCCTCCTCACCTCCTTTTTGTAGAGATGAGGGGGGAAGAAAACCAACTCTAAAAGAGTTCGAAGTTAGCTGCTACAAAGGAGAAAACCACACAAACAAATGCTTTGGACTTAGCAAATGTCAAACAAGCTATATGATGTATATAGGATTAATAGTCGGCTATGCATTGTATAATGCATTGAACCGACATATACTCTTTCCTATTTGAGTACAATGAACTAAAGTTTCACTATGACCCCCTAGACTTAGTAATACTTGCTAATATAGATACTAAATAACAACAATTTCCACCTTAGTATCATATTAGCCATCTCTGATACGCAGCAGCTTCACCAGCGCAGGAACCTCGGATAGGGGTGTGCCTTCATTCACGCACTAGTAGCAATAACCGCTACTAACATTAGCTTAGCTCCTAACTCTATCGAGAGTCCCTTTAGCCAAATAGCTTCCTTTGCAGCCTCCGTAAGTGTCACATATGCCGCTTCAGTTGTTGACAAAGCCTCCATGTGCAGCATCATAGCTTCCAAGCTTCCTGCACATCCTTGTATCATAAACCCATACCTTGTGATTGATCTACCCATGACAGTGATCGATCGACCCATAGCGTAGTCAAAATCCACAAAAACCTGTACGTCTGTCTGTAATCCACGATCAGACCTATTCAACATACCCACATCTACATATGTTATGTCAGGTCTCGTGCAAACCATCTGATACTCACGGCTTCCAACTGCATATGTATATGACCACTTACTATTATTTTTCACATTACAGTCCCCTGATAGACTACCCTCTAACAACAGTATGGAGTGTCCCTCCAACAAAGTTTGTACCAACTTTCCGTTGTGAAACCTGGACTGTGACCCCCTCAGAGTATTACCACTCTGATCCCTGATGATCTCCATACCAAGTATATTTCCTTTTGCTTTATCTAGCAAACCCTTGGTAATCCAGATCTCAGCCTTGCATCCGCAAGAAAAAACCATACCATCTATATAAAGAAATAGATGTATGAACATACCTGGTGTATACTCGCAGTAATAGTCGTCGTTGCCGTCACTGCTTTTCCTGCAACCATTACTGAGCACATGCACATCTGACTGAGTATTCATATCTTCTTTCAATCCAGCCTTCCACCTGTAAATCACCTCACAAGCAACTGTATCATTGAAAGTCAATGAATCATGTGTATATATCTTTTCCACAATAACAACTGCAAAAACAGCCTCATTACTATCTTCTCTATACCTATCTAGTTCCCGTGCTATGTGTTGCTCCCTATCACATGTTGAATGATAGTCTATCAAATCCTGAGTTTGTACTTCCTGTGAATCAGCTACCTGACCGACATTCCCCTGAGGTCCACGTCAAATGTATGATCCCCAAGTGGTTCCACCTCAAACTCAACTCCCTGCAACACATGCACTGAACATGTACCTACACCAGAACCAATGAAAGTTTTCTTGTATTCCCAACTCTCATTGAAACCCATATTCCTATAAAGCACTCCCTTTGAAGTAACTTCATCTAACCTCCAAATCTGATAACCCACCATACCTTCACGGTATCCCAGGAATATGCACTTAAACTTAACCGGTTCAAGCATCCCTTGCTTATTACTAGCAAGCCAACCGAAAAACCCTAACATATCTATAGGTGTTTTGAATCCAATCGCTAATGATGGTGACCTATTCACTAGATACGTAGACCCGGTTGTATCCTCTGCCCAAAAAGCCTTGGACAGACCAGATTGAATCAGAAAATAACGTACCTTAGCCAAGAGTGTCACATTCGTCTTCTTAACCAACCCATTCTGTTGTTGTATCCTTGCAACATCCAAATGGTTGGTGACCCCACTCTTCATACATTGTCGTGTAGACCTCTGATTAGAAGAATCAAGAACATTACCTTCCTTGATCTTCTTCCCAGTCTGAGATTCTCCTAACTGCTTCCTACCCTTCAATGTCTTCCTGGCCACTGCCTGATCGTCTAGGGTATATACATAATTAGCCTTCCTTGTTCCTGATAAAACCACCAGTGAACCCTTTATAACCTTGATCCTGCCCGACTGCATTTTCATGGTAAACCCCTCTTTTTCAAGAGTACCCAACGATATCAAGTTTCGTCTTAATTCCGGAACATACCTGACGTTGTCCAAAACGAAACTTGACCCATCCTTCATCTGTATTTAAACCGTAACCGTCCCACGTACACGACATTCACCCAGCAGTACATTTCCACCGTCATACTCCTTAAAATCAAACAAGTAATCTCTCTTGTATGTCATATGGTATAAGCCCCCTGAATCCATGATCTAGTCTAATAACTTTTCAACACTCTTAACCATCATAACATCAGCATTGTCATACCCACCAACTCCAGAACCGGATACTTGATCTTTATTCCTAACAAAACCTTGAGATTTCATGTGATTATACTTGGGACAATCCCTCTTCAAATGCTCCACAGACTGACATATATAACACTTGAGTCTGTTGCTTCCTCCATGTGACTTTGACCACGCACTACCTTTACCCTGCTGCATATCACTTTGTTCAGATTTCCCCCTCACAAACAACCCTTCACCACCATCAACCTTCGCTTCTGTCATCTTCCGAAGTTTCCTAGAATGAAGTGTCGCGAGCACGTCTTCTAGCTTCAAAGTATTCCGACCATATAGCAAAGTATCCACAAAATTACTGTAAGACGATGGTAAATATGTGAGTAATAATAATGTCTGGTCCTCATCTGATATAGCAGTATCTATAGCCGCTAAGTCACCTACTAGCTTATGAAACTCATCAAAATGTTCAGACTGACTCTTAACCGGATGCATATAAGAAGTATATAACTTTTTCTTCAAGTACAAATGATTAGCTAAAGACTTTGCTGTGTATAAAGTCCCCAACTTTTTCCAAATCCACGTTGCAGTCGTCTCCTTGGTGATCTCCCGTAGGACCCGATCACCCAAATACAAGATCAATGCACTATGCGATTTTTTGAGCATCTCATCCCATGGCTTGCCTGCTACCCTGTAGGCTTCATAGCCAACAACACAGACTCACATTTAGGCTGAGTCAATAAAGCTTTCATCTTTATTTCTGATAGTGCGAAACCCTAGTTCCGTCGAATTTCACGACGTCAAACTTGGTACCCGTCATTCTTTATCCCTTTGTCGATCGATAAACCTTGTGATATATTATACCTCACAATCACGAACTCCAATGTACCCGTGTGGAAAATATTAAAAACTTCAAAGTATATAAAACCTTTTTTTATGACAAAAACAACATAAACAATCGAACCTTAAAAGTCTTGGAGTTTACCTTTCACCAAGATTTACAAAAACGATTAAAGTAAGAAATCCCTTTACAAGATTCGACCTAGCTTCCACACCTTTGAACCAAAGCTCTTGATACCACTTGTTGAATTATCAATCAACAAACCTCGAAGCAAGCCCGCGGAACTTGAAACTCATAAAGAAAAACTCAACACACCACAACAAGTATATATGATCGACAGATAAATAAAATCCACACGATATTGACCCAAACGATTAAGTATATTAATGTTTGTAACTTGAAAGAATGAACGTACAATGACCCCTCACCTCCTTTTTGTAGAGATGAGGAGGGAAGAAAACCAACTCTAAAAGAATTCAAAGTTAGTTGCAACAAAGGAGAAAACCAGACAAATGAATGCTTTGGACTCAGCAAATGTCAAACAACCTATATGATGTATATAGGATTAATAGTCGGCTATGCATTGAACCGACATATACTCTTTCCAATTTGACTACAATGAACTAAAGTTTTACTATGACCCCTTAGACTTAGTAATACTTGCTAATATGGATACTAAATTACTACATCGAAGATGAACAGAATAAACCGATGAATGTAAATATAAAATTGCAATTGATGAACAAACTATATCAAATTAATAAAGTTATTTTCATTTGCACTCTCTTTGCATAGACGGTTTAATGAACCCAATTTTGTTTTATTTTCATCTCATGAAACTAGGTTATATCTCACATGATAATTAATTTATTGTAAAGTGAAAGTTGTGGGTTAAAAGAATATGGAAAAAGAGGTTGCATAAACAAAGATAGACTAGATCAAATGTATTTTCATTTGTCTAAATGAGGAAATTTTATCTGTCGTGTTGCATCGGTGTTTTGTTATGTATGCATCTCTATACTTGTAAAGAGTAGAGATCAATATAGATCTCATAATTGCCATAAAATCAATCAACCAATCATAATCACCCATTTTATTTTTCACTCTTTTTTTAAAACAACATATCTTGCAAACGGTAAATCTTCAAGCTACAAAAAAAATACCATCGTGACGAGAATTAAATGATCTTTCTATAGATATGCATTGTTGTATACTTTCGACGATTTTTTTTTCGACGAATTTTTTTTTTTTTTTTTTTTTTTTTTTTTTTATTTCCACTCAGAAAAAATCATATATGATTCGTATTCGTAAGAATCATATATGATTCGATTTTTACAAATCATATATGATTCTTACGAATCATATATGATTCGTAAAAATCATATATGATTTGTTAAAATCGAATCATATATATGATTTTTCTGGGCGAAAATTTTGAAAAAAAAAGTTCATCGAAAAAAAAATCGTCGAAAGTATATAACAATGCATGTCTATAGAAAGATAGTTTAATTCTCGTCGCGATGGTATTTTTTTTGTAGCTTGACGATTTACGGTTTGCGAGATATTTAAGTTTTAAAAAGAAAGTGGAATTTTATTTTTTTTATTTTGATAAAAAAAAATGAGTGGCTGAAATTGCTTGATGAATTATTTGGTAAAAGTTAGATCTATAAAGAACTTTTGACTACTTATAAATAGTGAATGTTTATTCTTGAAATCTTGAATATTGAAAACCTAAATGAATATAGTTTCATTAAATTATTCATAAGTATTTTTTAATACACCTTAAGTTTGATTAATTATAAATTTGACTTTTAAAAAACACACACCATATTAATTTAGGGAAAAAAACGCACTCTGCTTAATAGGTCGAATGTGAATCAAAATTAAGTATAATTATTTGACTCTATACACTATTAATTTGCGCAAGTATTTGGTTACTTTTAGAAATGAAAATTAGGTTTCATTAAAGGGATAATTCCATATTTACCCAATCTAAACATAAAAATATCATATATACCCAAAATACAAGTTTTGAATGAATTATATACAATGCATTTAAAGCACGTTTTGGGGAAAATATGACATTATCATGTTTAAGTTGGGTAAATATGAAATTACCCCTCATTAAAATAAAGAGTAAACTACTTTTCTAAAAAAAAAAAATAAAGAGTAACCTGCAAAAAATGTTCATAAACTTTGCGATTTTTTCAAGAAATGTCCTCATTTCTGAAAAATTGCAAGAAATGTCCTTAACTTTTGACACTCGTTACTAAAACCCATTAGTCAAAGTCAAATCCCATGCGAAATGACTAATTTACCCTTGTCTTCTTCCCCACTTTTATTTTATTTGAATTTGCACCACCACTCTCCTTTACCACCACACAATCGGCACCACCACCACCACCACCACACAACAACCCTTTACCCTTCATCTTCATCTTCTCCAGTGACCAAACTGTAGTCACTCCTATTTCAAGTCTTTGATCTCATGTCTCAATTAAGAGGGGTCATGGAAAGAACATGTTCAAAATCACGAACCCAGATTTCGGTGACCAAACCCAGATTCCGGTCACTTTTTTTTTAATTATTATTATTATTGTCTTTGTAATTAGAAAATGTAGCATTTTGATCGTTTCTTTAGTCACATACTTACTGGTTCGATTGTTTTCCTTTCTGTCGTATCCTGTTCTTGTAAGTTTTTATACATTTTCTGACGAGAGTCAATGTGCGGTTGAATATGATGGTTGCTTTTTTGACCCGCATGTTTTTCTTATCCGCACCAATCAAATGGAAGGTGATATTTTACAAACTTATTGTTTTTTGGAAGGTGATAATTTTGTAACTTTTTTAGTTTTAGACGACAAGATTTGGAGGAGGGACAACTATCTTCTGTATATGATTTATAAATGCAAGTGAACAATATGATAAAAAATGTAAAAACATATGATATTAATCAAAGTATAAATTGGGAAAAGTACAAACTAATGGTGTTCTTCCATCATAATCTTTCTTCTTTGGGTCAGCTCCTGCTCGAATCAAGCTTTTTAGATGATATAGATCACCATAATAAGTTGAACTATTGACTCTCAACGCAAGATCGGCCTCGTGTTTCCCAATATGCAATGTGATATCTGTCTCTAACTGCTTCATCTGAACATCAGTAGCCTTAGACTGCCATATGAGTATTAATTTAGACAGATAAATATCAGCACTTCAACTATTAAAAACTTAATTTGGAATAGAATAATTTTAATCTTAAATGAATAATATATATTAATTATCGATATATTACCTCTGCTATATTGTTTAAAACTTTTCGCCCATAATGAAAATATATCTCAAGGATGTTCATAAAAGATTGTTTGTTTAGGCGATGAAGTCTGCACAGCTCATAAACTCGAACTCTATATGGCTAAGGGATGTTACACATAATAGAAACTTCTCCAAATGAGCTGTGAGGTTTTAGTATCTATCCTACTATGTTTGTTTTGGTTAGACGGTAGATATGGTATATAAATAGCTTAAGCTAGGTAAATTATAAGATTGGATTTTTGATACATGAAAAATATAAAGGCACCAAATCCTATCAGCAACTTCGCCTGCAAAGATATTTAAATCATCAAATATCAGTCCCTTAAGAAAAAGAATTTAATTCTTCAACATTTACTATTTGAACAATTGTAATATTATTTGATGACGTATAGTCTATATTCGGGTCACGAACCCGATTAATGAACATTACTTAGACCCAAACCCACCACGAGTGGGATATCATAACAATGATTGGGCTACCATATTAACGGTTTGGACTCACGAAAGCCCAAACCCAAAAGTTATTTACGGTTGTGATATAGATATCTCTTATTTAAGGGATATATATCAAACCGGATATATATCGAAGAGTAAGGAACACGCATCCAATAAGGATTACGTGCCTATATAAACAATGTCATAACTCTCGTTAAAGGTACGACTCACAACCCTAACTCTTCTACATAACCCTAAAATCAATTACTTACTCTCACGCCGGAGGATAATCGTGGGAAACAATCCCACGATAAGCCTAACGGTGTTTGTTTACTTTCTTAGTGCGTAGGTCACAAAGCATTAAGATCTAATTGGTACGAGAACAGGAGTCCAAACAAGGAACGCCCAACTTTTGTATCAACAAGTGGCGCCATCCGTGGGACCCGAAACCAAGAACTAGGATGATAAAACACAAAAACTCAAGCCAACGGACTCCGCAGTTGGAAAAAACACATGGTGAACCCCACAGGAGGAAACATCAAGATTCGACCTCTAGGCAGGCCGCTGGAACAACCAGTGCGCCTGGTCACCAAGAATCGGGCATAAATCTAATTCTTCCAACAGTAGAATTGCCCACAGGGATTACCCAAGCCACTACGTTGGCTCCCAGCGCTGAAGATCTCCAGCGCACCCTCTTCACCACTCCCCATCAAACGGCACCTACTGTGGACAACACTGTGCCGCCAGGCGCGCCTAATCGTGATAGGGGACCTAACTCAGAAACAGATGTTATTGCGCTGGCGGAGGACGCACCTGAGTTAACGCTAAGTAATTTTGTATCTCAAAATTACGAAACTTTGACTAACCTCATGCAAAAGGAGGCAAGAAGAAGGTCAAGTCATAGCCTGCAAGCCCGGCTAAACTTTGGCCCCGAAACATCCCCACTGCCCTACCAAGAGCGTGAAAACAATGAGAGGCGTACCAATGTCCACGCTAGACTTGGTACAGCATCTGATTCACAATACTCGAAGGAATACGAAGATAATGATAGGCGTACCAATGTCCACGCTAGACTTGGTAACCGCAGGATGCAAGATAGACTTGGACGGCAACGCTCACCAAGCGAAACCTCTTCAAGGTCAGGAAGCAGAAGAATCCATGATAGGCTTGGGAGACAGCACTCCCCAAGTGGAAGCCCTCCAAACTCGGACTCCGAGGGAAAACGGCGTAAACGCCACAAAAGGAACAATTCCTCCTCAAGTAATTCCTCGGACAACGAGGACAGAGAGACGGGACACTGGAAATCCAGAAGACGACATCGCGATGAGGAGGATGAAGATATTTCTCTCCCTTGGCGCCGCTAAAAGGTCGACGCATTCGCTCGGTGCATCAGCGATTATTCGGATAACAAGAGAAGGCGCATGCCCGCCAATGTTAAAACATATGATGGAACAGGTGATCCTGACGATCACCTAAAAATTTTCGAGTCAGCTGCTACTATCGAAAATTGGCCACAACCCGTGTGGTGCCATATTTTTAACTCTACGTTAGTAGGGAATGCGCGAACTTGGTTTAGTAAGCTTCCACGAAGAAGCATAAACGGGTTTGAAGAGTTGCGAAAAGCATTCCGTCTGAACTTCACTCAAAGAAAGAAGTGCGCTAAAAACCCTGTTGAACTAGCCAGAGTAAAACAGCGCCAAGGGGAATCCACAAGCGCTTATATCGAGCACTATAAGGATGAATGCATACAGGTCAAGGCGTGCCCCGAAGTGCTAAAGATCTCAGGGTTCATGAATGGGATCAATAACCCAGAGTTAATAAGGAAGCTGAACGATAAGGTACCCCAAACCTTTGATGAGCTGACAAAGCGCACTAGATCCTTTATCCAAGGGGAAGTAGCGGCTGCGGATAGCAAAAAAGGTTACTCAGCCTATAGGCCACAAGAACAGCCTAGGAAACAATCCAATGACCAGAGTAACAACCGCAGCAGAAACTACCGCAATCAAGGAAGTGGACGGGATAACGACAAATACACTCCACTCACGAAAACCCCCAAGGAGATATTCGCGGCAGAAGGAGAAAATTTCCCAAAACCTCCACCAATGCGCACCCCAGAAGAAAAGCGCCAAAGAGGCGGATACTGCGAATACCATGGACATAAGGGTCACACTACCAACGAATGTGTCCAGTTACGCCAACTAATAGAAAAATTAGTAAAAGAAGGTAGAATGGATCACCTCGTTAAAAATATCAAAGAGGGGAAGGACAGACAGAAAAATGGGGACAAAAAAGAGAGACCCAAAGACAAGGCAGACACAATCTACATGATACAATCATGGTAGAGAAAAACGAGACAAAAAGTCAGCCAAAAGTTTTCCAAGGGAAGTGAAATCTCTTTCCCCACTCTGACTGCGGATAACGCAATAGTGGAACCGCTCACCATTGAAGTACATACGGGGGGTCACGATATCCACCGCATGTATGTTGATGGAGGAGCATCCGCGGATATTATTTACGAGCATTGCTTCAAGAGGCTACGACCTGAGATACAGAATCAGTTAATTTCGGCCACGACGTCGCTGACTGGCTTCACAAGAGAAAAGATTTGACCCATGGGGCAATTACGCATACTTGTGGTAATTGGTAATGAATACCACTCTACAGCAGCTTGGATGAACTTCATGGTAATCAGGTCTCCTTCGTCATACAATGGCATTATTGGAAGACCAGGAATATCGGCCATGCGCGCGGTACCATCCAGGGCGCACGGGATGCTTAATTTCCCAGTAGAGGGAGGCATCGTCACCCTCTACAACACCACTGTACCACCCATAGAGTGCAACACAGTGACTAATGAGAACCCGCGCGCCCCAGAGCAGCACACAGCCAAAGTGGCAAACTTGAAAGTCGCAATCCACCCCGACTATCCAGATCAAGAGATATCAATTGGAGGGTCACTGTCCGACAAGGGCAGAGCGACTGTGTGCGCACTCTTGCAAAAGAATCTAGACATCTTTGCATGGGAACCAAAGCACATGACTGGTGTGCCACGAGCCTTTACGGAGCACAAGCTAGAAATCCGACAAGGATATCCTCCAATACGGCAGGAAAAGCGCGGCCAGGCCCCAGATCGCACAAAAGCCATCCTGGAGGAAGTATACAAGCTTGTAGATGCAGGCATCATGCGGGAAGTCTATTACCATGACTGGCTCTCCAATCCAGTAATGGTAAAAAAAGAGCGATGGCAGCTGGAGAATGTGCGTGGATTTCACCGATCTTAACAAAGCATGTCCATAGGACTGTTACCTGCTACCAGAGATAGACTGGAAGGTAGAATCCTTATGCGGATACCCCTTTAAATGTTTCCTGGACGCATACAAAGGATACCACCAAATCCAGATGGCCAAAGAAGACGAGGAAAAAACAGCCTTACACACAAGTCAAGGGGTCTACTGCTACACAAAAATGCCCTTTGGTCTAAAGAATGCTGGGAGCAACATACCAACGCGTGGTAGACAATGCGTTTGAAAAACAAGTAGGTCGCAACCTGGAGGTTTATGTTGATGACCTTGTCATAAAGAGCCATACAGAAGAAAAATTGGTGCGTGACATTGAAGAAACGTTCAAAATCTTGGGAATGATCAACATGAAGTTAAATCCCAAGAAGTGTACCTTTGGCGCAACAGAAGGTATGTTTCTTGGGTATTTGATAGAACCTGATGGCATCAAGCCCTGCCCAGAAAAGACAAAAGCTGTCATCGAACTCCCTTTACCACGCACACTGAAAGAAGTCCAGTCACTAAATGGAAAATTGGCTGGGCTAAATCGATTCTTGTCCAAATCAGCGGATAAGTCGCTCCCCCTCTTTAATACACTCACGAAGTGCACAAAAAAGGGAGACTTTCGCTGGACTGCGGAAGCGGAAGAAGCTTTTAAACAACTCAAAAAACACATAGCAGCACTTCCCAAGCTTGTCGCACCCCGACAAGGGGAGGAATTGATCATGTATCTATCTGCAACTCACGGAGCAGTCAGCGCGGTGCTATTGACAGATAGGAACTCCGTTCAAACACCAATATACATTGTAAGCAAAGCACTCAGGAAGACAGAGACTAACTACACCGCCATGGAGAAACTGGTCCTAGCTCTAGTATTCGCAGCTAAGAGGCTGCGCAGATACTTTCAAGCGCACCTAATAGCTGTAATCACGGACCAACCCATCAAGCAAGTTATCTCTAAACCTGATGCATCGGGATGGCTACAAAAATGGAGCGTGCTATTGAGCGAGCATAACATCTCTTACAGGCCACACACTGCGATCAAAGGACAGATATTGGCAGACTTCATTATCGAGAAGCCAGATACTGATACTCCACCATCAAAGAGTGAAGTAGCATTACAAGAACCATGGGTTCTATTCACGGACGGATCTTCATGCGTGGATGGATCAGGTGCAGGCCTTATCCTCACTAGCCCAGATGGAACAGAATCCACTTACGCACTGCGTTTTGAATTCACAGCCACAAACAATGAGGCAGAATATGAAGCCCTACTTGCTGGAATACGCATAGCAATTCAAATGGGTGTACGCAACCTAGAGGCAAATGTCGATTCACGATTAGTGGCCAACCACGTATTAGGTGAATATGTGGCTAAGGAGGAATACATGATTCAATACCTCGACAAGACCAAGTCCCTGATCCAGAATTTCAATAGGTTCACCATCAAACAAGTCCCTAGAGGAGAAAACAGGAAAGCAGATGCGCTGAGTAAAATCGCATCTACGAGCTTTGCACACCTATCAAAACAGGTACTGGTGGAAACCTTGAAGAATAAATCCATCTTTGAGATGGAAATATCCACAGTGATAGAGGAAGAGAATCCTACTTAGATGACACCTCTCATAGATTTCATAAGCAAGGGAATACTACCCCAAGAACAGAAAGACGCACGACAGATACGGCGCACAACGCAAAGATTCGAACTTCGAGATTGTATCCTATATCGGCGTTCATTCTTACAACCATGGCTTCGGTGCATTGGACCTCTTCAAGCAGATTACGTACTCCGAGAGATCCACGCTGGGTCATGCAGCATGCACTCAGGTCCACGGTCAGTTGTGGCGCGAGCCTTGCGATCAGGATATTATTGGCCTACTATGCACCGCGATGCGCGAGACATGATAAAGAGATGCAACGACTGCCAAATCCATAGACCCATCCCACGCCGACCACAGGAAGAATTAACACCCATCACCTCACCATGGTCATTCTATAAATGGGGTATTGATATTGCAGGCGCTTTTCCAGTTGCAGCGGGGGGACTAAAATTCCTCATCGTGGCCATAGATTATTTCACCAAATGGATTGAGGCGAAAGCAGTAGCAAGTATCACAGGTAACCAGGTCAAACACTTCGTTTGGGACAACATTGTATGCCGCTTTGGCTTACCTGGAGAAATTATTTCGGACAACGGAAAACAATTTTGTGATAACCCGTTTAAGGATTGGTGCGCGCAATTGAATATCACACAACACTTCGCGTCGGTTAAGCATCCACAAACCAATGGTTTGGTTGAACGTGCGAATCGTAGTCTGGGTGAAGGAATCAAAGCGCGCTTGGACAAACATAAAGGACGATGGGTGGATGAATTGTCACATGTTTTATGGGCGCATCGCACAACAATCAAAGTCAGTAATGGGGATACACCTTTCTCCCTTGTCTATGAGACATAAGCTGTTATACCAGCCGAAATTGGAATGCCAACTATCCGTACGGCGGAAGTTAACATCACAACAAATAACGATGAGCGACACATAGACTTAGATCTGTTGGAAGAAAGGTACGAACGGGCAGCCATATGTGAAGCAAAGGCCAAGTCAAAAATGAAGAAGTATTATGACGCAAAAGTCAGAAGCACTTCTTTCAGACCATGAGACTTTGTACACCGCGCCAATGATGCAAGCCACGCAGAAGACACGGGCAAACTCGGACCCAAATGGGAAGCATTAGGCAATGGCGCATACAAGTTGCGCGATATGAAAGGCTATGAGCTACCACGCACTTGGAACGTCTGCAATCTCAAGAGATGCTATCTTTAGGCTACGGCCCACACACCGACACCTCTGCGCTTTAGTAAGTGCCTAATAAATGTCTGTGTATTTACTTTTTCTTTTAGGAAATTGTTCTTTACTTTTAACTTGCAAGAATTAATAAAACGTTGTGGTTTCTAGCTAACTCTACAACACATTTAACATTATTGCTTACTTTATTTATTTATGTTTCAATATTGTTACTTTATATTTTGCCTACATGGCGTGCATGCACTTATTAAGACCCACAACGGCAGACAGGATGAGTAAACCTACTAAATAACTCGTTGAGTAAGAGGGTTGCAAACCCATCAACATTGGATCACGCATCCTTGTTAAACACCTTACTCTCAAGACGTTGGAGTAAGTTCAAAGTGCTCCTCACGAAGGATGCACTGCAACGCATACCGTGCGCGTTTAACAAACTTGGATTCAAGACAATTGACTCCTAAATATGGTATTCACAGTACGCTGCATACCATCACATACACAAACTCACTAACTTCATACAAGACTATGACCTTGGTTCAACGTGCATCCCACGACGGATGCACTACAATGCACACCGTGCGCATTTAGCAATTAGGGGCTAAGACTCTTGGTTCCTCGATAGGGTATCTACAGCACGCTGCAAACCCATCTATACACTTGATTAAGTTATGGACCTAATATTAAGTTATGGATTTAATACATATCGTTCTAAGTACGTTGTAATTTTGACTCTTGGAAAGTCTTTCACAAAAAAGACAAATACTCTAAGTACAAATGATACAAACAAAACGCACAAACGATCAATATTATTATTAAACAAAAACTATGAGTTCATACAAGTTACTAAAAAAAGGGGGGGATGATATCTATATGCTATGAGTGCATCTACGCCCGGAGCTACTAGCCGTAGACGCCAACTCCCCAGCCTCACTCAGCCTTCTCAACAGGCTACTATCCTCCTGAGACACCGTCGGTACGCTGACGGGAATCCCATCAGACCTAGGAAGATGAGCCGCGCCAACACCGCACATAACAACCTTCCCTTTCACACCCTTCTTATGCGCAGCTCTTGTAATACGGGCCTCCAAGGACTTCTTAAGAGGTATTTCCTTCTCAAGGGCGAAGGGATTAAGTATGTGGCGTGGGCGAGCAAAAATAGGCACCTTCAGCTGTGACTCATCTGGCTTCAAAAAGAAGTCAGGCTGCGCCTCTGCATCTTCTGCTATGTGTCTGGCCAGAGTCAGGCCCTGAATGATCACACCGACAGGATAATCTTGATCACGCTCTAACCGGGCGATATGAGGAAAGTCAAAGACTTTCATCTTCTCCATGGCCTCCACCAGCTCATCAAAGGCATCCACCTTATACCCAGGCACTTCTGCAAGCGGCACAGTCAACATCCTACTCTCATGAAGCTCCTCTGCAGCCTAGGCCTTACCACATGCCATGGCGCATTCCACAACCTTCCCAAAGGCCTCTAGAACCTCCGTGGACTCCAACGTGCCCATGGCAGCCAAGCGCAGACCATGGCTGATTAACCACCTGTAAATACAACAGCGTACGCGTTAGAAGATGAAGAACACTAAGGCACATAGAGTGGAAAAAAACGATTCACAAAGAGAATACGTACCTGCGCTCAGCAATAGTAGACATAAGATGAGGGTACAACTCCTCATCGTACTCAATACTCAACTTGCGCAGCTTGCCCTCCTGCCTCTTCAGAGCCTCCTCCACACGCGTGCGGAATTCTTCAAGCTTGGCGAAGTGCTTGCTCCTGTTTTCTTCCAGATACCTTACACCCCAAGCACATGTAGCCCTGCGCTGTTCGGCATCAGTACGCTCGAGCTTCAACTCAGCCATCAAAGACAGCTTCTCATCGGCAAGCCTCCTAGCATAGGCAGTTGTGGACTCAACATCCGCCTGCGCACCAGCCAACTGCGCCCTCAGCAGAGCAATCTCCTCATCCTTCTGAGCGAGACTGCTACCTTCACCAACATACCGCGCCTTAAGCTGAGTAACCAACTCAGCCTGGCGCTCAGCAGCCGCACCCAGATCCTCCATCAGCTGCTGTGCAGACATATCCTCATTCACCTCCAACGGCTCCTCCACACGCTCATGAGCCGCTTGAGGAGGTACCGACCCCTCAACGAACGCTGCATCACCCTCTGCAGCACGGTCGCTACATGCAAACACATTGAAGTCAAGAAATGGCACTGCGTAAAAAGAAAGAAAAACAAATATACGTAACTACTCCAACAATGGTTACTTACAAAGGAGGTGAAGTCTCAGCATTCTCCTGCGCATCAACAGATAGTGACGTCTCCTCATCTGTGGACTCATCCACAATGATAGTATGACGTCTGCGCTTGGAGGTACCCTCACCACCATCATCAGCAGCTTTGCGCTTTGCACCTTGGCGCTCCTCTTCAGAGTCAGTGTCCACTTGGAGAATCCCAGCACTAGCAGACGACTCAGCGCGCACAAGCTCAGGCGCCACCACTCCCTGCGCAGGAACAGTCTGCACTGGCGTCACATTCACAATAGGCTGTGATGCGTCAGAAGACTCTTCTCGTGCAAGCTCCAGAAGGCGTCCGGCGGCAGCCTCCAAGATGGGCACTTCACCTTCCCTCAGGGGGCGCACGCCCACAGTCACCTGCGTAGGCTTTGTTAACTTAACCACGGCAAATAGATCCATCTCTGCGTAACACATAAATGAACAAGAGAAGCACAAGTTAGTGGATAAAATCAATATATGCAAGAAAGCTTACATTATAAACGCGAGGATAAGAAGGGACAAGCACCCACCCCGGCCGCGTCCATCCAAAAATGTTGGCACTTCATCACTTCCCCCGAAGTAGTTACGACTTATTCCCATGTACACCAGGAACTCCTCGGGATAAGAATTGATTGGGATGCGGTTCTCATTAATGGTCTCCGCATCCCCCACGTTATACGTACCGGGATCTGGGCGCTCATCCTTTGGAAGCCCCCTTTGAGTATAGAACTCAGAGAGCATGGTGAATAACCTATCATCTATCCAAAAAAACCTTTCCCTCCAGCCCCTCAGGGCGTCTACTTTATCAGTATAACACTGATAGCCCCCGGGGCGCTTGGAAAATGTCACCCACCCGTTCGACCACGACGTGTGGTAAAACGCGCGGAAAATGTTGATAGTAGGTCTTACTGCGAGTAAACGACAGTTTATCTCAAAATTTGTTATTTTGGCCGCACCTATACAGTGCAGCTGCGAAATGTGCAAACGATAAAAATTGAACACGTCGCTCAGAAATAGGGATATAGGCACACGTTGGTTTGCAAACTCAAAAAAGCGCGTGTATACCCCTATTTTCCCCTCAGGGAAGTCCGCGATACATGCGTCTGCATCCGGTAATTCCGGATGCACCGCAAGAGGAATAAAATAGTCGGAGGTGGACTGACGAAGTTCATCCTCGTCCATCTCAGAACAGAACTCTTCTAACTGACGGACCATTTTTACTAAAATACGCACGCGTAATTACCTCTCGAAGATATTAGTTTTCTCGAAGACGGATTTTTGATAGAGGAAATGGCGTTTTGTCACTGTGGTTATAACAGTGAAATGGGGAGCCTCTTATATAGGGTTTTCCCCTTGCTTTGGATGGAGGACACGTGGATCCCACTATCTCCATCGTGCGGTCGACATATCAACAAAGTACATGCACTTTTTCACGAATCTCAAGGGATACGTGGGATATTTTGAGACTAGATACATTGTATCCTCTTTTTTTTGGCGGGAAATACTCGCTACGCTTGCCGCTAATGTTATTAGTCTAGCATCCGCGGTAAAAACCTACGCATACTAGACTGGGGGGACATGATGACGTATAGTCTATATTCGGGTCACAAACCCGATTAATGAACATTACTTAGACCCAAACCCACCACGAGTGGGCTATCATAACAATGATTGGGCTACCATATTAACGGTTTGGACTCACGAAAGCCCAAACCCAAAAGTTATTTACGGTTGTGATATAGATATCTCTGATTTAAGGGATATATATCAAACCGGATATATATCGAAGAGTAAGGAACACGCATCCAATAAGGATTCCGTGCCTATATAAACAATGTCATAACTCTCGTTAAAGGTACGACTCACAACCCTAACTCTTCTACATAACCCTAAAATCGATTACTTACTCTCACGCCGGAGGATAATCGTGGGAAACAATCCCACGATAAGCCTAACGGTGTTTGTTTACTTTCTTAGTGCGCAGGTCACAAAGCATTAAGATCTAATTGGTACGAGAACAGGAGTCCAAACACGGAACGCCCAACTTTTGTATCAACATTATTTAATGAGTATCTCCGGATTCTGGGTCACTAATAATATGAATGCACTTGGATGGATGACTCGTATTCTATGAGTTCCTTGTTATCATCGATACAGCTGCAACATCTACAGAACCGAAATAATTATTAGCCTATGAAACCAATCAGTAATATAATGGACTAGAAACTAAATAAGAACAAGTATAAGGTTGACGGAATTTATAATACCGAATATTTGTAGTTTTCCCTTTGAAATTACTCAATAATTCTTTTGCATATACTTCAAATAAACGAGACCTGCAGATATCAACAAATCCTTTGGTTTTAACACACAAGCAAAAATGATTCAATAGAATACTTTAAAGTGATGGTCGATAACATAAAAACATAAAACGAAACTGTTTACCAGATAGGAAGTGAAGCTACTATAAGTGCAGGGGAGAGTTCCCACAAGTGATGAATTTGATTGCTTAATTCTACTTCCATATACTCAACGTTTCTTGTTCCTTTTGCAACAAGATCAGATAAAAAACCGTCATTTTAAATGTTAATGGAGCTAATTAACTAAAATTTTGTAGGAAACAAGAATACCTTTAAGTTCTTTGTTTCCTGCATATGATCGACATTTTGAAATTTCTTCATGATCAAGTTATGCACTCCTTCATATAGTCCTGATACCAGTGTTGCAACACAAGGCCTACAAGGCCGATTAATTGCCGATTAGGTGCTACAAGGCCACCAAGTAAATCGATCAAACAACTCGGTCAACCGTAGTCAACGATGGTTAATGACGGTCAACGGGGGTCAAGCTTGTCCGAACCCTTCAAATCTTACAAGAAATGTCGAAAACTCGCCGTAAAATTGTTTAATAAGTTATACTTGTTGTTTATATCTATTTCAAGATATTTTTTTTAAGAAAATCTTGCCAGTGATACCTAAAATTTGCCGAAAATACTTAAAATTTGCCGGAAATACAGAAAACTTGTCGAAAATACCAATCTAATTAATCACCGATTAATCCCGTCTAGACTGATTACAAGCTACAGGGGGTCGACCGCCCGACTACCGATTCACGATTTTTGCAACCTTGCCTGATACACTAAGAGGTTGTACATGAGAATTCAACATGAAATGTTGAAGTACATTATTCCATCGGCTTGAAATACATCCTACCATTAAGACCTCCTAACTACCTCTATAGGTGATATTTTTTTCAAATGGAATAAAATAAGATTAACAATTTGATCACACTTAAAATAGTAAAATTGATTTCTAATTACAAAAAAAAAAAAAAAAAAAAAAAAAAAAAAAAAAAAAAAAAAAACGGAATCTTGGTTTGGTCATTGGAGAAGAGAGAAAATTGCAAAAATCGTCCTTGTGGTTTGGCCAAATTGCACGTTTCGTCCTTACTGTTCATTAATTGCAAAAATGGTCCGGATTTGACACTGTTTCATTCACTTTTGGTCCTTCGTCCTTGCAACCACAAGGACGAAACGTGCAATTTGGCCAAACCACAAGGACGATTTTTGCAATGCCGAAGGACCAAAAGTGAATGAAACAGTGCCAAATCCGGACCATTTTTGCAATTAATGAATAGTAAGGACGAAACGTGCAATTTGGCCAAACCACAAGGACGATTTTTGCAATTTTCTCTTGGAGAAGATAAAGGGTAAAGGGTGGTTGTGTGGTGGTGGTGGTGCTGGTTGTGTGGTGGTAAAGGAGGGGAAGGTGGTGGTGCAAATTCAAAAGAAAATAAAAGTGGGGAAGAAGACAAGGGTAAATTAGTCATTTCGCATGGGGTTTGACTTTGACTAACGGATTTTAGTAACGAACGTTAACAAAAATGGGGAATTTGCAATTACAGTAACGACTCAAGGGCATTTCTCGCAAAAAAAAACCCAAATGTTAGGGACATTTCTCGCAATTTTTCAGAAATGAGGACACTTCTCGCAAAAATCGCAAAGTTTAGGGAGTTACTAAAATAAAAATAGAGAATATAATAATATAATCTTAAGCAAAGAGCGAGTTCAAAGAAATGAGGGCAGCAGATATAAAATGGGGCAATTCGTTTCCAGCCGACAGACGTAGCCGTTTGTTGCCGGTTTTAAATAAATTCCACCTCGAAATGAAAATGTAAAGAATTATGTGGCGTCGCCAACCAATCAGGAAACTCATCCTCGATCTTCACTTCACTTACTACTTATTATCAGGTAACTAACTATTTCTTCAAAGAATTTAACCCATGTTACTTTTGCGTTCTTGTGGTGTACAAGCTTAAAATAAATAAAATAGGAACACATTTTGACCGTTGGATCAAACTTGATAGATGAGATCAAAATAAATAATATGAATTAATTAGATATTTAGTGTAAGGGTATTATAGTAATATTTGTTTTTTGCATTATTTTTTTTTTTTTCATTTGTAATCCCATGTTAAATGCCAAAATCCCTACTAATTAGTTTTTATCCATACGTTACATGAACCTAACTAACCAATTTTTTATTATTCATTCATATGAGCTACTTGCATTGGCATGCAAATTGGATGTGGGTATTTGCAATATGAGATGTGTACAGGTAACTGCATATTGGGACCTGCATACACATTTTGTATATCCTAAAAAATCTCCCACATTATTAGCCACTATAACATTGAGATATTGTATCACTAGCTAAAAGACCCGTGAAATTCATGAGTATTTAAAACAAACGTCGAAAAAAATAATGAATGACATTGGATAAGCAAACGTAAAGGATAAAGTTAGTAACGATGAAACATAAGTCATGAAACACAATAGTTGAGTAACCCAAAAAGATTAAGTTCGTAATAATGAAACAAAAGGTTTATGAAACACACTATTACCGAAAGAGAACATAACCATCTTCAATCCTATTTTTTCTACTAAATTGAGATACTACAGCATGTAAGTATCACAAATTGTATACCACTTCTTTGTAGGCCGCATTGGTTACATATAGTTGACCATATGTTATGTGTTCCCCGTATACAATAGTTGGTTACAAAAGGTTTATGAAACACAATAGTTGCTGAGATGGATATTAAGAAAGCACGTACTCGAGATCGATCCTGATAATAGGTAAGTTAATCTTGGTCTTTTTGATCTTTCACTTCCAGAAAAGGTGGAAGTCTTTGACCCATTTACTTATCAATGGGTCCATTTGGGTTGTGTCTTATTGCAAAAGGGAAATGATTTGCACACTCAAGTTTTTGATTGGGACACTCCAATATATGCATTAAATAGTTGTACAGTTTATACATCCTGCTTTAACTGATTGTACCTTGAGTGTCCCAATAAAAAGTTGGAGTGTGCCAATCACTTCCCATTGCAAAATGGTCAACTAAAATTTTAACGCCAAATGGACCAAACGGGTTGAAATCACCCGAAGTCTATTTTTAGCACCTACAACTCCCAGTATTTTAATTCGAAGACTTTGCATTAATTAGTCATAAAAGAAATTAAAAAAATGGACAAAAAAGTGTTACCATTTGATATGAAAAAAATGAAATATAAAAATCATGTAGTCGAATGTCAAATGATAATGAATGATTACAAAATAGTGATATATCTATAGGCAGAATCAGAGGCCTGGAAATGAACAAACTAGTAAGAACAATAAACAAGGATGTCACATTTTATATTTGCACAAGCCTTGAGCATATATACACAGATATGAAATCATAATAACTTCATCTATTTTTATGTTTATGCTGCTTGACCAACTCAATTAGATGCTCATATGTCCAAACTTAGCTCTTTCTGTCATCAAGTTCTTCAACAGTTTTCAGAAAATCCCCCTTTCCAAAAGCAACAAGAACCAAAGGGTTGGTTTTAAACTCAACAACATTCTCAAAAAACCCCATCTTTCTCCAAGAATCTATCCCATCAAATCTGTGTGTATCATACAAGACCCACAAGTAACAATGTCTGGTTTCACAATTCGAGCTTCCATTTCTAACAGTACTGCTTTAAAATGTCCAAAATCTTCAATTTTGGCGTATGCAAATAGCATTATGTTTGCAATTGTCACAGTCCATTTACTGTCACATATATTAACATCGTTCCAAGGATAATTTACTATCACAGTAAATAAACATCATTTCACCAAGTTTACAACGCCCCTTTTTTCTAGCATGGGTTATAACAGGTCTTAATGTATTAAACAAATGGATGGGTTGGGAAGGTATTAGTTGCTAAGGACTAATACAATTTGCAAAAGTTGTATACTACTAATCAATGTGTATACTACCAATCAAAAGTTGTAACTAACACACATTCCAAACTATTACAAAACATGGTTGAAACTGATGCACATGAATCCTTAGCAACTAATACACATTGATGCCACTAATACACATGAATCATTACACACACATAAGTTTATTCCATCTAATACACATAATTAATTAGCACACATACTCACCTAATAGCTTATATTTAAAAACAACAATACCTTTAGCTAACACAATACTTATCAGTAATAGCTAATACACAAACCACAAATACATTTAGCTAACACACCCTTATCAGTAATACCTTATCAGTAATAGCAGCGGGGATGTGGATTGGAAAGATAGCACTCCATCAATACTTGATCTCAATAGTAACCATTACTTCTCGTGTGAAGTTAAGAAAAAGAGTTCGTGTGCTAGGTATCTCTTAAGTTCATCGGCCGATGTTGTCTCACTCTTGAAACAGATGGCGGATAATTGAGGCAATGGTAGATACATACTTAAACACTTAGGGTACATACAGAAGGATATATTTTACTAATAATGGTTTACTCTATTTCATCCTTACGTCAGAGGCTCATAAGTGAGACTGCAAATCATCACCATAAACTTCTTAGTTTCCACTTTAAACACTTAGTTATATGTCATTTAATTACGAGTTTTACTTGTCTTATCATCTTACCATGAGGACAGTCATCTTTAGAGGCTGCAAGGTGCATTCTGTAATGGCCTAAACATCAAAAATGATAAAACTTTTATGCACAGGTTTCTAAACAGGTCTATTCAGCTTTAGTTACAGTTAATGCATCAGATATAATAACAAAAAACAATATACATCTGAAAACTATATAATTTCTTAATAATAATATGATTAGGAGCTTGTAAGCATTTGAATGCAATGCACATATTCGACCTTGTTTAACCTATAGATATTTTCCAAAATTTGACCTGCACATAAAAATATCCTTAATTGAGACTGCGTTGATAATCAAAAATTAAGTAAAATCTTACATGTATCAATTAATGATTAGCGAACATAAACCCTTTAGACAATGCTCGAGTCTACGAGGTCCCAAGGGTATAATGATGCTTGTAAGTAGGTTTTATTAGAACTGAGCTAGATCAGCTGTGGGTATGTGAGATTTGCTTTTGCCTCGTCTAACTGAGGATGCAATTGTTAAGTTGAGTGATGTTACTTTTAACTAACTCATTGCTTTTTTGTCAGCAAAAATAACTTTTACCACACCCTTATCAGTAATAGCTTATATTTAAAAACAGCAATACGCAACTAATACACAAAAAACAAATACATTTAGCTAATACACCATTATATCTAAGTCGTCGCTACAACACACAACATCAATAAGTTCTTTATTTCAAAACACATAATAACCAATACACAATATATTACTTCAGCTAATACACATAATCAACAAATAGCTTATTTCAAAAACAGCCATATACAACTAATACATATGCTCATCTAATGGCTTATTTTCAAAACCTATATGAAACTTATAGTTAGCTAAGTACCTTCCATAACTCATTCAACTCATGCACATCAGTTAGGTAAGAAGCTTACACAACCAATTCAAGTCATACAGAACAAGTAGCTAATACATATAAATCAACTCACTCACTACCCAATAATTAAAAACGTATATTTTTAAGAAGAAATACACAATACCTTGTTCGTCTTCACTCCCATCGTCGATCACTTGGGGTTAAAAAAAAAGAACAATGTATCAATTATCAAGAATTGTTGCTTCTGCATTCCCATCGTCGATCACTTGGGGTTCAAAATTCGGCATACTTGTTTCTTATGATTGCAAATACACCTTTTTTTTTTATTTGGGAATTTTTAATTGATTGCTCGATTTAAAGAAAAATGTAGAACGAAGATTGATTTGCATATATCCGGTTGAATTGTTGGGGTACGTTATTGTGGTTACCTAACTTTTTTTGTAACTGAGACCACCATCAATACAAGATATATTATCGTATAAAAAAGTGGTACACAAATGCCATTTGGCTTTCACTTAATTACAATTGTGCCACTCACTATTTAATATCTAATCTGATCTATCAAATTTGATCCAACGGTCCACATGTGTACTTATTTTATCTATTTTAAGGTTGTACACCACAATAACGCCCCCCCTTACTCAGATAGTGCTAATGCATAAATTAGAGGAAAACCTTAAATGATAGTTTTGATATTTGTCAACAAACAAAAACTTAGGGTGCGTTTGGTATGAGGGTTTAGGCTAGGGATCCATAGGTTTTGAAATTGGGACTCAGACCCCTAGGTGAGGGGTTCTAGAAAACCCACCATGGCAAAAGTTTCCAATTCTTCCCACTTTTAACTCCCGCTTTCTTTCTTTCTCCAATAAATTTGTCATTTGTAGTCCAAGTTCTATGTTTACTGGTAAATTTTTTCTCTCATTGAGCAACATAAAATTCATAATTTGGGGGTGTTGTATTATTTAGGAAAAGACTAATGATTTCATGGAATTTGCAGGATCAAAGTTAATGAAAGATGTCATCCATCCAAGAATCATATCTCAAATAAAAAATGGTTCGTAATTTATCTTCTCTAATCTAGTTAAACACTTCAGATTTTACAATATTTATCTTGCTTATGAAACATTGCAATTTTCTTATGAGTATTGAGTAACTAATTGCTTACATATGAGATGGTGGTTGAGAACTTGGAAACTTCCATTTCAAAGATCACTACACTTATTAAGTTTGATGTACGCATACCACATGTTCGATGAAATACCACAATAGTGAAAATGACTTACTTGTATGTTTTTTACAATACTAGCTAATGCACATGTCTAACATTTGATATACGAACACCACATGTTCGATGAAATACCATAAAAGTAGTTCTGTAGTTGTCATCAAGCACATATGCACATTTCTAACATTTTCATAATGTGTTTAGTAGTTCTAATTTAGACAATGAAAGTTGTTCTTAGATGTGCATTACATGTTGGAGTCGTTGAATATGGGTACTTCTTTTGGTCTCGAGGAAGGTCCTTCGAGTGATTATATCATATTATGTACAAAAGTATGTATTCAAAGTCAAGCGTTGGTGTAATATTTTGGTTAGTAACAGTCAAGTGTTGGTGTAATATATTGGTTACTTGGTTACTATATTAACGAAGTTCTCTTTGTCGATTGGGTATTGTTTTGTTATTGTAAATGTGAGTTGCTGAGTTAGATTTTGTTGGGTGTCTCAAGTTTTGAGATCTCTTTTGGTTTGTTCGTATTTTTGGTAAATTTTGCAATAGTTTGGTTCAGCTGTTATATATAGTTGAGACCAGGTCAAAATTTCAAGATGATGCTTACTTATTTTGTCCTCATGTGAGAAAACAAAAAGGCATCACAGGAATTAATTTGTCAACTTTTGACAACCAAACATGACTTTTCATCTGACAACACCAAATCCTAAACCACCCGTTTACTAACCCAAATCCTAATCTAAACCCATTCACACACCAAACAGGCCCTTACTTCATTTCAGACTCCAAATAGTGTCTGTTATATATCGCTTGTGGATAAAAGGTCAAGGGTTCGAGTCTCGGCTCTTGCTCACTCCAGTTGGTGCCCCACTGAGCTATTCCTTGTGGGGTGGATATATGGCTTGAAATACTTTTGAATTCAATGCCGCAAACAGAGTTGGATTTTTCTATAAAAATCTAGTACAGCACAAGGGGTAGTAAATGTGACTTGAATCCCAATCACTTTAACACGAATATTGCATTCGTTGATTGTGGCTCTCTACTAAAGAGTAATTGACAATTTTCTTCCATAAACATCATTTGAAATTGTCAAGTCCGTTCCCCATTCTTATGCTGTTTAGTAATGGTTAATGAAAACGAATGCATAAAAGGGAGAGTTGATCAGTTTCTGCATTCCAATATATGTGTTTATGAAAAAGACTACATAACTCTTTAGCATGTGTTAGACCATAGTATCTGTGTAGCGCAGAGCTCGTAAAGGCACTTGGTTATTACTTCATACTATTTCTTTTAAGTGGAAGATATAATATCATTTTTTAGTTACCTGTTACAATATTGTTTTGTTTGTAAGTTAATATAGCATCAATGCATTGATTGTTTCTATAATACATGCACTAAAAGTCGTCCTTAACTGTACCTAGTTGGCTAGTTATAACTTGTTCACAAGCCCTCATGTTTAGATATTGTAACTTCTCTTTTTATACATTCCCCTATAAGATGATCCTTTTGGTTGATGTCCTTTGTAGATCCATTAATAAACACATTGGATGCTTATCCGATACATGAACCAAAAAAGGTCTTTATAGCTTGAATATTTTTGGCATGTCAATACCATCAATTCGTTGTCTCTGATGGGTTAAATGGGTAAAACAAGAAAATAGTTAGCTATGTAGGAAACTTGTCAAATGGGCCAATTAGGTGAAACTTCACCCGAATACTGCATTTGATTCCCGAAACCTTTCAAATCATTTTATTCAAAAGTTTAGTGTATTATTAACATCAAGTGTTCCTGGTCGATCCTGAGTCCTGACCACGGCAAAAGTTACCGATTTTTACCAGTTATCCAGCCCGCCCATTTTGCCACTTCTAGTTGTTCCATAAAACCATCACCATGCATTTTTAAAGTGTATTCTTGTGTGTCCTCACAGGAAAAAGATGTCTTGCCCATTCAGTCAACTCAGCTCTAAAATCGAGTAATAATGGAAACACCAGTAGCAACAAGATGTCACTGGCAAGCAACTTAGCCTTTTTGGTTGAAGAGTCTTCCTCTGTTAATGAAAGGAAACCAATGAGCCGGTCAGAGCTGAAGAGGTATCTTGAGTTGTGCATAAAGAAGAGGGTAAAGGAGCAATTCAAAGATGGAAAATTTCATGATCTTTTTGAAAAAGTAATTGCTAATCCTTACACTCTTCGAGATGCTTACGATAGTATCCGGGTCAACTCCAATGTCAATTTATCATCTGAGTGTGACGATATCCACTTTGACTCTCTGGCAGAAGAATTATCTTCTGGAAGTTTTGATATCAAAGCCAACATATATTCTATTTCAACACGGGGAGCAAACAAGGAAACACTTGTACTTCCCAACCTTAAGTTGAACATAATACAAGAAGCCATTAGAATAGCCTTGGAAGTTGTTTACAAGCCCCATTATTCGAAAATTTCACATGGGTGCCGAAGTGGAAGAGGTCAGTCATCGGCTTTCAAGTACATTTGTAAAGAAATCCAAAATACCAATTGGTGGTTCACTTTAGTACTTGACAAAAAGATGGACACTT
Organism: Artemisia argyi; assembly: GCA_030686995.1. NCBI lineage: Eukaryota > Viridiplantae > Streptophyta > Magnoliopsida > Asterales > Asteraceae > Artemisia > Artemisia argyi. Next base: position 44,645,476 of record CM060705.1, on the reverse strand, counting down.
TGATCCTGCGTAAACTCATATCAACAATGGAGAGTAAAATTGAGGATCCAAGATTATATGCTATGATTCATACAATGTTTGATGCTGGAGTTATTAATATGGAGTTTGGAGGGTTTGCTAAAGGCCACGGTCTCCCACAAGAGGGTGTCTTATCACCAATTTTTATGAATATATATCTTGACAAGTTTGACAGTGAAATTCTTAATTTGTCGATGAAATATGAAGTTCTTGATGGTGAACGTGATGGGTCCCAGTCAAAGCTGCGTAGCTGGTTTAAGAGACAAATGGGTCCCATTCAAAAAAATGAAGAAGTTATGTCAGGAATTAGGGTACATTGTTGTCGGTTAATGGATGAAATTCTTGTTGTTGTCAAGGGCTCCAAAGAAGTCAGTCTGGATTTTAAGTCTGAGATTGAAACCTACATGCAGGAATCTCTATATTTAGATTTTGATAAAACAACAGATATTTTGCCATGTCTTGACCCTCGTGGTGTTAAATTTATTGGAAATACTGTGAAGAAGATTGTAAAAGACAGTTCCACAGTTAGAGCAGTTCACAAGTTAAAGGAGAAGGTCGAGTTATTTGCATTACAAAAACAAGAGGCATGGGATGAAGGTACGGTTCGGATTGCGAAAAAGGTATTGGGTCATGGATTTAAGAAAGTCAAAGAATCAGAAATCAAACAACTGGCTGACAGTAACTCGGTTTTGAGCCAGGTGTCAAGGTTTCGAAAATCTGGAATGGAAACAGATCACTGGTACAAAGTGTTAGTAAAGATTTGGATGCAAGAGGGGGTTGTGAAATATACTGAGACTGAAGAATCAATTTTATCCAAGTTTATCGCAGAAAAATCATTACCCCAGGAACTAAAAGATTCATTTTATACATTTCAAAATCATGCCAAAAACTATGTTTCTTCCGAGACAAAGTCCACTCTTAACCTTTTGCTTGATTCTGGTGCCTCTCCTGAATCAGTTTCTGTTACAGAAGTTGTCGCCCCGATAAAGGCTATAAGAATGTGTCTTGAAAGATATGGAATAACAAATTCTGAAGGATACCCACGTGCATGTCGTATGCTTGTTTTACTAGATCATGATCATATTATTGATTGGTTTGCTGGTATAGTTAATAGATGGCTTAGATGGTATCGCTCTTGTGATAACTTTACTGAAGTAAAGCTCATTATTACTGAGCAAGTAAGGAAATCTTGCATACGTACATTAGCAACAAAGTATAGATTGCATGAGCTTGAGATAGAGCGGAAATTTGATTCTGATTTGAGCAGAATCCCATTAACCGAAGATTTTGAATCTGAGGTTATTAGTGAGACATTGGTATCCTCTGATGATGGTTTACTGTATGGGATACCTCACAGTGGTTTGTGTTTGCTATCATTGGCACGAATGGTAAGTGAATCTCGACCATGTACTTGTTTTGTTCTAGGATGCAGGGATGCTGCACCATGTGTGTATACCATTCATGTTATGCAAAGACAAAAGTTTCCTGTTTGGAAAACAGGATTTTCCAGCTCTATTCATCCGAGTATAAATAGGCGGCGAATTGGGTTATGTAATCAGCATTTGAAGGATCTGTTTTTGGGTCATATATCTCTTCAATGTATTTCTTTTGGTGCTTGGAAATGAATACTATTCTGTAAAGGTAAACATGCTTTGAATCATTCTCTTCCTTTTTAACAAAAGTTATTTTGTTCATATTTTAGCTTATTTGCATCACCTTTTGGTTATATGAGACTTGCTGGATCAAAGTCTTTTGTATGTGCTGAGTTTTCAGTTGGGTGTTTGGATTTGCATCTTGATTGTGATTATGTGTTATTATATAATCACAATCAGATAAATAAAAGGGGTGGTAAAAATAGTCTTTGGATGTACTTAAGCTATTTGAAGTTGTTGCAATCAGAGAATAAGATGTTTGAATGTTTTACAATATCTGACTATTCAAGGAACTAATAAGTAAGATAACTACACATGACATGTTTGTGATAAAATGGGACTGTAAAATTTGAAGCAGAGTTAGTTTGTTGGTACGAATTTTATCATCAGATAATCAAATTTGTTGCAACCTGTATGAAACTTCTTGATTATAGCTAACCTCTTACGCAGAGTTAGTTTGTTGGTACGAATTTGCCAAGCTCAAATATAAATGGATAAAAACAGAAATAACCAGACTGACAAAAACTGATCGGTTGTCTTTGGTTTTGTAAAAACCGAATATTTCAGTTCGGTTTCGGCTTGGCCAAACACTGACCCAAACAAAACCGATCTCACCCCATAAGTAACAATCACTAGGACTAAAATCCCATTGCCACCAATGAATTTATACAATAAGGTTTATACTGGACAAAAGGTGAAGAAAAAGTGTGTTGCCTTACTAACACGTCAACACCATAAACATAATTCGAATTTGTTTACGCTGCCCCCAAGAATTTAACATTAAGAATTTCACATAATTCTAAACAGTTTTGTCTACGCATAATCTGAAAACAGCCGCAAAGAGATCCTTCAATTACACTTGTCACTTGAACCTATAGTTTTCGAGAAGAGCATTCATGGTGACATATATAGGTCTGTCCACGATGGTTGTATGATCATCAAAACTAACTACTGAATGACCTTTCGACAGCATGAAGAGATGATCACCAATTAACTAAGTAAACTTTGTATTAAATCCGAAAACATACTATAAATACATGTAACAAGTGGTTCAAAAGAATACACACAAGAGTTATTCAAAGTGACTGGAAACATACATCATAATTCAAAAGGTCTGGACTCTACCTCAAATTTTTTAAATCTGCATCATAATATTTGAAGAAAATATAAGATAATAGAGTAAAGCATTTTGTACAATGTGATGAAGTAAAAAACATGTGAAAGACTGTACCTTTGATAATCTAACATTATTTCCCGATATATGTGTCTTCTCTTCTTCTTCAAGACCAAACTCTCTACTGCATCGGCAATTGCATTGAACCACTTGACTTTTCTTGTTGACAACATGAGATATCCCATCACCAATCCAACTAGGGTCCCCCATCCATATCTCAATGTGTCTTCGTCGAGAATATTCACCTCTTAACGTCAGACCAGAAGTCAAAGGCTCAATACGGTCTATATAGTTGACCCTTGGAGGCCCGCTACTGTGGCTTCGGGGAGTAGTTCTCTGCTTGTTTGCTATCAAAGTTTCTCCCAAATGCAACATGATGACGATTAGATAGAGAATCTGGTCTTCTAACTCCAAGACTGTACTTTATTCTAGAAGTGCTCTCTAAGGTCATGAACTGAAGTTGCTACAGCAGAATCACCCTTTACTTCCATCTGAAAGCTCAACAGCAGAATCACCATTTACTTCCATCTGAAAGCTCCTTCCTGGTAGAGAATCTCTATGCTTAAAAATAGGAGGTGTTTGCTTATAGTGACTGTCCGAATCCATTAGAAGATAGCTCTCTGGATTGTATCTTTCATAGATCTGTCATGAAATGGGATAAACATAAGATTTCGAGCAAAAAAGTAGGGACAGGTGAAAGCATCAGTGGTCTGTAGAGGTTGCAACATAGATCTGATGGGCCTGTCCGGCAGTTTACACTTTTTACATCACTATGAGTTGTATATATTGATGTTAATGTACCTAAACATCAACATTTTGAGGGTGGAAATTATCTTTAATTGGCAAGCTACTTCCCGAAGACGTATCATCATCCATATCCATGATATTGTTGTGTTGACTCCGTGGTCAAATTGAACTTAATCGAGGAAATCTTCTACTCTCAACTTCCTTTGGTTCAAAATGCTTGACATCCACAAGAATCTTGTGTGAGTCCACTGACACGATCCTGTATGACACCACTAGATTTTCCATGTGTTTCGATTTCATCATTTGGTGATTTTTGTCCTTTAATCTTCTGTGCCAAAACCACCCAGATACTTGTTTTTCTGATAATCCTATTGACTCTGCAAGTTCAAGTGTCAAGGCTTCTGTGGGGTATTTATGTTCTGCAAAAAAGAAATATTCTATATTTTTTGCATAAAAGCTGAACTAGTCACATAAAATCCAGATAAGGTAACTCATGTTTCTTAAACCAAATATAGCATATTAGCCTAAACCTTCAGAATGCATGATGGCTCTACGTATGAATTCATCATTTTTATTTTCATAGAACATAAAGGCCTCAACCCTAAACCAACTAGTTATCAAACAGATCTCACAAAACGTTGATAAGCGTTTCTGGTTCACACAACCCACCAAGAAGACTGTTAGTTCTGAGAGTTAATTAACTATTATAAATGTCCAGGGTTTACATAACACATTAGCAATATATTTACTATCGGGTACATCGTTCATTTAATGCTTATATGTCTATATATACAATGATGTGCTCAAAGTAGAAAATTTTTCTATGAAACATTAATTTTAATAAAATTATGAACCATGAAATGTAAATTGCTATGTACAATTTTTTATGCAAGTTTTTGTAAAAACAGAGAAAATTTACAAGGGCACTGATAACTTTAAGAAAAACAAGGAATGCCGTAGGCTAATTATAAAAATAAGGCCATAGAAACATGCATACATTCAATCAAGAAACTTTAAACCTCACTGCATTGGGAAACAAACAAAATAAGGTATACCCAGTCTTTCAGCATAATGAGACCAAACTTGGCGTAATTTAACTTACAGTCAGTACTATTGACCAGAAGAGTTAGAGATAACAATGCTTGGACTTCCAACGACCGCGTATTAGACTCGATATAAACATGAAATCGGTTAGTTTGCTTCAATGATGCTATTCCAAAAGAATAATTGTCTTGCAACAGCTTATGTGCATGAACATAAACTAGGACATTATCTGATTTTTGGAGCACAATGGGGTTGAGAAAGATAGCTTGCAAACTTAGGGCGTAGCATCAATAGTATAGATGTCATTTTCAACTCATTTATACAATCCAGGTTGTACTACACTGGTAATTTATATACTCTAAACATGAAACGTGTCAAATGGGTTAGACATCGTTATACATGTATTCGAATAACTTACATAAAAATTCTGGTAAGTCAGCTTATTAGACCAGCAGCATCTTGATGCAGCTATATATATTACTCCCAAACTGAAGCAAATATCTTTCATGACTAAATTTATGGTTCTCGTTTCACACTAAGCATTGGGTACAGTACCTGGCATAACACCAGTTTTCAGGTGCCATCGTGCTCTTTCTTACAGATCCTAAATAAAAATAGATAACATATATTTACAGATAATGCTAAGATGGACCTGTGGTAAAACCTTGCTTGACATGATCCCGAACGGAGTTTTTAGAGCTAAACTCGAAGTCGAGAATGTTATCTCGAAGATGAGAGAAGGAAGGTTGAGGTGGTTCGGTCATGTCAGGAGGAGGTCACAATCAGCACCAGTTAGAAAAGTCGAAGCGCTTGTTGTAGATGGAGTGAGAAGAAGTGGTAGACCCAATCTCAGGTGGGAGGATAGACTTAAGCTCGACATGAAGGAGCTGCGCTTGTCCGAAGACATGACCTCAGATAGGAAGGTGTGGAGAGATAGAATTAGGGTATGCGGGTAGTCCCGGCTGGGGGCTTTGTAGGTTTTTTTTTTTTTTTTTTTTTTTTTTTTTTTTTTTTTTTTTCCTTTGATCTAGGCCCCATGCGTTGCTAGTGCCTTGCTTGTTGTTGCTCCCTAGGTTTGCCTGCTTTGTCTTGCTTTTGTTTTGCCATAGCTATAGGCCCCGTGCGTTTTTGTTTGTGTTTCTTGTTTTTGTTTGCCTTGCTTATGCTTGTTGTTTACTGTCCTATAGCTCTTTTTTACGTTTCCCTTTCACCCGCACACCTACACTTGCCGGATGTCTCATTGGAAGCAGTCTCTCTATTCCTGGGTGTATCCTGGGGTAGGGGTAGGACCTGTCTACATTCTACCTCCCCCATACCCTGCTCCAGCGGGATTGGGTTCGTTGTTGTTGTTGTTGTTGTATACTTACAGATACTTTTTTGCAGAGCAATATTTACTAACACCAAACCATCAATCCATACATTACCTAGACTAAACTAATCAAACATTGTACATCGATCTGAATTTAGCAATTATGGGGATGTAATTAGTAACTAGCAATATATAAGCATAGGTCGTTCCCAGTTAGCTCAGCTTTATTAAATGAACTTTAAATCATTGGCAAATTGAAAACCAACACGCAACCTCTGCGGAAAAAAAAAAAGGATAGGTACAGTATTATTAGTTTTATATATTCTCTTTTCTCTCATCATCTTCTACATACCAAACTCACATGGAACGTTGGAATTTCAGCGAAAAACTTCACAAACTTCACTTTTCACCTCAGGTTCACACACATAAACACAAACCCACCAAAAATGAAAAAATAAAAAATCCCACCGCGTGGGCTGGTGGTGGTGGGCTGGTGGCGCAAGAGGCTCGGTATGATTTGTGGCGCCGTCGGTTGGTGCCGTCGGCCATGGCTTGAGCCATCAGCCATTGTACCTAGCCCTCTAAGAGCACTGGGTATCGTTGGTGCCATGGCTTGGTGCCATGGGAATTTTTTACTGCCACGTCAGCAAAAAGCTCCATGACACTAGAAATCCCACGGCACGACATTTTAGAGGGCACCAGAAATTTTGGTGCCGTCAGCCAATTATTTTTTTTTATTTTTTGTATATATATATATATTAAATTAAACATACATAATATAAACTAAAATAAACTTCATTAATTTAAAAAACACACATTACATAATTAAATAAGGACTAATGGTGTAACCAAAATAAAGACTAAGGTTTAATGGTGCAAGAAAAACACTACAAGAGCAAATAATGTAAATTTATATAAGAACAAGGTTTAAAGTGAAAAATATATAATATACACATAAAAAAATCCTAATGAGTCTTCTTCCTTCTTGCTCCTTGCGTCACCCACCTGCAAAAGAAAGAAAACCTTTCTCAACACAAACACAAAAATAAAAAAGAAACCTTTCAATACCTACTAGCCATTATATTTGAAAAAGAAACCATGTTCCAGCGTTAACATTCAAAAAAAAAAAAAAAAAAAAAAAATCACCCACGGCGCTGAGCCATGGTGACGGCGCGAGCATGGGTACGGTGCGCCATTGGTTGTTTTGGGCTGGTGGTGATGGCGCCACCCACGGCACCACCGTACCCCATGCTCTAAAGTGTCTTGGCATTATCCTTCTTTTAATTTAGACATGCCTGGCCCAATGACTGCTGTGGTGATGTTATGTCTGATATGCAATTTGCAAACCTTGTGTCTTAGCATATCATTAGCACTTAAAGTTGTGCTTTCTTCTTATAATTGTAATGCGCCAGTAGCTTTAAGCATTGCTCTAATATGACAAAGACCTTGAAAAGCACTTGGTTGGCTCTTCCATTACTAGATACTTAGAATAAAAGATATATCATTATATATTGGGACAAAAACGAAGGCGAATGGAGTAATCAGTCTTTATTTTCTTTTTGTTAGGTTTAAGTCTGACGAGAATAATATTCTACAACTAGTAATTCATTTATTTTCAAACCGACCCATTTACTATCTATTATTTGATTGACTAATCCTTTATATTGGAATGGTTGAAGAGTCAAATGGTTTGGCAATTCCTCAGCACGGGATGAATCGAGAGAATTTTGAATTAGAGTTCTAGATTTTTGTTCATCCCTCGCCACAATAGTATCTCGGGGTTTGCAGCGATAACTTGGTATATCTACTATACGACCATTGACTAAAATATGTCTATGGTTAACTAATTGGCGAGCTCCCGGAATAGTCGGGGCCATACCAAACCGTAAAAGGATGTTATCCAGGCGCTTTTCAAGTGGACCAATACGTTGTTGTATACCTGCAGATATTTCTCTTTCTAACCAAACAATTACTAGTACACCTATTGTGATTCCTAATACAGGAGTAAAAATAGGGATAAGCATCCATATGATCCCATAGACCTCTTATCTTACCTGGGATCGCAAATCCCAAATTTGTCTATGAAGAGCGGATCTAATTGTATTAGTATCTATAATTGATTTCTTCTGTGTAATACTAATCGATAGGGCCTCATTGGTAAGTGCTACAAGATCTCGTGCATTGGAACCCATGGTTATGGACCCGAATCCATTAATATGGAACATTTTATTTTCCAAGTGAAATCCCCTAGTATATGAAAGAGTGAAAAAGTGCTTTCATGACATTGAATTTCTTATAATAAAAGTGCAATTGTTAATTTTGTTTGTTGTATGTTTGATTGTCTGTTAGGCACCACTTGCATGCCAGGTCAATAATTTGCTTGTTTCACATCCACGTCATTCTTCTAATAAAGATTAGTTTTCTTGAGAAAAAGATCATTCGAAGGTTGATCTTTAATCCTGAAGCTTTCTCAAGACAGTTAAGAAAAAGTAAGGTTTTTTGCATTTAACCTCGACCACTCTCCAAAGAATAAAGCATCATCCGCATATTGCAAAAGAGGAATATTTGTACCCCCCCCCCCCCCCCCCCCCTCCCCCCTCTCCCAATAAAGTTATGATTCAGTTTATGAAAGTGTATGGTATTAACGTGGTCATAAGGTTATGCCTCATCTACGCAAGAAACAGTTTCCAATTGTTTTCTCGGTTTAGCTCCAGAATTCTTCAACATTAGAGTCACGAGATGGTCAAAACCACCCAATAATGTCAACAAGAGTCACAATATGTTTTTTAAGATACAAATAAAGTGAACAATACTCTCTGCTTGCTAAATGAAACTGCCTGGTGCCTACATTTAGCAAATAAAGTCAACAGACTCTCAGGAAATATTTAAGATTAATAGAGAAAGGCAATCTGAAAGAAATAAGCTATATCATTTAGCTTAAAACCACAAAGCCTTGTTTGAATCATACTTGGCTGAATTCATTTTTTTTTTTTTTTTTTTTTTTTTTTAATCTAGATCTAATAAGGGGTCGGGAAAGCCTAAACCTAATGAGCTAATATAATCAGTAATGGTCGATCCTTAAAATGTAGACTATGAATCTTGTTTCTAGGAGATGGGATTCAATGTGGCTGAGTTAAATAGAATACATAAGCAAATGATAGAAGGGCCAAAAGGGTTCACAAAATTTTGGAGAAGCTTTCAATATTCACCAGGCAAAGTTACCTACAGGAATAAAATTACATAATTTATGCATATAATTGCCAGTCTCACATAGATATTTCCTAGTTTACTTTTAAAAATGACTTACAATTGAAATACTCTTTTCGCCGCCAATTGCAAAGAATATAATTGGATGAATCTGTCAAGTTGAGTTTAAGCTTCAGTCATTTAGCTCTGTTGTTCCATTATAATCCCATGCTCATGAAACAAATACGCTTCAGACAAATGTATGCTCTAGCTCCACCAAAAAAACTGGATCAACCCACATTGAAATACAATAAGATACATAGTCAAGATCGTTCCAATTAAACTCCTGCACCCAATTGCAATCTTTGACACGGTAGATCAGCTGCTTGCAAGCGACTAACAGCACTCACATTCGAGCATGACAACAGCTTCACAAGCCTCTCCTTGAGAAAAGGAGAAAGCATCTCACAACCAATCAATGCATCAAATGACTGAACCACACCTTTTCTTTTTAGTACATCAAAAGCTGATGATACGCCCCTAATGATTAAATCTTTCCTCTCAATATAATACTGATCCACCAAAAGAAATAAAAATTCCAAAAGATTATGTGTCATCTCGATATATTTAGGTATAGAGTTTATCATTAACAAAATACCAGGCTCAATATTCATTATATTATCAACTTCTTCGTTAAAGAAAAGCCAGTCAAAAAACAATGCCAGCTTCACATTCGCTTCCACATGATTCTTAGTACAGCATTTTATCAGCCAACCAATAACAGCCCATCTGGGAATCACATTTGATAGAATTATTTGATTACACGGGTGATGTGCACAACAAATAAACCTAACAATATCAATCACAAGACTCTCGTTGTCTTGAACATTAAGAAACTTCCTAGCAAACCAAATTTGGTACCGACTTTGACTTCCTAATTTGACACTTGTAAGCAAAAACCGCAACTGACTTTCCATCTCAGGTGTAATACGAAGTAAAAAGTAACGGCTGGAAGTCCTAACCTGATACAACTGAGAAACATCTGAAAAACCAAACGTTCTAAAATTAGCAGGCTGCAATAACAAGTCTTTCCATAAATCACGAAACTCAGGTACATGAACTAAATCCTGAAGAAGCCGAACCAAATCCCGACCAATTTTCAAACACAAATGAAACTGCTCCTTAAAAACCCTAACACAAAACTCGATCTCCTTCCGCTTCAAAATCTCAACTTTTGAATCAAACGACAATCTACAATGATCAGCCAATAACCTAAGGAACACATACAAACCACTCGATAACACCAACGGCTCTTCTTCCACTAAACAATCCCACTTCCCCATAAAAACGCCAACCAGCTCCAAACACAACCATAAGTTCGCATCACTAAAATCACCACCACGAATTTGCCTCAACAACGCCACCAACAAACCATCAACCCCAACCGCCGAAACATCAATCATTTCCAAACAAACCCAAATCAACTGAATTTTCACACTATCAAAAACCTTAGTATACAATTCATTAACAACCCTTGTAACTAAACTAGTGAAAAAACAATACCCATCAGTTACAATGGCGTGTAAGTGCTTAAAATGTAGTTTAGCCAAATGGGTATCGGTTAAAATGGCGTAAAGTATAGCGCGGTTAATATCCAAGTATTCGGGGTGTTTGCGGATTGTTAAGGGAAAAGGGGGTCTTAATTGGGGCTCTAAAAGATGAAAAGCTTCACTAAGAGAGGTGTCAAATGGGTTATCAGCTTCATATGGATTAGCAGCTTTGTTTATCAATTTAGATGCCATAATCAATCAAAAGAAAGAAGAATGTTTTATTGGATTGAATAATGAATAGAAAGACTTACAGGGGTTTGACCGTTATAGGGTTTATGGAGGAGGAGGATACTGGGTGACTCTGGCTGGCCACTACTCAAAATAATATGAGAAAATTAAAAGGGCCAAAAAGTTAAGTTTAAAAAAAAAAAAAAAAAAAAAAAAAAAAAAAAAGTTACAGAAATAACACGCATTCTTTAATTGGTTATGTGTGAATGTGCGACTTCATTATTTTTTTAACACGTGTCAAAAAAAAAATACAATCTCAATCATTAGCATATTGGGTAGCCGCCATTCGCACATTCGCACATTTGTTTATAAAAATCAAATAACACGTGAGGTACAAATGTGCGAACTACAGATGTGCGAATTGCGGCTACCCCATGTTCTAATGATTGGGATTGTACTTCTTGTCTAGACACGTGTTAACAAATTAGTGGGATTGCACGTTCGAACATGACCATTTATGGAATGTGTGTTATTTTTGTATCTTTTTTGTAAAAAAACTCAACTTTTTCTCCCTTTTTGAGAATTTTTTCTTATTTTAAAGATCCGTAGAAAATAATAATCTTATTAATAAGAGAATTACATCATTTTGGAGTGATTTTGTAAAATCATTCTTATTAGAAAAAAAATTGGACCAATAGAAGAGCTTCATTTTGACACATATGCAAAATCAAGTAATATGATTGACTAATAAAAAGTAAAAATTGAATTCATTTTGGTTAAACTTTAATAAATTTGAAGGAGAATTTGATTGAGGAAAAAACACATAAAAATATAGGCGTCAAATTTATGAAATTAAAAACTTAAAAAAAGATTAGGTAATTAATAAAACTTTAATGGTTGAATTTTAAATATATTATATAGAGTCAAGTGTAAAATTATAAGTCTCCATGTTTTTTAATAACTTTAAATAATAAATAACTAACCCCTTGCACTTTATACCCCTTATACTTTATTAATTTTGTTTACAATTACATAAGTATTAAAATTAGCTTGAGAATTTCATCTATTTAAATTACAAAACTTTGTAAATATATGAATTAGTTTTAATATACGTTAAATATTTTTAAAATAAATATTAGTTTTAAACTTTCATTTATTAAAAAAAATATTGTATACGTTAAATAAAGGACTCATGTTATGTTATTTAAAAGTTTAATCTATGCGTACACGGGTTTGAATATTAAATACGGCTAAATTATTATTAACAGTACTATAAATATTAAATGTTAAGCACGAGTGACTGTGATATGAATATACGCGATTATACTTATAACAACGACTCATGTAATTGTTATTTAATTAAAGTTTAGATACGGATATCCTGAAAAACATTTTTAAAAAACTTTAAGGAGTATATTTTCACTTCATCAACGCTTATTATGTGCTACTAAACTCGCGTATTTTATACAACATGATACCAATAGTTAAAGTTAAGCAACAATATCAACCTCAACCTCAACATCTATGTCAGCTAAATAAAAGTTTATATACGGATATCCGGAAAAACATTTTTAAAAACTTTACAAAGTATATTTTAATTTTATTAACGCTCATTATGTGCTACTAAACTCTCACATTTTGTACACCATGATATCAAATATACGCGATAGTACTTATAACAATGACTCATGTAAGTATTATTTAAATTTGGGAGAATTACATTTATATCCTTCTTAAAGTTTTATATTACATAAATATCCTTCTCAGTTTCGTAATTACATAAATATCCTTCCCAAACTTTTGTAATTACATCAATATCCATCTCAAACTTTTGAATTTTAATATATATCCAAAAATCAATTAAATCATAATTATATTAATTTTAAATTCTGAAACTATTATTTATCTTTTATGTTGATTATATTATATTGTTCATGTATATTTTTTGCCTCGAGTTATAAAAGTTTGGATATAGATATGAAAAACGTATTGTTCATATATATTTTTTGGCCTCGAGTGATGAAAGAACATGTTAATTTTTGGATATTATGAGACTTTTAAAGTTTATGAAGGATATTGATGTAATTACAAAAGTTTGGGAAGGATATTGATGTAATTGCAAAAGTTTGAAAAGGATATTGATGTAATTACAAAAATTTAAGAATGATATTGACGTAATTACAAAAGTTAGAAGGACATTGATGTAATATTGAACTTTAGTAAAGATATAAACGTAATTGCCCCTTTAAAGTTTATATACGGATATCCGAAAAAGCATTTTTAAAATTTTTTATGGAGTGTATTTTAACTTCATCAACGCTCATTAGGTGATACTAAACTCGCACATTTGTACACCATATATCAATAGTTAAAGTTAAACAACAACATCAACCTCAATATCTATGACAGCTAAACAAAGTTAAATCTTTCATCCAATAATTTTTTTTACAAAATATTAATAGATATTAATACATAATGAATAACTCATGCATATTTATTAGTTGTACTTATATAACAATTTTCGCAGATTGGTTTGCAGCAGTAGAGTTGGACAAATCAATGTCAGGCTTTAAGGACGTATCCTCATTCAATGGTACCCGGCTTATGGGGTCTAATAACACGATTTTTCTACAAGGTCTCCCAGGTTTAAACTATATTGTGGCCGAAGCAAACGGGAAAAACCCAAAGAAGGATCTACGTGTTCCGGGTATGCAACAATCAGTTATTTCTTTCACAAAGAAGAATATCCCTGGGCTTGATATGGCTCGAGGTGACGAATTTTCGAACAAAGTCTATTTCAATGGTTTAGAATGTTCGGTTCCTCCTGTTCTTCCGATCACGGGCCATGGTACACGAATGACGATTGCCTTCAGTTCTGTTTCTGCTACACTCATTATAATGTTGTTTTTACATAACTTACTTTAACACATTATTTGTTATCACATTTACATATTCTTTTTTGTAATATAAAAGTTAAAACATCTAAAAGCATTATACACAATTGTTAAACAAAATTGTTTGTTCAGTAACTTCATAAACGAAAACCAAAATAGAAAAAACATCCAATGTACTAAATAGTCTAAGCTATATATGACCAAGTCAATTAAAATGTATGATTTGAGTCATAGGAAGCTAACATAATTGGGTCAAGTTGTAGCAATTCATCAGTGTTCAGAAAGTCGTTCGGATCGATCACTAGACCATTATCCATTTCAAACTCTGGCCTGTAAGCACCAGCCTAGATGCTTGAATCTTGCACAGTAAAAGGATGATGCATTTCAGTTATGGGTGGAGTTCTTATAAATGAGTCATTGTACGGAACATAAGCACCACTTGAAACCTGGTTGATAGAATCTTGAACTATAAAATGTTCTTGCGTTTCAGTGATCGGTTGAGTGCTAATAAATGAGTTGTTGTCTTCGATCACCCGACTGCAAGCATTACTTGGAACATGGGTTCTAAAACTTTTCTCCGTAAAATGTTGTGGCATATTTTTGGATAGCTTTCAGAGATTTAACCTGTATTTCTGAAAAATAAAGATATAAATTGTTAACTGTAAATTGTTATTGAAGCTCAACAAATAAACATGTACTTTGGAGTGAATTTCGAACATGTAGATGGCTTGCAACGTTTTCCCTTCTAAGACCAGGAACATTCATTAGCTACAATATCTTTTTGGGGATTGCGTCTGTAACAAAAAGTTACAATATGTTCATATATCACTTATAAAATCGGCTGAAATTTTTTTTTTCTGGTGGCAAGCTACGTGATCGAAGTGCGGAAGAATCATGGGAACTCATAGAAGATCTTGCTCTCTATGACAACGAAAGTTGGAATGATCCCCGTGATTTGAACAAAACGGTCAAGGCAATATCTTTACCTTCGAACAATTCAAGCACTCCCGACCGTAGGATCATGGAACTTGAAGACCAAGTCAAGTTTCTCATGAAATCCTACGACGCTCCTAAACCTTCAAGTCAAGTGAACAAAATCACTTCTGCGTGCGAATTATGTAGTGGTCCCCACGACACTCGTGATTGCATGGAACTCCCCGAACAAGCTTTTTCGGATTACGCATCCTCGCGTACCGACGGAGCGGGAGACAAGTGGTACACTTTTAATCCCGAGCCAAACCCTTATGGTGATTCATACAATCCCTCTTGGAAAAATCACCCGAACCTTAGGTGGAAACAAAACCAAAACATGCCCCAAAACAATTCTTCCACTCCACCTAATCGTTATCAATCAAGTTGTCCACCTTCTAACCGTACTTTCAACAACAATCATTCCAACAACTATGGTGGTACCAATAATCTTGAAGGATTGATGTCCAAATTTATGGCATCTCAAGAAGCTCGTATAGCTAAGTTTGAATCCGAATTCAATCAACAACAAACGGAGATGACCAATAAAATTGACAACTTTTTGAAAGCCCTCAACAACCAAGTGTTAACTAAACCAAATAAGAACACTAGGAACACTAATAGTGGAACACAAGTTAAGGATCCCTCATCATCCAAGCATGTCCACTTTGTTAATGTCGTGACTATTAAGCCAATCGATAAGGATAGGGAAGAAGATGATGTAGGTAGGGTTGGACTTTGATGACGTATAGTCCATATTCGGGTCACGAACCCGATTAATGAACATTACTGAGACCCAAACCCACCACGAGTGGGCTATCATAACAATGATTGGGCTACCATACTAACGGTTTGGGCTTACGAAAGCCCAAACCCAAAAGTTATTTATGGTTGTGATATGGATATCTCTTATTTAAGGGATATATATCAAACCGGATATACACCAAAGAGTAAGGAGCATGTATCCAATAAGGACTACGTGCCTATATAAACAATGTCATAACTCTCGTTAAAGGTACGACTTATAACCCTAACTCTTCTATACAACCCTAAAACCGATTACTTACTCTCACGCCAGAGGATAATCGTGGGAGATAATCCCACGATAAGCCTAACGGTGTTTGTTTGCTTTCTCAGTGCGCAGGTTTCAAGCATTAAGATCTGATTGGTACGAGAACATGAGTCCAAACAAGGAACGCCCAACTTTTGTATCAACAAGTGGCGCCATCCGTAGGACCCTACACTAAGAACTAGAATGACGAAACACAAAAACTCAAACCAGCGGACTCCGCAGTTGGAAAAAACACATGGTGACCCCCAGAGAAAGAAACATCAGGATTCGACCTCTAGGCAGGCCTCTGGGACAACCAGTGCGCCCGATCACCAAGAATCAGACATAACTCCAATTCTCCCAACGGTGGAATTACCCACAGGGATCAGCCAAGCCACTACGGTGACCCCAAACGCTAAAGATCTTCAGCTCACTCTTTTCACTACTCCCCATCAAACGGCACCCACTGCGGACAACGCTGTGCCACCAGGCGCGCCCAATCGAGATAGGGGACCTAATATGGAGACAGACATCCTCGCACTGGAAGAGGATGCGCCTGAATTAACGCTAAATAATTTTGTATCTCAAAATTACGAACCTTTAACTAACCTCATGCAAGAGGAGGCAAGGAGAAGGTCAAGTCAGAGCCTACATGCCCGGCTTAACTTTAACCCAGAAACATCCCCACCGCGCTACCAGGAGCGCGAAAACAATGAGAGGCGTACTAATGTCCACGCTAGACTTGGTACAGCATTTGATTCACAATACTCAGAGGAATACGAAGACAATGAGAGGCGTACCAATGTCCACGCTAGACTTGGTAATCGCAGGATGCAAGATAGACTTGGACGGCAATGCTCACCGAGCGAGAGCTCTTCAAGGTCGGGAAGCAGAAGAATCCATGATAGACTGGGGAGACAAATTTCCCCAAGTAAAAGCCCCTCAAGCTCGGACTCTGAGGAAAAACGGCGCAAGCGCCGCAAAAGGGACAATTCCTTCTCAAGCAACTCCTCGGACAACGAGAACAAAGAGACAGGACACTGGAAGTCCAGAGGAAGACATCGCGAGGAAGAAGATGTAGATATATCTCTTCCTTGGCGTCGCCAAAAGATTGATGCATTCATGCTACGCATCAGCGATTACTCGGATAACAGGAGAAGGCGCATGCCCGCTAATGTTAAAACATACGATGGAACGGGTGATCCTGATGACCACCTAAAAAATTTTGAATCAGCTGCTACTATCAAAAATTGGCCACAACCTGTGTGGTGTCATATGTTTAATTCCACATTAGTAGGGAATGCGCGAACCTGGTTTAGCAAGCTTCCACAAAGAAGCGTAAACGGGTTTGAAGAGTTGCGAAGAGCATTTCGTTTAAACTTCACTCAAAGAAAGAAGTGCGCTAAGAACCCCGTTGAACTAGCCAGAGTAAAATAGCGCCAGGGGGAATCCACAAGCGCTTATATGGAGCGCTACAAGGATGAATGCATACAAGTCAAGGCGTGCCCCGAAGTGCTCAAGATCTCAGGGTTCATGAATGGGATCAATAACCCAGAGCTAATAAGGAGACTCAATGATAAGGTACCTCAAACCTTTGATGAACTAACGAAGCGCACTAGATCCTTTATCCAATGGGAAGCAGCTGCTGCGGATAGCAAAAAAGGTTACTCAACCTACAGGCCACAAGAACAGCCTAGGAAACAATCCAATGACCAGAGTTGCAGCCGCAGCAGAAACTACCGCAATCAAGGAAGTGGACGGGATAACGACAAATACACTCCACTCACGAAAACCCCAAGGGAGATATTCGCGAAAGAAGGAGCAAACTTCCCAAAACCCCCACCAATACGCACGCTAGAGGATAGGCGCGTAGGAGGCGGATACTGCGAATACCATGGACAAAAGGGTCACACTACCAACGAATGTGTCCAGTTGCGCCAACTAATTGACAAATTAGTGAAAGAAGGTAAAATGGATCACCTCATTAAAAACATCAAAGAGGGAAAAGATAGACAGAGGAATGGGGACAAAAAAGAGAGACCCAAGGACAAGGCAGACACAATCTACATGATACAATCATGGCAGCGAAAGACAAGACAAAAGGTCAGCCAAAAGTTTTCCAAGGGAAGCGGAATCTCTTTCCCCACTCTGACTGCGGACAACGCAGTAGTGGAACCGCTCACCATCGAAATACATATGGGGGGTCACGACATCCACCGCATGTATGTTGATGGAGGAGCATCCGCAGATATTATGTACGAGCATTGCTTCAAGAGGCTACGACCTGAGATACAGAGTCAGTTAATTCCAGCCACGACGTCGCTGACTGGCTTCGCAGGAGAAAAGATTTGGCCCATGGGGCAATTACGCATACTTGTGGTAGTTGGTAATGAACACCACTCTACAACAGCCTGGATGAACTTCATGGTAATCAGGTCTCCTTCGTCATACAATGGCATTATTGGAAGACCAGGAATATCAGCTATGCATGCGGTACCATCTACAGCTCATGGGATGCTCAAATTCCCAGTAGAAGGAGGAATTGTTACCCTCTACAACGCCACTGCATCCCCAAAAGAATGCAACGCAGTGACAAATGAGACCCCGCGCGCCCCAGAGCAGCACACAGCCAAAGTGGCAAACCTGAAAGTCGTAATTCACCCTGACTACCCAGATCAAGAAATAGCAATTGGAGGGTCACTGTCCGACAAGGGCAGAGCGACTGTATGCGCACTCTTGCAAAAGAATCTAGATATCTTTGCATGGGAACCAAAGCACATGACTGGAGTGCCACGAGCCATTATGGAGCACAAGCTAGAAATCCGACAAGGATATCCTCCAATACGGCAGAAAAAGCGCGGCCAAGCCCCAGATCGCGCAAAAGCCATCCTGGAGGAAGTACACAAGCTTGTAGACGCAGGCATTATGCGGGAAGTCTATTACCATGACTGGCTTTCCAATCCAGTGATGGTAAAGAAGAGCAACGGCAGCTGGAGAATGTGCGTGGATTTCACTGACCTTAACAAAGCATGTCCACAAGACTGCTACCCGCTACCAGAAATAGACTGGAAGGTAGAATCCTTGTGCGGATACCCCTTTAAATGCTTCCTAGACGCATATAAAGGGTACCACCAAATCCAGATGGCCAAGGAAGACGAAGAAAAGACAGCCTTCCACACAAGTCAAGGGGTCTATTGTTACACAAAAATGCCCTTTGGCCTAAAGAACGCGGGGGCCACATACCAGCGGTTAGTGGACAACGCGTTTGAGAAGCAAGTAGGTCGTAACCTGGAGGTTTATGTTGATGACCTTGCCATAAAAAGCCATACTGAAGAAGAATTGGTGCGTGACATCGAGGAAACGTTCAAAACATTGGGAAAAATCAACATGAAATTGAATCCCAAGAAGTGCACTTTTGGAGCCACAGAAGGCATGTTTCTTGGGTATTTGATAGAACCTGATGGCATTAAGCCCTGCCCAGAAAAAACAAAAGCAGTCATCGAACTCCCTTCACCACGCACACTGAAAGAAGTCCAGTTACTAAATGGGAAATTAGCTGGGCTAAATCAATTCTTGTCCAAGTCAGCAGATAAGTCACTCCCTCTCTTTAAGACACTCACGAAGTGCATAAAAAAGGGAGACTTTCGTTGGACTGCGGAGGCGGAAGAAGCTTTTCAACAGCTCAAACAACATCTAGCAGCACTTCCCAAGCTTGCCGCACCCCGACCAGGGGAAGAGTTGATCATGTATCTATCTGCAACTCATGGAGCAGTCAGTGCGGTGCTATTGATAGATAGGAACTCCGTTCAAACACCAATATACTTTGTAAGCAAAGCACTCAAGAAGACAGAGACTAACTATACTGCCATGGAAAAGCTGGTCATAGCTTTAGTATTCGCAGCTAAGAGACTGCGCAGATACTTTCAAGCACACCCAATAGCTGTAATTACAGACCAACCCATCAAACAAGTTATCTCTAAACCTGATGCGTCGGGACGGCTACAAAAATGGAGTGTGTTATTGAGTGAGCATAACATCTCTTATAGACCACGCACTGCGATCAAAGGATAGATATTGGCAGACTTCATCATTGAAAAGCCAGATACTGATACTCCACCTCCAAAGAGTGAGGTAACGCTATAAGAACCATGGGTCCTATTCACGGACGGATCTTCGTGCGTCGATGGATCAGGCGCAGGCCTTATCCTCACTAGCCCAGATGGAACGGAATTCACTTACGCACTTGTGTTTTGAATTCTCATCCACAAACAATGAAGCAGAATATGAGGCCCTACTTGCTGGATTGCGCATTGCAGCTCGAATGGGTGTACGCAACCTAGAAGCAAATGTCAATTCCCGATTAGTGGCCAATCACATATCAGGCGAATACGTGGCTAAGGTGGAACATATGATCCAATACCTCGACAAGACCAAGTCCCTAATCCAAAATTTCGACAGGTTCACCATAAAACATGTCCCTAGAGGAGAAAACAGAAAAGCAGATGTGTTGAGTAAAATCGAATCTACAAGCTTTGCGCACCTGTCAAAACAGGTATTGGTGGAAACCTTAAAGAATAAATCCATCTCTGAGATGGAAATTTCCATAGTGATAGATGAAGAGAATCCTACGTGGATGACACCTATCATAGAGTTCATAAGCAAAGGAATGTTACCCCAAGAACAGAAAGACGCTCGACGGATACGACGCACAGCACAGAAGTTCGAACTTTGAGACGGTATCCTATATCGGCGATCATTCCTACAACCATGGCTTCGGTGCTTTGGACCTCTTCAGGCAGATTACGTACTCCGAGAGATCCACGCTGGGTCATGTAGCATGCACTCAGGACCACGGTCCGTTGTGGCGTGAGCCTTGCGGTCCGGATACTATTGGCCTACTATGCACCGCGATGCGCGAGACATGATAAAAAGATGCAGCGACTGTCAGGTCCACAGACCCATCCCGCGCCGACCACAACAAGAGTTGACACCTATCACCTCACCATGGCCATTCTATAAATGGGGCATTGATATTGCAGTCCCCTTTCCAGTCGCAGCAGGGGGACTAAAGTTCCTCATCGTGGCTATAGATTATTTCACCAAATGGATTGAGGCAAAAGCAGTGGCAAGTATCACAGGCAACCAGGTCAAACGCTTCATTTGGGACAACATTGTATGCCGCTTTGGCTTACCTGGAGAAATTATTTCGGGCAACGGAAAATAATTCTGTGATAACCCATTCAAAGACTAGTGCGCGCAGTTAAATATTACACAACACTTCGCGTCAGTCAAGCACCCACAAACCAATGGCTTAGTTGAACGCGCGAATCGTAGCCTACGTGAAGGGATTAAAGCGCACCTCGACAAACATAAAGGACGATGGGTGGATGAATTGTCGCATGTCTTATGGGCGCACCGCACAACAATCAAAGTCAGCACTGGCGATACACCATTCTCTCTTGTCTATGGGACAGAAGCTGTCATACCAGCCGAGATTGGAATGCCAACTATCTGTACGGCGGAAGTCAATGGTATAACAAATGACGATGAGTGACGCATAGACTTGGATTTGTTGGAAGAAAGGCGCGAACGGGCAGCTATACGCGAAGCAAAGGCTAAGTCAAATATGAAGAAGTATTATGACGCAAAAGTCAGAAACACTTCTTTCAGGCCAGGAGATTTTGTATACCGCACCAATGATGCAAGCCACGCAGAAGACACGGGCAAGCTCGGACCCAAATGGGAAGGACCCTATGAGGTCACAGAAGCATTAGGAAACGACGCATATAAACTGCGTGATATGGAAGGTCACGAGCTACCACGCACCTGGAATATTTGCAATCTCAAGAGATGTTATCTTTAGGAAAGGCTACGGCCCACACACCGACAACTCTGCACTTTAGTAGGTGCCTAATAAATGTCCGTGTATCTACATTTTCTGTTTTAGGAATTTGTCTTTTATCTATTTTTTAACTTGCAAGAATTAATAAAACGTTGTAGTTTCTAGCTAACTCCACAACACATTTAAACATTATTGCTTACATTTGTATTTATGTCTCAATACTATTACTTTATATTTTTACCTACATGGCGTGCATGCACCTATTAAGACCCACGACGGCAGAAAGGATGAGTAAACCTAATAAATAACTCGTTGAGTAAGAGGGTTGCAAACCCATCAACATAGGATCACGTATCCTTGCTAAACACTTTGCTATCAAGACGTTGAAGCAAGTTTAACGTGCATCCCACGAAGGATACGCAATAACGCACACTGTGCACGTTTAGAAAATTAGGAGCCAAGACTCTTGGTCCCTTGATATGGTATTTGCAGTACGCTGCAAGATTACCCATACACTTATGAATTTTTACTCACATATATTTATTAAGTTATGGTCTTAATATATATTTTTCTAAAGTATGTTGTAATTTTTACTCTTGGAAAGTCTTTCACGTCAAAGACAAATAATCTAAGTACAAATGATACAAACAAAACGTACAAACGTCCAATATTATTATTCACCAAAAAAAAACCATGAGTTTATACAAGTTACTAAAACAAAAGATAATGATATCTACAGGCTGTGAGGGCGTCTATGCCGTGAGCTACTAGCTGTAGACACCAACTCCCCAGCCTCACTCAGCCTTCTCAACAGGCTGCTATCCTCCTGAGATACCGTCGGTACACTGACGGGAATCCCATCAGACCTGGGGAGATGGGTTGCGCCAACACCGCAGAGAATAGCCTTCCCCTCCACACCCTTCTTACGAGCAACCCTGGTCAAATGGGCCTCTAAACATTTCTTCAAAGAAATATCCTTCTCAAGGGCGAAGGGATTGAGCATATGGCGGGGGCGAGCAAAGACAAGCACCTTCAGCTGCGACTCATCTGGCTTGAAAAAGAAGTCAGGTTGCGCCTCCGCATCTTAAGCTATGTGTTTGGCCAGAGTCAGGCCCTACATGATCACACTGATGGGATAATCTTGATCACGCTCTAACCGGGCGATATGAGGAAAGTCGAAGACCTTCATCTTCTCCATGGCCTCCACCAGCTCATCAAAAGCATCCGCCTTATACCCAGGCACTTCTGCAAGCGGCACAGTCAGCATCTTGCTCTCATGAAGCTCTTTCGCAGCCTGGGCCTTGCCACGTGCCATGGCGCACTCCACAACCTTCCCAAAAGCCTCTATAACCTCCGGAGACTCCAGCGTGCCCATGGCAGCCAAACGCAGACCATGGCTGATCAACCACCTGTAAATACAACAACGCACGCGTTAGAAGATGAAGAACATTAAGGCACATAGAGTGGAAAAAAGGATTCACAAAGAAAATACGTACCTGCGCTCAGCAATAGTAGACATAAGATGAGGGTACAACTCCTCATCGTACTCGATACTCAACTTGCGCAGCTTGCTCTCCTACACCTTCAGAGCCTCCTCCATACGCTGGCAGAATTCATCGAGATGGGCAAAGTGCTGGGCTCTATTCTCTTGGAGGTACCTTAAGCCCCAAGCGCAGTTGGCCCTGTGTTGGTCAGTCTCAGCACGCTCTCACTTCACCTTAGCCATCAAGGACAGCTTCTCATCCGCGAGTCTCCTAGCATATGCAGTTGTGGACTCTACATCTGCTCGCGCATTAGCCACCTACGCCCTAAGCAGAGCAATCTCCTCATCCTTCTGAGCGAGACTGCTACCTTCACCAACATACCGTGCCTTAAGCTGAGTAACCAACTCAGCCTGGCGCTCAGCAGCCGCACCCAGCTCCTCCATCAGTTGTTGCGCAAACATCTCCTCATTCACCTTTAACGGCTCCTCCACATGCTCATGAGCCGCTTGAGGTGGTACCGACCCCTCGACAAATGCTGCATCACCCCCTGCAGCACTGTCGCTACACGCAAACACAAAGAAGTCATGAAATGGCACTGCGTAAAAAAACATATATATATATATATATATATATATATATATATATATATATATATATAAATGCTCAAACAATGGTTACTTACGAAGGAGGTGAAGTCTCAGCATTCTCCTGCGCAGCAATAGACAATGACGTCTCCTCATCTATGGACTCATCCACAATGATGGTATGACGTCTGCGCTTGGAGGTACCCTCACCACCATCATCAGCAGCTTTGCGCTTCGCACCTTGGCGCTCCTCTTCAGAGTCAGTGTCCACTTTGAGGATCCCAACACTAGCAGACGACTCAGCGCGCACGAGCTCAGGCGCCACCACTCCCTGCGCAGGAACAGTCTGCACTGGTGTCGCATTCACAATAGGCTGTGATGCGTCAGAAGACTCTTCTCGTGCAAGCTCCAGAAGGCGTCCAGCGGTAGCCTCCAAGATAGGCATTTCACCTTCCCTCAAGGGGCACACGCCCACAGTCACCTGCCTAGGCTTTGTTAACTTCACCACGGTAAATAGATCCATCTCTGCGCAACACATGAACGAACAAGAGAAGAACAAGTTAGTTGATAAAATCAATATATGCAAGAAAGCTTACATTATAAGCACGTGGATAAGAAAGGACAAGCACCCACCCCGGCCGCTTCCATCCAAAAATGTTGGCACTTCATCACTTCCCCCGAAGTAGTTGCGACTTATTCCCATGTACACCAGGAACTCCTCGGGATAAGAGTAGATTGGGATGCGGTTCTCATTAATGGTCTTCGCATCCTCCACGTTGTACGTACCGGGATCTGGGCGCTCATCCTTTGGAAGCCCCCCTTGAGTATAAAACTCAGAGAGCGTGGTGAATACCCTATCATCTATCCAAAAAAATCTTTCCCTCCAGCCCCTCAGGGTGTCTATTTTATCAGTATAACACTGATAGCCCCCTGGGCGCTTGGAAAACGTCACCCACCCGTTCGACCACGACGTGTGGTAAAACGCGTGGAAAAGGTTGATAGTAGGTTTTATTGTGAGTAAACGACAGTTTACCTCGAAATTCGTTATTTTTGCCGCACCTATACAGTGCAGTTGCGAAATATGCAGACGATAAAAGTTGAGCACGTCGCTCAGAAATAGGGATATAGGCACACGCTGGTTTGCGAACTCAAAAAAGCGCGTGTATACCCTATTTTCCCCTCAGGGAAGTCCGCGATACATGCGTCTGCATCCGGTAATTCCGGATGCACCGCGAGAGGAATGAAATAGTCGGAGGTGAACTGACGAAGTTCATCCTCGTCCATCTCAGAACGGAACTCTTCTAACTGACAGACCATTTTTACTAAAATGCGCACGCGTAATTACCTCTCGAAGATATTAGTTTTCTTGAAGAAGGATTTTTAATAGAGGAAATGGCATTTTTTCACTGTGGTTATAACAGTGAAACGGGGAGCCCCTTATATAGGGTTTTCCCCTTGCTTTGGATGGAGGACACGTGGATCCCACTATCTCCATCGTGTGGTTGGCATACCAACAGGTACATGCACTTTCTCACATATCTCAAGGGATACATGGGATAGTTTGAGACTAGATACATTGTATCCCCCTTTTTTGTCGGGAAATACTCGCTACGCTTGCTCCGCGGTAAAAACCTACGCATACTAGAGTGGGGGGACATGATGAAGTATAGTCCATATTCGGGTCACGAACCCGATTAATGAACATTACTTAGACCCAAACCCACCACGAGTGGGATATCATAACAATGATTGGGCTACCATACTAACGGTTTGGGCTCACGAAAGCCCAAACCCAAAAGTTATTTATGGTTGTGATATGGATATCTCTTATTTAAGGGATATATATCAAACCGGATATACACCAAAGAGTAAGGAGCACATATCCAATCAGGATTACGTGCCTATATAAACAATTTCATAACTCTCGTTAAAGGTACGACTTATAACCCTAACTCTTCTATACAACCCTAAAACCGATTACTTACTCTCACGCCGGAGGATAATCGTGGGAGACAATCCCACGATAAGCCTAACGGTGTTTGTTTGCTTTCTTAGAGCGCAGGTTTCAAGTATTAAGATCTGATTGGTACGAGAACAGGAGTCAAAACAAGGAACGCCCAACTTTTGTATCAATAGACTTAGTAGTGAGTCCAAGAAGGAGAATAATGAAGGGAAGTTTGAGGAAGTAGAAAATGTAGAGGAACACTTTTATAGGTTATGTAGGACCGAAAATATGAGTTATGTGATTCAGGAGGTCTAGGTTGATGATTAAGGATGAACTCCATCTTAGGTTTTAGAGAGATAAAGTAGAGAGAGGGTGAAGAAAAGGATAATATTAATATGAAGTGAAAGATACACAATATCCCACACCCCTCATGGAGAGTCATGAGGGGTATTTATAGGCTCATTACATAATAAGTTTGCCTAATGACCACTAATAGTCCCTGAAGTTACTACTAGCTACATATCTAGTCCATTTCACTTGTGTGACGTTATCTAAATAAAATAGCGAGGCTAACAATCTCCCTCCAAGATATCGTCACACGTGAATGGCTACAATGAGACCTATAAATACATAAACAATGTAAATTACAACAATAGTAAACTATATTGACGTTGTTGAAGCGCAGAGTCTTTGTAGTCTAGATATTGAGGCAGACTTGAAGTTCTTTTCATCCGACGATCTCGGCATTTGATCTTTGGCACTGACGGCACAGATCTTTGTAGCTCTGAACTTCAACTGTAACGGTCTAGTTAGGTTATTACTCCCTCCTAACTAGTGAGCCTTTTCTTTCTTTTTCCTGCTCCCTCCTGAACCGAAAACTCTCTTTTCATCACGCAGCAGATAAAGTAGATTCAAAAGTGTAGGCACATGGTTGGTAATACGCTCCGATGTACACATCATAAGTACTTCTTCGGTTCTAGTGTAAGCACAATTCCCTCGAACAACCAACGTACTAGAGATGAAACACTACTTCTTTTGGCATGTTCTTCTCCCTCCTGATGGTTGCGATTTATCGAAATCATCATACTATTTTATGTACATGCCATAATTACCCGTACTTTACACTTCTGATGCAATATAGATAGACCATGAAAGCATAATTTTTGAGTATATGTCGCAAAAATATACTCTCAATACTTTTCTCTCAAATCAACCTGTAATCGAACCTCCTTTGAATTCACCGACTAATAGTAATAACCACATGTGGAGACAACCCGATATGACCAACTTGAAAATGAAGTAAACATCCAATCTTGTGACTTAATGCTTCTACGATAGATGTGACTTAATACCTATACTGAGCACTACAGCGTAACTCCTTTAAGTATGAGGTTGCACGAAATATTCGCCACTTGAACAATCCACAACTTCGTGTGACACTGAGTACTACAACGTAACTCCTTTAAGTGATAGCTATACCGTGAGCACTACAACGTAACTCCTTACATCAGTAATAACTAGATTGTCAAGACTGAATTTTTTTAATTTGCGCAGACAAGTTATCTTCAAAAGTCGTGCATCCAACCACCCCTAGACTTTGAGATAAATAAGTACACTTTTCGAAATGCCACTTCAAAATCAAATCAATAATACCGTACAAAAACCCCGTAGTCATTTTTGTTAAACGAAATAATTCTAGCCGTGAATAATGTATCCCCGTGAATTTTTAAATAATCCAAAATACCATTCTTTATCATCAAATTATCAAACATATGTATCTAAACAATCAATTTAGATTACATAGATTGATAGTCCATGTATTGCAGCCCAACCAAATCATCAAACAAAAGTTTATTACACGCATGCATAAGCCCAAAACCAAAAGAATCTGATGGCCCAATCCAATCCACTCCATAACAAACACAATCAGTTGTTATAACTTCACTTACACACTTGACCTAAAATATATGGATGAATCCGCCCCCTCCAAAAGTTCTCTCACCAAACCTTATCTCCTCCACAAAGATAACTCATCCAAATCTGATCTCATTTCCATCAATCGACAAACACAATCACACACAAATCACTGAATAATTACCACGAATGAACAATCCAAACTTGAAAACATTTTCGTTTGTCTTATACCACGGATGAAGAACACCACAGTTTTGGCTTCAAGATCTTAATACGGGTCTCAGGTAGGTGATGTTGTTGTGTTGTGTTTTGTATTTGTCTTTTGAACGAATTGAAGAAACGAGTATAACAAAATTGTTAGAACTCATTCGTTATCGTCGGATATAAAATGAAGCATGGCTTCAATATGGATCTATGATGAGGTTGTTCAACAAAAAAATCTTTAGAAGATTTCTCAAAAAGTTAGAACCATTCTTAGATCTTGTTAATTATTTTTCAGTGTCGGTGAGGTTTGGAGTTCGAGTAGGATATAAATGGATTTGATGTTTGACGTGGGTTTGGATTGTTGTTGGCTATTAGTTGTTAATGTTTCAGGTCGTGTACTTCATTTATTGACTGTGGACCAATGATGTTTAAACAACTGAGGTCACATGAGTCTTTGGTATTTTTGATTGTGGTCAAAGGTCTCTTCTTCATCTTCTCTTCTTTGGTATTCTCGAAACTTTCTGATTTCGAAACATGTGGGTGATTTCGAAAGTTTTCTTTCAAAAAGATTCCGATAATTTTTTCAGCTTATCGAGAATTTTTTCAACTTATCGAAAACATGATTTATCGAGATCCACATATATCGAGATCCTCGGTTATCGAGATCCTCGGTTATCGAGAACCTGAGTTTCGAGAATCTATTTTCGATAATTTAGGGATTTAACTTCTCGAAAAATTAGTTTTCGAAAATATAGGGTATGAACTTTTCGAAACTTTCTTTACAAGAAAGTCCGACTTTTTTCGGCGATTATTCCGACCAAAAATTCCGGCCACCCTTTTTACCCAGTTTTCCGATGAGATTTGACCACTTTTCACGGTTAGGAACAAAACAAGTCACAAATATGATGTTACACAAAACTAATAACATGGGCTTAAAAAATCATAGGAAAGCAGCTTTGTGAACCATGTAACAAATACGAGACTTTTGTTTTGACCATTTGGATACAATAAGTATGAGATGAAACTGTTGTAAATAAAGATAAGGAAAAAAAATTTCCAGATCTGAAAAAATGTTAGAAAAAAACAGCTTCAAAAACACTATTCGAACCACAAAAAAATCCACAAGTAATAACCTGGCTCTGATACCAATTGTAGGACCGAAAATATGAGTTATGTGATTCGGGAGGTCTAGGTTGATGATTAAGGATGAACTCTGTTGGGAATAATCTTATTAGTTACCACGGCTAGTATGGAAGTTACAACTGATGAAGAATGCACTTGCAGTGGAAATTCATTACCACTGCAAGTACATATTATTGCCACTGCTGCCAGGATAACTATTAGGAAACTTGTATAGATAAATATAGAATAGATCTTGTGTATATCTTATTCTATTATCTTGATACGTATCTTGTAGAAGAGGACTCCTTGTGCTATAAAAGGAGGTCCTAGGTCTAGGGTTAGAGATATAACTCTCATACGTTTTCTAAAGCTTCAAGGTGTAACCCTAGTGATACAAAGATCACTCGTATTATTATTATTAATAATATTGAAGCTAGTCGTTTGTTACATACATTGTTCTCATCTTTATACAACTGTTTCATTTACAATCAAACTTCTAAGTATTACTAAGTAGATTCCGCATACTTAGTATTATAACTCAAAGTATCATACTAACACAGTTCAAGGTGTATAGATCCATCAAGTGGTATCATATTGTGCTTTTATATTTTCATAGTATTTTAAGGCCTTACAAGTTTTAGAACAAGCATTATTAGTATGTACCTCAGAGTCAGAAAAAGCCATTAGAGCAAGCTCAGTAGCAAGCATTGCAGACTCCGAATCATCTTCTTCATCCTGTGTCATAAAGCTCCAATCATAGCTCACTCCATAAATAGCCAATAGCACCTTTGGCTCTTCAGTTGTAGGTTATTTCTTCTTGTCTTGCTTGTACCAAGTTGACCTGTTGTCAGGTTTCCTTGGTTTCCTGCATTCTCTGGCAAAGTGCCCTATCTTATGACAATTATAGCACTCCACCTTCTTTTTGTCAAAACCTACTGTCTCATTGCCATTAATGGTAATCTTCCTTCCAGTCCTTTTCCAAAACTTCTTTGCCTTTAGGCTTAGTAATGCAACCTGCCATTTAATGTCCATCTCCTCCATATCATCCTCATCAATTTGATCAAAATCCTCATGATTGAGAATTGAACCACCCATCTGACTTGATAGAAAGGCATAAAAGGTAGAATCACTAAGTCCAGCAATCTGTCTTTTTGAGCTAGCAGTGGAAACACCTCCACTACCAGTGGAAACAATAATGTTAGCATCATCATCATCACTATCACTTTCTCCATCTGAACTATCATTAACAGATGATGATATGAGTGCTACACTTCCTGATCCAGTACTTAATTTGCCAGCTTTCTTCAATCTTTGTTCAATAAACTTTAAAGTTATTGTACAAGTCATTAAGCTTCATAGTCTCCAGATCTGGCTTGTCTTCCCACACTGCAACATTGGTTCCAAACTCAGAGGGTAAGCTTCTTAAGAATTTTAGATTGAGGTCTTCCCTTTCCACCTCAATTCCAAAAATAGTGAGTTGAGTAACAATCTTTTGTAGCCTTGTGAAGATGCTATCAATAGATTCATTACTTGTTGAACCAAAGTTTTCATAAGTCTGTTTCAGCAGGGTCTTCTGAGTCTTCTTGGTGGAATCATTACCACCAAAAACATTACAGATCTCCTCAAACAGAGTCTGTGCAGTCTTGTATTTGCTGAATGCTAGAACTTGATCTCTAGGAAGGGTCATCAACAGCAAACCTCTAGCCTTCAGATCATTCTTCAGCTGAAGTCTTTCATCATTAGTGACAGGACCAGTGTTAACCTTTGTTACTTCCTTGTCACCAACCATCTCTATGGAAGTACCAGGTTTGAAGGAATTACCACACATAATGATCTCCCAGAGTGTGTAATCTTGCACCATAAAGAATTGTTCGATCATTAGCCTCCACATCTCATAGTCATTCAACTTAAGCTTGGGAAGCTTAGCAGCAATGTTTGATTGACTAGTTTCTGTCTCCATTGAATCTTCCGAGTGAACTTTAGGGTCTTCTAAATCAAAGTATCAAAGCCTGTCTCTGATACCACTTGATGGATCTATGTAGCTCGAGGTTGTTTAAACCTCATATCATCTAGAAAAAATTATGTGTGTTTTCTTCTTCATCATCACCTCATGATGACCTTTCTGCAGGTTTTAGTGAAGGTTTGGGAGATTCTTCCAAACAAGGGAGGAAAACTGATGCTGAGACTAAGGGGAGGAAGATTGATTTTGAAGAATCTTATGGTTTTGGATGCTGATGCTGATGTTGTTTTTGATGATACAGTTGGAACCACTCAACCAATTACCACTGATGCAGAACTTGTTCCCACTGCAAGATAAGATATTCCCACTGCTAGTGAAAATGTTCCCACTGATACTCAAGCTGTTACCACTGCAGAAGAAGAAGTTGCCAGAAGAAGAGCATTTAAAGGCAAAGCAGTTGTGACTCAAATAGAGCAAGAGCAATCAAGAAAGATTTCAAAGAAGTATCAAGCTCAGATAGATTTTGATGCAAGAATGGCAGAACAATTAGCAACAGCAGAGATTGAAAAGAAGAGAAAACAAGAGAAGGATGAAGTTGCAAGTTTTATGAAAGCTAAGAGGTTGAATAAATTGGAAGCAGTAGTTGCAGAACCACTTTCCATTGTTCCACCAACCATTCTACATGAGAAACCTCCTATGTTTACTTATGTGCCTACAGAGGAAGAAATTGAGTTCATGATCAACAATGATTCAGTGATTAGAAAGAAAGCTATTGAACTCATTGCTAATACAACTCTTAATGAAGATCAAAGGTCTGCTCAGCTGAAAGATTTCATTCAAATGAAGAATCAACAGGCTCTTGATGATATCATTGGAGATGTTAGAAAAGGGCAAAAGAAGCCAAGGCAACCTACAAAGGCACAGATCATTGCTG
This sequence comes from Artemisia argyi, assembly GCA_030686995.1. Taxonomy (NCBI): domain Eukaryota; kingdom Viridiplantae; phylum Streptophyta; class Magnoliopsida; order Asterales; family Asteraceae; genus Artemisia; species Artemisia argyi. Next base: position 44,613,665 of record CM060705.1, on the reverse strand, counting down.
AGATGAAGACTTTTTGCTGTCATGTTGGAAATATGAAGATGACACAATTCAAAGGAATGTCACATGATCAAATTGAAGGTATTTATTATAGGACTAAAAGACAGGATAGTCATTTTATCCCTATGGATAAAGAACCTACATTTATGAAGCCAAAAATATCAGGAGTAAGTCTTGAATCCAAAGATGCAAAGAAATTGAAGACTCAGAAAACATCTCAAGCGGAAGAAGGTGCTAGCAAGTTGACAGAAGAACAAGTTTCAAGTATGATGTTCATAGAGACTGATGTGCTTAACATTGAACCTTTACAAACAAAATATCCAGTAGTTGATTGGGAAATCTATTCTGATGATTTTGGAGTTGCTTGGAAGATTATCAGAAGTGGAAGTGTCACAAGTATTTGCAGAGACTTTGAAGATATTGTTAGATCTTGTGATAGAGAGGACTTGGATACTTTGTGGAGGATTGTTCAAAATCAGTTCAAGAAAGATGAACTTGTTGATGTCAAAGCTAAAGAGTTATGGGTTCACTTTAGAAGATTATATGAACCTGATCCAAGTGACAGACATTGGAGATTTGAAGTTCATAACATGAATACTTTGTGGAAATTTTATGACTCAAGTTCTATACATCATGTATCTACTCAAGATGGAGTTGATGTGTTTATGCTTGCTGAGAAAGAATATCCATTAAGAGCAGGAGTTCTAACTGTTATGATTTCAGTAAAGCTCAGATGTTGGGAAAGAAGTGAAGTTATAGAAGATTTGCTGCAAAGGATCTATGATCAAAGTGTTAGAGCTGATAAGGAATTAAGAAGAAGAAGATAAATGTTTGGAAGAATTCCCATATTCTCAAATTGTTAACTATTCGAAGAAATTTAGTGATTGACATATCAATCATAAGTTTAGGGGAGGATTCATTTTAGGTTTTAGAGAGATAAAGTAGAGAGAGGGTGAAGAAAAGGATAATATTAATATGAAGTGAAAGATACACAATTTCCCACACCCCTCATGGAGAGTCATGAGGGGTATTTATAGGCTCATTACATAATAAGTTTGCCTAATGACCACTAATAGTCCCTGAAGTTACTACTAGCTACATATCTAGTCCATTTCACTTGTGTGACGTTATCTTAATAAAATAGCGAGGCTAACAGGTTACCTACCAAGGAAGAACGGGAATACCATAAGGATTTATTCGATAACCCCGAAACACCATATGTCCTTGGTTCACCAATCATCAAAGCGGGTGATCTCTCTAACATCAACATACCATGCAACATTGGGCATGTGCATGTGTGGAAAGCCTACATCGATCCTAGATCTCCCATAAATATTATGACTAGGACCCATTACAATTGGGTAATGAAGAAGCAACTAGGACCTAGGATGATTCCCAACATGGGTTGGATAAGTAACTTTGTGGGAAGAGTAAAAGGATTGCACGTCTTTGTAGGAAACTTCACTTACGTTACTGAATTTGTGATTGTAGAAGATATTCGTCCTGTAATAGATGGTTGCCTAAGTCAAGTAGTGTTCTGATGCGTGGGAATTGCACCAGGCTTTACCTCTCGATGGATCTCGAGAAGCTTACAACCCCCCACCAGGCAGTGTACCTGATCGTTGTAGTATAGTATAGTGACAAGTACCGGGGGATTGATCGTTCAACTCAGGAATAGTGTCGCTAGGATTAGAAAGCCTAAAAACTAGGTCTACAGGTGAGGGATGATTCTTTTTGTATTTTTATGTTTTATAAAAGCAAGTAAAAATCTCGGGTTTTGGAAGAGTGGGCGGAATTAGTTGCTAGTCAACTAACCCAATGACTAAAGATGCAATCAAAATAAAATAACAAAAATATAAATAAACTAAATTAAACTAGTGGTGTGAGCAATATATGGGAGAATTGTGTTTACTTAGATTTCACTACTCCCTAGATATCTTTTATAGGTTAATTACTTGTTACAGTTGCATGGATGACGGGTTATATTCCTTAATACCAATCATGGGGTGGCGTACTTACTTCCCCAATTCTATTGTCGAGCCGGCTAAGAAGCTCCTAACATGGGATCATTAGAATTCACTCATGCATTAAATACAACCATAAAAACCTAGTACACATCAGTTCATGTTTCTTAAGACGTTCAAGCAAGTTACACAATGGAGATCTGCCAGTTTTCTTAAGCCTAACATTGAAATCATTCATTCATTACAACTATAAACAAGCAATCAACCTATAATCAACATCTAGGTTTCATTACATCTAAGCAAACACACAAAAGATCTAGCCTAGCATGTTAAAATCAAGACAAGCATAAGATATATTCAAACAACACATAGACATATTGAATGAATTGAAAGAAAACTTATCTTAATTGAACATCAAGGGTTTCAAGGGGTGAAAACCCTTGAAAATACTGTTACAAACGACCTAGGGTTTATTAGGTTCGGCCCTAGAATTCTCCTCACAAGTTCCTCTTAATGAATGAAAATTAGAAAAGTATTTATAGATTTAAAGAGGTGACGGCGTCAAGAGTAAAATTCTGACGCCGTCATCTCGCCGCCAATAAAGTTCTCGGATTGCCTAGATCTGGATTTGACGCCGTCATGTGTATTTCTGCTCCAGGCCGTCACCAAATTTACTCTTGACGCCCTACTTCTGACGCCGTCACGTTTTCACTGGGCTGTCATCCATTTTGCTCCTGACGCCGTCAAAAAATCCTTCTTGACGCCGTCATCTACTGTTCCCAGCAAGGAAAATTAAGTCTTTGCCGTTTTCTTCACTTTTATGCTCCAAAAACGTCCAAAATGCTTCCTTTTCCAGAATTCACTCCCAAAGTACCTAAAATCACAAAAGGAACGATTTAGGGCAATATTTGATCAAATAAATTCCAATTCCGGCTTAAATGACCCCCTAAAAACGGTTCATTTTTCGCCTCATCATGTTCGGAAAGCCGTTTGTTGAGACCTCTAAGATGAATTATGGCCCATCTATAGGGATAGTTAGGTTCAAGGATGAGAATGATGAGATAGCTTACCAGATGCCCTATAAGATTGAACAATTCCGTCTTTTATCAAACATCAAAAAGGAACACAAGCAAGCGGTCTACTATAGGAATGATGAGGATAGACGTAGAGGAGTAGACTATGTTATGAATAGAATATTTGGTTTCTACAAGGAATGCTTGCAACTAGGTCCAGAATACAAAACCAAGATTGAAGATGACCTAGAGAATGTGACTAAGGACGAGGTCACGTAATAGCCTGTGACCTTGAGTCTAGCTACAAGACTCGTAAATAAAGAAAAACGCTTCTTAGGAGGCAACCCAAGTTTTATTTGCTTTAATTGTTTGATTGTTTGTTTGTTTGATTTTATTTGTTTCCGTATGCGTGCTTTATTTTTATTGTTTGTGGCTCATGTTTCAAAATAAATTGTGAAAATGCTTTATCTTGTTGTTTAACTTCGTCTTAACTTTATAAAAAGGTATTTCGCAAAAGATAAGTGTAAGGGAAATCTAAATTTGTTTCTAAGAACGAGCTGGAACATGAATCACAACAATATTAAATGAACATGCATATTAGTATTTGTGCGAGTCAAATGCTTGTATCGAGTCATAATGATGTTTTGCAGGAATTCCAGGAATTAAGGCGTGAGTTTTTCTAGAAATTTTCCGGAAACTTAACATAAGATTTCTGTCAGAGCACTCTGACGGCGTCAGGGTTATAACCTGACGGCGTCAGGAGTAAAAATCTGAAAAATTTTATGAGTTTTGTTTTTTTACCGGAGTCTTAAAGTTTTTGTTAATTCTTTAGTTTTATAAACTCCATGAAATCTGCAAATATTCATTCCACAAGCATTATATCCTTATATATAGATTGCCGCCGATTTTACGCGAGGTTTGCCTTGATTGTTTTCTCAGGTTTAACAGGTTATATTGGACAAGAAGATGATTTATATTTTTGGAGAGAAGCTTTCAACGTTCATTTTCTTGGAGGAGGATCTAACCATGTTACCACATTATCCACACCGAACAAATCAGGGGAGTATTTGTTTCATTTTTTTACCTTCATTACTTTTACATCCTTTTTATTGAACATTTGGGACAATGTTCAGCCTAAATATAAGGGGAGGGTAAATGATGATACCTTAGAGAATGAAATTGCACTTGAGTTTGTTTATGTAAAAGTAGGTGTGTAATAAAACTAAGAGAATTCCTTGTTAGGGCAATTTTAGCGCCAAATTTAAATTTTTTTACAACATTTAGGAGTGAAGCTTTAGCCTTAATGAGCGTCTCATGGATAGGAGTTGTATGACTAGCACGAAAAACCATACCACTCAAAATTTTCCACCCCAAATATGTGATGTTCGCCCCTAGATTTGTTAGGAAAAGATGCTTATAAGTGTACCAGTAGTACTTAGATTCTAGAACTTGCGTTAGTGAGGCATCCTGAGACCGCTAGTGAGACTACATTCGTGTAGTTAGGATTTACAACATGATAAGAGGCATTAAGATCACCCTTGTGTTTAAACCCGTATCATAATTACTTGACTAGTAAAGTCAATTAATTCTCCCACACCTTTGCATTGTACTCATTTTTAGTACACGATACCCCTAGTACACCCCTCCGAGCCTATCTTTTTCGTTTCTAACTTTAAACATTTTACTTAAAGGTAGAATTTGTTTACAATCCACCCCAAATGTACAACCAAATCGCCTTAGCCTTCCTTGTATGCACTCATCTTTAGTGCATTATTGTTACATGTTTAAACCCTTAGTTAATTATCTAATTGATTACATGGTTGCTAAGTCGTGTCATATCTTGTACATATTGTTTTGGGACGATTGGGACTCATGGGTAAAGTACTATTGTTATGGAGTAATGGGGAAGAACATCATTTATTACCCCCATATGCGCGTTAATCTTAAAAAGTACTCAAAGTGTTTTGATTATCTTAATTCGAGTCATTAGAATAGTTGATTGTAAAGTATGTAAAAGTTCAAGTGTAAGGGGAATGCAAATCCCCTATGATGTATTATTTTGGATGGTAGGGCAAGAGTGTATGAAAAAAAATTGAAAAATAAAGAAAAAGAAAAAAAAAATATAGAAAAAGAAAAAGAAAAATATACGGACTACCATCTCGTTTCCTTTTATGTTTTGTTAGTTTATGATTAGCTTAAGTCGAGTCGAGTCTTGACTTAGCAATGCCACATTATACATGTAATTGACCAAGATGATTAACTCGCCACCAGTAAAGATTGCCTTTATCCAACAAAACCGTATTTATCATATCCCTACACCTCACGTTATAACCCTTTTTAAAAGACCTCTTTGATAGTTTATCCTAGGTACTTACGCCAAGTGGTGGAAGTTTGATCCTTTCCCAAGCCTATGGTAATCTATTTGCTATAACAGGTAGTGAGAGATATTTTCCATTTTCATATTGTGATATATACTTTTATTACACCCGAGAGATGTGAGTATCTAAACACTATTTGTGAGGTGCTAGTGTATAATTTCCGTGCTTGTTTTGGTTGAAGTGGAACGATTATTTGTTGTAATTACTTTTATATTAGTGTTAAATGACCCCTAGCTTGTATTTTGATTATAATAAAAGCGCATTTGCTTGAGGACAAGCAAATCTCAAGTGTAAGGGTATTTGATGAGACGAAAAGTATAACGCTTTTAGGGGGTCATTTAAGCTCGAAGTCGAGATTATTTGACCAAATATTGCCCTAAATCGTTTCTTTTGTCATTTTAGGTACTTTTGAGAAGAAATTTGGAAAAGGAAGCATTTTGGACGTTTTTGGAGCGAAAAAGTGAAGAAAATGACAAAGTCTCCAAATCTTGCTGAAATTGGTACCTGACGGCGTCAGGATTTGCATGTGACGCCGTCACTCATGGACAAAGAGGTGGATAAATCAAATACACGTGACGCGCCAGAATGTTTTTTGGGATTTTATACATGACGGCGTCACCAAGGCCGTCAAGAGTAAATTACATGTGACGGCCATGAGAAGATTAACACATGACGGCGTCAGATCTGGATCTAGGCAATACGAGAGTTTTTATGGCGGCGAGTTGACAGCGTCAGGATTTACACGTGACGCCGTCAGACTTAAAAATCTATATATAGTTTTCTATTTTTCATTTGTTAAAGGAGGAGAACTTTGGGATAGTTTTGGAGAAACCCTAACACGATTTTTACCTTACTTTTAAGGGTTCCAAACCCATGTTTCATCCATGTTTAATTGAAGATAAGTTTTCCAATAATCATTCAACATGTCTATGTGTTGTTTGATTCTATCTTATGCTTGTCTTTACTTTAACATGCTAAGCTAGGTTTTCTTTATGTTTGCTTAGATGTAATGAAACTTAGTTATTAATTATTGGTTGGTTGTTTGTTTATAATTGTTGTGGATGATTGATTTCGATGTTAGGCTTAAGAAAACTGGCAGACTTCCAATTGGTAACATGCTTGAACGTCTTAAGAAACATGATCGGATGTGTACTACGATTAATTGGTTGTATTTAATGCATAAGTAACTACTAAGGATGCCATGTTAGGAGCTAGTAGTCGGCTCGACATAGGAAGAGGTAGAAGCTTATAGAGTTAGGGAAGATCGTACACGGCCCTAAGAATGGTATTAAGGACTATAACCCATCATCCATGCAATTGTAACAAACTAATCAACTAGTAAAAGATAGCTAGGCAGTAGTGAAGTCTAAGTAAACACATTTCTCTTATTATTGTTTTACTCCACATTTACTTTCATGTCATTTTATTTTATTTCTATTGCATTTGTAGTTATTTGGGTTAGTTGACTAGCAACTAATTCCGCCCATTCTTCCAAAACCCGAGATTTTTACTTGCTTTCCATAAAATATAAAAATACAAAAAGAATCATACCTCACCTCTAGACCTAGTTTAATTGAGTTTTAACCCTAGCGAACACTATTCTTTGAGTTGAACGATCAATCCCCCGGTACTTGCCACTACACTATACTACATCGGTCAGGTACACTGCCTGGTGGGGATTGCAAGCTTCTCAAGATCCCTTGAGAGGTAAAACCTTTTGCAAGGTTGCAAAACCACGCATCATCACCTCGATACTTTTGGAATAACTTCTTTTCATCCTGCAATTGTCTAACGTATCTCCCTCTTCTCCTAAAGAACTTTTTAAAGGCCATAACCGCCATTGCATATTCCTTGTCTTCACTTTCGAACATCGAATCTTCATCATCACTATACTCTTTCTTAGCTTTCAAGGCAAGAGATCTCACCCTCTCTCCTTTGCCTTTAACTATTTTCGAGTCTTTCTTCATTATCACTTCGTGAACCTTTAGATTACACATAAGTTCATCAAGTCAAAGTGATGTCAAATTATTTGATTCTTCTATTGCGGTGACCTTTGCTCTCCATTTAGAATGTAGAGCCCTAAGAAACTTCCTAACGTAATTCTTGATAGAATAACTTTCATCAAGAGCTTTTATACTAGTAATAATAATGTTTGTTGGGTATGATAAATCAAACCAATTGTCTCCGACAAGTATTTAAACATAAAATTGCCTAATGCACCTTCTGAAGGTCAGTGAACATCAAGTCTATGATAACGAGCAAAAAGTATGTCACTTCACAACTATCAAAGTGAACCTGATAGTTATCAGAAGTGATATACTCCCTGAGAGTTATAAGAGAACATGTCTTTCTGATTATTATTCAGAAGATGACTCACTGATAAAAATCAGTGAGTGTTGTATAAAGCTCAAAATGCCTGAATGGCTTTAGGGAAGTCAAAGACCAACTGAAGAAGGCAACCTCATGACCTGATGCTGAGTCAGGGAGTGAAGTTAAAAGGAGCTAAAGGCAACACTAGAGTCACTGAGATATGACAAATGTCTCTGTGACTCTGAAGACTTGATTCTGATTGCAACCTAAACCTCAGAACAAGAAGGGGGAAGCTTACACAATAAGATAAGCTTATCGATATATGTGAAACAACCATTGGAACTCTAAGTTTTCAAATGGGGAAGAGCCTAAAGTAAGATTCGGACTAGCTTACTAGGCACGTTCCTATCTATAGCAAGTAGAAAACTTACTATGCAACCCACATGCAACCGTTGTTTCCCTTACTATATACATCGAGGTCGTAATCAATGTTAAGTAGAGATTCCTACAATGAAAATAATACAAAGTACTATGGTTAGAATCCTCCTCTCCTAGGAACAACAAAGAAGCTAGCAGTTTTTGTTGTTTGATTTTGGAGAGTTCTTATTTGTCAAAAAACCGGGGTAGTTTTCCATAGGCTAATCTTTGTAAATCTTGTGGATTTATTCATTAATAAAGATTTATAATAGGTGAAAATGATATTGGTGTTATTAGCATGTCTGTGTCATTCTCAAGTAAACCCTACCTTCAAAATTTTGATGTTCATCAGTTTTCCTCACTTGCTAAAACTGATGTTAATATCTTTCATGGTTTGCATGAACAACCAATGGAGACCCAACAGTGTTAAATCTAGCAAATGCACTATCTATAGACTCATCTTTGGGAATAGTAAATTTTTTATATTGTTGCACAAGAAGATCGATCTTGTTATCTTTGACTTAACTATTACCTTGATGGGTGACTAGCAAAGTTTTTCAAATTTCTTTTGCCGTTTCACACATAAAAATTCTTTCAAATTTTTTCTTTGGCAAAGCATTGTAAATAACCATTTTAGCTTCGTTATTTTAAGCAAGTTTCTTTTAAGTTTAATTCTTTGTTTTTCATAAGGAACTATTTCATCCTTTTAATTTCCAGATTTCTTTCAGTATGTTTAAAATCACCCGAAGTAATGACATGCCAAAGATCTAGATCTTCTAATTTCACATAAGTTTCGAATCTATTTTTCCAATAGATAAAACCATCGTTTTCAAAAAATGGTGGTCTTTTCATAGATTGCCCTTCTAAATATTTGTTGGAATCCATAGATCGATTCAAGTTTTAAAATACAATATATTATAAAATTCTTGGTTAACGTAGCTCTGATACCAGTTGTGGAAAACTAAAAGGGGGTTTAAAAGTTTTTTCATTTTTATCGTTTAATATTTAAGCTTTCAAAACTTTCGATTCGAGTTTATATGAGATCAATCAACAATATAAACACTCAAGAGAATAAACCATAACTAATAATAACTACGAAATAAAGAATGTAAGATAACAGTAAAGAGTTAGAAAGATCAAACCAAACGACACCGTGATTTATTGTGGTTCGGTAATGAAAATCCTCTTCGCGCTACTCCACTCCTCGAGTACCAAACTCGATAGTTCACTACACTATGTTAACAAGCTCTTTTCAGGCGGAGAAAACCGTACACGTCACTTATACCTATTTTCGACACTAAGGCACTAAGCTAAATGTCGAGTTCTAATCTAACCAGAAACGATCTCAATACCATCTACCCGATCTTCACACAAACTACATAAGCTACAAGATCTACTTGATCTTTACACAATCTACTTGATCACCTCACAAACTACACAATATACAAGATCTACACTATCAACTCAATCTACCCGATCTCACAACTACACAAGATTAAAGATGATGGACCTGATGTATGCTAAAATATAACAAGGAAGTAACCAATGTTACTAGTGCACTAACTATACTAAGACACTTGATACATTGATGATTATAAGTGTTCTTCTCTTGAACTTAGAATGAAAGAATATTTGGATCACTTTTGAATGAATTCAAACAAGTTTATGATCAAAGAAACGAAGCTAAGAGGTGTGGAAAGGACAGACAAAATTAGTTCAAAGAGGTGAGTGAAATGAGAAATGATCAACTATTTGTAGGACAAAAAGTTGGGCGTCAACGGGTGGACAATACCTTTAATTATTGACAGTACCCTAAATTAAGTAAGGGTACCGACCATAATTAATGGTACCGTGTACGCTCTCTTTTTTGTCTTTTAGTGGGGAAGTTAAAATCTGGTAAAGGTGGTTGTTTTCTTGAGGGGAAATCCAAATTTTGAAATTCAAATATTTTTATTTGAATAAAACATTTTATAATAATTAGAAAACACTTTGTCTAATGAATTTTGTGTAAAATATTTATGTCACATTTGTATGAAAATATTTCTTTATCATTTATCAAATTTGATTTTCATTTACCTTTACGACTAAAAGCTTTGTTTACGTTAACTTTTACGTAGAATGCTTTTATTTTTTGTTATTATCAAAACCAAGAGGATACGAAAAATATAAATAACGTTTTTAGACATTATTTATATTAACACTACCAATAAACAACCTAGTTACCCAAGTTCGTTTTGTACTTTTAACTATCTTATAGCCCGTGTTTAACACGGGATATTAAAGAAAATAACTTAGGTTGTATACGACTTTATCTAACGAAAATACAATGGAAGGTTGAATACACGCCAATACTTTAAAGTTGAAAGTCTGCAGATCATCATGTAGTGCTAACCTAACCAATTCTAAATTTTCAACACAATATCGTGTTAAGAGATAATAAGGTTTTAATTAGGTTTTTTTTTTTTTTTTTTTTTTTTTTTTTTTTTTTTTTTATAAGTCTTACTAGCCCTCTTACTCTTACCAGTAAGAGGTGGGCACACATTTTGCTTGTTTGTTTTTTTTCTTTTGAGTCAGGCCAGTTAGACATATAACATCTTACTCAGTAAGAGCAGGAGGTGTAGTGGTGCCATGGGTGGCATCATGGCCACCAGCCCAAAAACCTCGATGAGGCACCACACGGGGTTGGCGCCATGGCCCCTCGCACCATGGTGGCTAGCCCACGCCGTGGAGATTTTTTTTCTTGAGAAATAATGGAATGTTAATTGCACCGTTGGTACCAACGGTTATAATGCCAATTTTTTTGCCTTTTTCCCAATTAATACAATTTAATTCACACAATTAAACCCCAAAAAAACTTATAAATACCCCTTATTATTTTATATTTCTCACACACTTCCAATCTACTACTAATCTCTACTTCTATTATCTTTTTCCATCCAAAATGAATCCAAACTCACCATGGATCAACAACATGCTAAACGATCTAACGAACCAAATGCCGGGATCGTCGTCGAATCCCGGTAACAATCCGGGAGCGTCTTCGAATCCAAGTTACTTTCGCACCTTCTAAACCCCATATATAAATCCCGAAGAGCTAGCATTATCTAGTCATTGGAAATTACAACAACAACACCAATATAATCAATTTTCACAAACTCAACAAACAAACCAAGCCATCCCTTCCCAACCAAACTCGGACCATGCTTCGGTTCATATAGTAGACGAAGACGAAGATGAAGATAAAAAGGAATCCGAAGAAGAATTAGCGGTCCCGACACCGACCTCAAAAAAATCGAGGACAAAGACGAGGGCGAAGAAGCCAAAGTCAAAGGCGAAGACGAAGAAAACCAACAAAGACAAAGAGATTGATGAAGATGTGGTCCCGTCCTGACAACCTCGAACTTTTTGGAGCCAAGACGAGGAGTATCTTTTGGCGGAGTGTTACATCCAAGTACCCGAGGATCCAAAAACGGGTGCGGATCAACAAAGGGATACGTTTTGGTACAAAGTGCTCGACGCATACAACAGGGAAGCCAAGAGGTTCAACTATACTCTTCGCACCAAAAACATGTTGACGGGAAAGTGGACTCCAATGAATAAAGATATCAAGAAGTTTAATACGGTTGTGGATGAAACGGCGGTTATGAGTAGGGAAGGTGATAAAGATTTTATGAATCGTTGCCACATATTGTTTAAAAGATCAACGGGTTATGAATTTAGACACTTGACCGCTTGGGGCTTTTTGAAAGACAAGCACAAGTGGAAAAATCCCGACTCGAATTTGGCAAGACGTAATCGTCTTTGGCCTACGAACGAGGAGCCCGAGCATTTTAGACCCGACGAGTTGCCACGACCAGACGACATGTACCGGGTTTCTAAGAGTCAACGTTCGTCAAACTCGACCGCTAGTTTTGGTTCAAACCCGACATTGTTTCAAGAAATGTTGCAACAACAATACGAGTTAGACCGCAAGGCAAAGATGGATGTTCTCGAGCGAGAGTCACTCGCGAGAGTTACTTTATTTGAATCTCAAAAGATTGCCGAGGAGATGCGGTGCTACAAATGGATACAAGCAAGATGGATCCGATCAACGCAAGGATCGTGAAAGCACAACAAGCTCGAATCCGGGCAAAGTATCCCACCAATGAGGATTAGGCTTTTATTTTTATGTTTATGTACTAGGTTTTTAATTTTATGCATTTTTTTAAAATGTAATGTGTTTTTTTAATGTAATGTGTGTTTTTTTAATTAATGAAGTTTTTTTTAGTTTATATTGTGTATATTTTATTTTATAGAAAAAAAGAAAAAAATGGTCGACGGCACCAGAATTTCTGGTGCCAACGGTTACGGGCAAAATTGGTGCCGTGAAAATTTTTGCTGACGTGACAGCACTTTTTGTGCCACGGCTTGAAGCCATGCACCACCACACTCAATGCTCTAAGAGTGGGACTTGTCTTACTGCCTCTTACTCGATAAGAGATTGAAGACTTGTATTAATATAATATATTTGATGTTTATTAACTATGTTATATTTATGATAAAAAGTTTTGTTTTATATTTACATAAGTTACTTAAATAAATTGCAGAAACGAGCACTTAAAATCATTCGGACCTATACAAAAATAAACGACATTATTTCGTTCAGATTTAAACTTTCTAAAAGATATGGTAGTCAGATTCAGACATAAAAAATCTTAATGAAACAAACACACTCTTATTGTTCTTGTTCGGTTAACTAATAATATAACTAGATTAAAAAATATATAATAAAAAAACAAACACACTCTTATTTATTTTTTTATTATTTTATCTTTTTATTTTTTATTTTTTTTACTATATATTGAGTTATAAATAGAGTAAAAATGTGAATTGCTATTAATATATCTTTTTGTTCAAGTAAAAATAAGTTACCTTAAAAACATGTGAGAGGAACAGAAGACTTAAACCTAAACAAATAAACAGCTTCTTTCTTGACACAAAAACAAGATAAAAAAAACCACAGAAAAGAGAGAGAGATGGCAAAAGATAGTTGTTTGGCGAGAATAACAGCCGGAGTTGCTATCGGCGGTGCTGTTGGTGGCGCTGTTGGTAAAACCCTCTTTTTTTATATTTTATTATGGTTCATGTTTATTTGTTGTTGGGTTACATTTGTGCCCTAATCTTTTGGATTCATTATTATTTTTGCTTAACTTCCCCTTTTAAGATTTATAAGCAGAAATCCCAAGATTTTATACTTGGTGGAATAAGTTAGGCATAACCTTAACCAACTCGCTTAGCTCAGTTGGCCACCTGGTTCCTTCTAGAGCTTTTGGGTTGTGGGGGGGGGGGGGGGGGGGGGGGGGGGGTCTGGGGGTCGGATTTCAAGTGTGGTGCCGTTCTATTAAAAAAAAAGAAAGAAGAAGAAAAAGTTAGACATAACCTTGAGTTTCTAGTTTCACTTTGGCTCTTAAAGTCATGTTAGTTTTGATACTTTTGTAATTGTAAGTTCTACCAATAACGACTATGTCTTTTGAGAGACAATTTCAATGTTTGTTTAATGGCCACAAGTATCCTGAAGTTCATCATGTGTGTACAACAATTTCCTCAATGAACCAAATACAACCTTTAACTATATATGGGATTCGTGTTTTTGTAATTGACTGATCATTGAACCTGCATTTGTATTTCTGTGTTATTTATTGATTTTGAATGTGTGAATGGTGAAATATTTGTTTTGTTGGATTCTATTTGATTTGATTGACAGCTGTTAGTCTGTCACGCGTTGTTAAGCTTTTTTATGACCTAAAAATGTTAATTGAAAGTTGAAACCCGACAGATGTTTATTTTGAGCAAAATAGTATTATAACAGTATAATATCGTTTGATGAATATGTTATGATACTATTCGATTAGTGCCATCAGTTGGCTGATGTTGAATCTGCATTTGTTTATTTATTTTGAATATGTGAATGGTGAAATGTTTGTGTAGTTGATGTCAATTTGATTCGTGAAATGAAGTGATTGATGGTTGAATCAATGCTAACATTGTGGTTCATGTTTATTTGTTGTTGGGTTATGTTTCCTAATCTTTTGGATTGCTTATTTTGGAAGTCCCCATTTTGATATTGGTAAATCGATTTATAAGTGCTTATCCTTAAACAGTTTATTTATAAGCAGAAATCCCAAATCTCTGGATTTGACACTAATGTTTGATACTTAAGTTAGACCTACTTTTGAAACCTTAAGTTTCTATTGGTGAAATCTTTTGGCTCTGTTTATTTTGATACTTTTGTAAGTGTTTTAATAGAAATTTGATTCTTTAACCCCTTCTTCATATGGAAGAAATGGTTTATTACCGAGGAAGCCTTTGCAAAATGTTTGGTATATCCTAGAATTGATGTCAGCTAATGATGAATACTAGCACAAAAGAGAGGTAACCTTTGTACCGTTATAATTCAACCATAAGAGAAATGAAAGATACACCTTGTTTGGCTATTAACATACTTCTCAAGTGATAAAATATGCAGGCCTCATGAACTACAAAACTACTTTGCAAGTCGATGTCAATCTATAATAAAGTGAACCTAGTATTGTGTGTCTCATGTAACATAATTCCTTATGGATGACTGCTTTTTGAACCACATAATCCGAAAACTTGCATATGTATCTCCCAAAAGTTTCATAAGGTATACATTACTAATATCAAATTGATGCAAGTTAACCACCAATAATGAATAGTAGCTTGAGCTATAGTTGGGCAAGCATATGTGATATGTTTACTTGTATACAGTATTGAGAGTCTCATAATCTTTACTATGTATCCGCAGAAAGATATTATCAACAAGTGCCCAGGCGGTCTTATCTTGTGGGGTGTAGACCTCTAGGTCGTAATTTACATGACATTTTAATGACATATAGATGTATAGTCCCAAAGTGTAGAGGTTGATGCCTCTCATTTGTATTAGAAGGACATTAGTCAAATATAAGTGTACAGTTCTCTTGTAACTTAGTTATATCTACTGCTTCTTTCGACTACTCTGTTTTTAGTTGCTATTTTCTCCTGTTTTGCTCAACTAAGAAGTTTGAAGTTTGCTGATTTTCTAGATAGTTCATAAATGTTGTATGTATTGATTTTTAGTTTTTTTAGAACGGCAATTTTTTTTCACACGTATACCACCTTTCTCACAATATATCTCACAAATGCCTCCAGCGAGGCTTGAACGCACAACCTCTAGGTTGGTGGGGAACTCACATAACACTAGACCAAAGGCCTTGAGTTATTGATTTGGAGGCATCTATTCAAAATATGATCTGAGTTTTGATATCTAAAGTTTTAAATGTAACTGGTCTATAATATGTGCTACTGCCTTTTATTTTCTTAAACTTAGGTAGGGTTTACAAGTAGGTATTGCCATTCAGTTACATGCTATAGTTTTTGTATGCCAAGTAGTTTGGTTACTGCATGTTGGTTTCTCCTTCAATAAAAGTTGTATTTCATAATTCAGTATTAGAGATTTGAATCAGTGTATACCTAATTTGACTCGTTGATTATCTTTTACATATTTTTTTGAACATTGATCTTAAGGATGGGATGTCAAATGACCTGGAACACTTTAAACATTGAGCCTGATTTTAGTATGCTTTTCTATTATTATCTGATCATTTATATATCAAATTTTCAGGCGCTGTATATGGAACTTATGAGGCCTTTAGGTTGAGGGTAAGATCTTATCATCATTCTTGAAAGCTTTTATTTTATAAATTCTACTGTCATTATCAATATCCGCATCACGTCAATACATATTCAAGAAACAATTGTCATCTGTTATTTGTGGATTATTAGCTTATTAGCTGATGATCATCTCAAAACTCCAACAATCTGACTTTTAGGCTGTTGTTTTGAACAATTTATATATGTATGGGCTAGGGTAGGAAACGGTCCTGGGATTTATATTTGCATGAGGCTGCGTACATCTGAGTCAAAGTGGATTTTTAATGCATAAATCCTTTTAAAGGGGTTCTTATTCAAATAGTGAGATCACTGCTGAAATAGGTTAATATTCATATTTGACAGAGACAAAAATGTTTGTATTTGGCTGACAGTAATTCAGGTGACCCAAAACATTTAACACGTGCAAAAGCTTAACTGTTTTGGCACACTACCCAATCATTTCATGACGTCTATAAATGTGACTTAGAAGTGCGTTAATGGTTGGTGAAGCTTTTTCTTAACGCTCTAATGCTTTAGTTGTAATACAAGCACAGCCGAGCAGATTTGAGCATTGTAGTCATTTTTACCTCCATGCTTATGTTGCATTTTGTTTATGTAGTCAATTTTACCTGGATTTACGAAGATAAGACACGTTGGACAAACAACGCTTGGTAGTGCTGCACTTTTTGGTCTTTTTCTGGGTGCTGGGAGCTTGATACACTGTGGGAAGTCCTACTAAGAGAGTTCTTTGGATATTACAATCAATAAAACCTTAGTCGACTTTATAACTTCTTATTGCTGGTGTGCACTATTCTCTTATTTAGTTCAATCACAAGTGTACTCTTGTTGGCTTTTTTCTATATTCTTGGAAGTTTTTTTCTGTTTTTAGTCAGTAAAGTAGAACCACTTTGCCTCTGCGAATGTGGTTTGCTGCAAGTATTTTTGGTTTTTGTGATGGCGCGTCTTATCTGTAGTCACACGCAAACTATGGTGATGAGTGTGAATACCGTTGACTGTGTTAAGTCTTTTGGGATCTTCTAAAGTTAGGTCACCAAGAGGTTGTCGTGCGCATGCATGTAGGGTGAGATTATTCAGCAATCTGTGTCTTAGGCATTGAAACAGCCAAACAGATTGCATTTTTAGTTGAATGCGTGTCAAGTTTTTTCAACATATACAAGCAAGAATAGGGTAGAAATTGTAAAAGTTAGACTGGTTTATATCTATATCTATACTACATGTAAAATCATTAGTGCTTAACTTGTTGAAAATTAAATAGGAAAGTACTAAAATGCCTTTAAGTTTATATTTGGATAGAAAATTCAATTTGGAAATTACTAAATACTAAATTCATATACTTTTCGTCTATATAATAAAACTATACATTTTTTGAAAATCTACAACACTTGTTTTATGTTCGTTTTAAGCATAATTGATAGCAAAAACTCTCAATATGTGCTTGCAACTAACAACCTTTTTTAAGCAGCCCCTCACTTGGGTTCTCGGCTATAGTATCTAATAAACCAATAAGAATAAAAGAGATATTTTGTATACAACCAAAAATTGATTAGAACAAAACAGTAGTTTCTTCAACTGTGACAATTATGTCTACCCTTTTGCTGTCTCTAATTATTACATGGCCAGTCAGTAAATTCGACCGATGAGGTGTCCTTAGTCAACTTGCCCTACGGTTTGAACAACTTTGGACTAGAGTTTGTGACTGTTGTCTATAAACCAGAAATACCTTCAAAATGTCATTAGTCTATCCCATTGACACACTTATCCAACACTCAACTCAAAAGTTTGGAAAACGGGTTAAAATGTGTTGAACCAAAATGTACAGCTTTGTAATAAGAATCCGAATGAGGCTGGGTGGACTAAACCTTCACGTTTTTGGTCATTTCTCAAACTGAACCAGTTAGTAATATCTTAAATTTATAACATAATTTACAAATTTTAGGGATTGTATACACTTTTGGTGTATTTGACCTGCCCACATTGACCTATAACAAACTTTCGCTACTAGTGATAACCTTCGTGTACTTGCAAGTTAAACATGATACCTCTATAAACAATATGCAAACCCCCCACAGATTTAATCTTTACTGGGAAAAAAAAAGAAAAAAACAAAAAAACAAAAAAAAAAAAAAAAAAAAAAAAAAAAACGAAAAAAAGCCCACACACACACAGATGTAAAGGCGGAATACATACTCGGATATAATAAGGCAAACTATGTTGTGCTCTATTATGAATATACATGGTAACGGCTTTCAAGAATAAGCCAAGATACCTACTAATTACCCCATTTTCCTCACCCTTAACCCATTCGAGTATTGAGCGGGAAAAAGAATATAAACCAATAGGAGTAAGCTCAAAATATCAAGAAAAATAAAAGAAAAGATACAACCAAAGCTCTATGTAATGCTCTTTCTTGTGTTAAAGAAAACCTTTGCTTCCACCCTCTTGATGAGATGTAGCCACACCGCCAATCAGTATGACCACCCTCTTTTATGATTGATGCAGAAATGCAGAGGAGAATTAGGAAAATTCATTTACATACGATGTCCCTACATGTCAATGTGCTAAGTCTTCATTCCCAACGCCTACACTTGATTTATCAATCATTCGAACGTTGTACTGTTCATACACTCTTGTGCGATTCTCTGCCCACCACTGTTCTGCTTGCTTCTCACTGAATCGTTTCCGGCTGCAACAAATTAATTGAAGATATGTTAAATGTTCTCAGCTAAGATCAAGAATGGTTTGTTGATACATTATGTGCAGCAGATGTGGAAAAAAGGGTGGGCCGGGGAAACATGAAATGTTTTGGGTTGAAACAAACTGTTACAGTTTTTCTACATTTGACCCATATGATCAATAGGAATCAACCCATTCATAAGTAAATAGGTCAAAATGTCCACCTCTAAAATACAGATCAAGATAATACACCGGTCTATTTGGGACTTCTATCCAATTAAATTTCATTATGACTTTGAATACCTATAATTGTAAACAAACTATGCATACCTGAAACGGACTCGTTTAAGATCTTTGGTGCCTCCTGGTAAGGATGTGAGTGTAATATAAACACCAGGCTCATCCTGCTCAACCCATTCATCATCAGCCTGAGATTCACCATCTTTGCTTCTGCTGCTATTTCTTGCTGGAGCTTCTGAATGGGCGGGTTTGTTGAGGCCTGAACTGCGGTTATTAATGGCAGTTGGTTTTAACTGGCTGTTTAAACCATTGGAATCTGGTTCTTCGTATGGTACTATTTGACCATTGGGTCGGTCAACTGGGGCATTTGGTAAAACATCACTGGGAGCAAGATTAGATTCAAAGGAAGGAAAGGAAGGAGACTTGATGTTCCTGGCAGATCCCACAGGCAGCCTTTCCGCCATGTCTTTCAGCTATTAATACATACAAAATAAAGGATCAGGATATCATCAGAAAGGAAATCTGAAGGCATTAAAGTTAGATAGCTTTTTCTGAGGAAATTTGCAGTACTGCACTACTCCGTATTTCGTGTGCTTTTCTTTGAATTGTTTTTCCTTTTAAAAATTGTATTTTGGCAGAACTTTAGATGGTTCTTACAATAAAAATTTACATCAAGACATAGGGTAGTGATTACGGGATACTTTTTAGCACGACTTGCCACTCGTATATGAATAAGAAATGAACTCTAAGATGTAAAATACCTAACTGAAATATGTTAGAAAGCCCAAATTATTGGATATCAATGAAAAAAGCAAATCAAATAGAAAATGCACCCCCTTTTGAGAAGAAGAATTTTCAATTCTCTCTGTGTGGTCTAAGATCAAAATTTAGCGAGCTTTATTTATTTTTCTTCTCTCAACTCTTTTTTCTATAGACCTGTTCTATTATGGTAATTCCACCAGCCCAAAATAATTGGTCACCTTACTATTTTAGTTTGTCTCACTATAAAGGTCCAGTTCCAAATTACAACCAAATCATAAAGTTCATAAAATTACACACAACATAAAAACTTATTTTACAAAAACAAAAGTTGCCCCACCCAGCTCAAAAGAATCATAGTAATTTTTTTATGTGCTAACTGCTAAGAAAAAGCCAAAATAGAATGAATTCCTGTCGAACAGATATGCAGTCCAAACTTATATCGGTAACTTTGATGTTTGCCGACACTACAAACTTCACTAAATTTTTCCTTGTGAAAGGGTATTATGGATATTTGACCAATGACCAAACAATATAATTAACCCTATACAAATCCAAATGTTACACTTTCCTACAAACAGTGAATTTTATTGGGTAACATAAGACCATTAGGAAATAATGATGTTGGTTTTATCAATACTTCGTGTAGGCCTGCTTCGAATATGAAACAGGTTCAGTATCAGCATTGTGTAACAATAAAACAGAATTTGATTTAGACACCGGAACAATGCAGCAACAAAACATAATTATCTTAAACAGTGATCTTACTTGGCCAGTAAGCGACTTAATCACTTCTTTCGCAGCTTTGCATTTTGAGCTCTCTTCCCCTGCAAGAGCTATTGCCTCCTTCAGTTGTTTAGAAATTCTTTCCAGCTCAATATCTTGAAGTTCTACTTTATGTGTAAGACTTTCTACCTGCGATTTGCCGATTTTAATGAAGTCAAACAATGAATAGATCAATTCACTACAGATACAACTTGCAAGTTACAATCATGTTTTATTAAGGGACAACTGCCAACCAAATTTGTTCGATTCACAATGAAGTCTGCAACACATATTATCTAAATATCATGCAATGCGACATTAATTTGGTTCTACTGCATCCTCATTTTCTATCAGATGCACAAAGTGATATTCCCTCTGCTCCACGCAAACTATAACAGGATTTACATTGCCACCCCTCATTACCCTGGGATGAAATTAAATTAATACATCTATCAAACCAAGCATCAAATGTTCCACCCCTCATTACCCCGGGCTGAAATTAAAATTTCCTTTATATTTTATTTACTATTGTTTATCTTCCAGTATCCTTGAAGTGCCTATATCTATGGATTTTAGTAATTTAGTAGTATAACAGAGGATCAGATCCATGTCATCAAGATACTGCACCAATATTATGCAGCTATACATACCTGTGCTCTTAGTTTTACAACTTCTTGACTGGTGCCATCATTTGTCCTTTTATCATCATCCATTAAAATTTTAGGTGAAGATAATCCACCAAGTGTAGGGATTGGTGTTGTTGAATGAGGAGGGCTCGGCCGTCTTGATATTGGAGATGTTGCTCGAGATGCAATTCTTGAACCAGGAACTGAAGCCGAGAAGAACTTTTTGGATGATTCAAATACTGGATTGAGGGACTTAGAAATGTTAAGACCTCCCCATTGAGAGCTTCCATTAGGTATAGGTGAGACACGACTGCTATTAAACTCTAGTTTCTTGTTGCGCTTTGAAGTACGGTTGTCAGCTGGTTTCAGTGACTCCATCGATGAAAACCTAGCAAGACGGGGGCGGAAGCTTTGATCTGACTTATCATCTTTCTCATTTAACTCGTTCACACCCTGATTTAAACTTCCTCTTCTACTCACAGAAGACTGTGATGAGGCATCAACATCGATAGCTTTCTTCAATTTATTTACACAATTGTCACAAACACGATATGGTTTGTTTGGGTTTAATGCCATAGAGGCTCTTAACGACTTCTTGCTACTGCATGAATGACAGAAAACAAGCCCACAGTTATAGCAATTATGTCGTTTTCTTTTGAAATTGAATGGTAGGTGGCAGCCAGAACACATAGACTGATCAGTTCCCGACACCCACTTATGAAGGCATATAGCTGCAGTAAAATTAGTACCGCATGCTATACTTTTAACCTGCTTATCTTTTAAGGCTTCTACTAGGGTGGGAGAATTTCTATCATCTATGTCTCCATGACCAAGGCGGCCATTAGTACCCTTACCCCAAGTATAAACTTCTGTCCTTGAAGTTAAAACCGCAACATGATAGGCACCGCAAGCTATCTCCTCAACAAAACTCTTTGAGATCTTGCCTTCAACACGGGTAGGGAGTTTTCCATCAGCATGAGGATTTCCTAGTTGACCATAAACATGACTCCCCATTGTGTAGACATGCCCCGAGGTTGTAAGTGCTACTGTCATACTATGTCCACACACAACTTGACAAAAGTTGGGATCAACGAGTGCTGCAACACAAGTAGGTACCAGTTTAGTTTCCTTGTCACCATGACCAAGTCGACCTTTATCGCCATCTCCCCATGTAAATAATTTTCCTGAGGAACAATTACTAGAACTTGAATTCCCAACCATAACTTCTACAACTGCAGCAGTATGCCAGACACCACAACCAGCTCTAACAGTTCGAAGTCCCTTAAGAGATTCCACTTCTCGGGGCTTTGAAACACTATTTCGATCTCCATGGCCTAAAACGCCAAATGTACCATCACCAAAAGTAAACAGTTGCCCCGCAGAGGTCACCACAGCCGTATGCCAGGGTCCACAGGAGATGTACGAGACATGGATGCCCTCTAGTGGGCCATTTACTCTTTTTGGAACCCAATGGCTTACTTCATTTCCATGCCCAAGAATCCCAAACTGCCCATCACCCCATGTGTATAGATCACCAGAGAGTGTTACAGCACATGTATGATTCTCACCACATGCTACTAGCTCAATGTTTGTATTGCTCAGGCCATCAATAAGTTTCGGGTGCAACACATCTGTATCTACACCATGCCCGAGTCTGCCCCCAGATTCTTCACCCCATGAGAAGATCTCCCCTTGCTTTGTTACTAATGCAGCATGTCTTCGACCACAAGCAATATTCTGAACATCAAGTACTACTGCAGATTCTAAAGCTTTGGGTAGCAAAGAATCCATCTTAGCACCAATTGAACTCCCCACTCTGTGAGATCCACCATCTCCAGTGATTTCACCCCAGAGAAAAACATCTCCCAATGCATCCCCATCATCATGACCAGAACCTTGACTTGATGAGCTAACAGCGCTTGATAAGCTTACTCTAAATGCATCTACGCCCATTACCCTCGTGTGGCCATGAATGCTATCAGAACCTCGAGATGACAACGAATGGACAGAACCACTGGTAGAATCTGAAGGGAAGAAGGCCTTGGGGGGGACCTTATAGAAGTTCATGTCTTGAACACCCTTAGGAGGGCTTCCATATGGACTTTGAAGGGGGAGTTGATCAACAGTGTCCTGAATAGGGAAATATAACATGGTATGTTACCTGCTTTGGAAAGTAATCATGACTTGAACATATAGACATCTATTTGCAATGTACAAACAGAAATATATACACAGGGACAAACATAAAGTTTATAAACGTTTAAATGTGTCACTTCTTGTACATTAATCTAAGAGAAGATGTACCTTCTGTGAGCTATCACCACTACCAAATGGAGAGCTTCTACGCGTATAGGCCCTAGGACTATTGGCTTCAGATGGGATTCCATCACTCCTCGATTCTGTTCTCCATTTTCTTTGATGACCACGTGATATCAGTGCCTTAAGACCACTAAACCATACCTCAGCTTCATCCTTGTCCTTGCAGATCTGAAAAAAAATAAACACTTCAGGCAGTGACGTCCTTATGTTCAATTAAAGTTACCAAAACATATTGTTAACTGTCAGAATATATTACTATCAACTGCATCAAGAAAATTCGTACCAAATCTAGGGACCTGTCATTATATATTAGAGAAAAGGATTGATACTCCTTCTCAGGCCGCGGATACCTTTGAAAGATTGGCTGTACAAGAAAGAACAAAACAATTTAATATGGGAATCCATGACAATGTAAGTGACTATTTACATTCAGTATTGAATAGTGACCACTGCCAATGAAACACACATTCAGTGTGAGTTGGCTTTTAAGTTCCAGATATGATCTTCAGTGTGTTATAGAAGATCCTACTGCAGTGCTCCTTAAAGATTTGAATAAATAGGTTTACTGACAGATCCAGTTTTTTAATTAAAACAATGGGAATAGATAGTTTGTGTGTTAGGATTAGAGAATAAAAGATCAATAGGAGGTAAACTTGAGGCTGTGTCCTATATTAAAAACAAGAATCTCACTAGAGCTGTGAATGAGTACAGTGGTGCCTTGAACTGTACTAATAAACTCTCTATTTATATTTTTTCTGGAATAGTGTACTAATGCACTCTTGCCTCCTGGAGTATATCTAAACCTTGATGGATATAAAAAAGAAGGGTCAATTCAAGCTTACATGGTGTTCTATGATGACCATCATAGATTGACCAATGGCCTTCTTAATTGTTTATTCATGTTATGTTATTAAGTCCATGAGTCTGCATAGAAAAAATTAAATGCCCTTCTTGTCCAGTATGTCCCCGACGCTATAGTATTGGTTAAATTTAACCACAAATTTAAACCCTTGTGACCAGATGATAATCAGTTCCATCCTCGATGAAGTGTGCCCATAAGTACGCGTTACATATAAACAGATATATCTGGTACCACTTATGCGCCATTGAAAACGGCCAAATATCCAGCTCAGCTTCTAATTTAGTTTTTGGGAAGTAAATATTAAAGTCATCTAAGAGTTCTATACTGGTTGTTACACGTTATTCTAGAGCTGAGAAGAGTTACAGAGTTTTCAAGTACTGCTTAAGTATCAGTAGTTAAAAAGAATTATTTTCTGCAAAGGAAACAACTTACAGTTCGTTGGCCTGAAACGATTCTGGAGACATGGCTCAATTTAAGGTGCTTTTCCTCTTTTCCAGAAATCCATATGAGAACAGACTCGTCCTGAAAAAAAAAAAAAAAAAAAAAAAAAAAAAAAAAAAAAAACAGAATCATTTTAGTGAGCTATCATATAAAAATTTATAATAAAAATACATCGTTTAGTTGAAAAGGATGGCAATCATACATTACTTCTGATGATGGAATCCGTGATAAAAAAAACACTAATAATGGACAGAACTTACATTAGCCAGCCTGAATGGACAGAACTTAGGTTTCCCTCTTCTCCCATATTTGAGAAGAGTAGCCCCCTTCTTTAGAGCAGTAATTGCCTGTGGTTAAATATCAGCCATTAACCTATGTTAAAAAGACTTCAGCCCATTTGCTGAATTGCAGAAAAGATACTAGAATGTGCATATAGCCACTTCACAAGGATATATCATAGCATACAGGAAAACGTTAAATCCGTACAAAAGTAGCAGATGTTTACCACCAGAACTGCACTAAGTTCATCTAACCTACTATTACCAAAGTCAAAGCTAAGACCAGGAAGAAGTTTCACATAGACCAAACGAATAAAGTAAAGGAACCTTTTGACTTCGAATGTAGAAACTCGATTCATAAGGCAATTGAAAGCCCACTCATCAGGGCCTGAATAAATTCAAAGAGATACAAAACATGGTACGTTTGATGGTCTTGTCCTAGTTACACTAATTTGAGACTGGTTAAGTCACACGAAATGTTTAGAAGAAGATCACACATATGCAGAAGTTCATATAATCCACAAATTTCAGCTATAGAGACTTAATACTGGAAACCATGATTTTATATCTATCCCTAAGCTAGTTTTGAGATTAGAAATTCGTGCTGCATGGATTCTAGGTTCATCAGATTTATCCTGAAAAAATCAGAGGGATTCACTTCCTATGGGTGATGATTTAAAAGCCGACTTACAGCTGTGCAAGAATTTAACAGCAAACTTGGCACTCCCTCGCTAAAAGTCGGACTGCTAAGTAATAAAAAAGTAGTATCATAGTAGTAGTCCAGAAAAGGCATACTATCTGTATTCAATGTTTTCAGTTACAAGCCATTTTTAAAATATATATTTTTTTTTTTTCATATGACCGTGGTATACCCATAAAACCTTCAACGTTCATTACTATAATTAGATATGCACTTACAAATTGCCATAAGATAAGCAAAATATCCCACATTTCTAGGGTAATGCTTTCATACACACAATCATACATCCTGTTCACAACGGATTTTTTTTTTTTTTTTTAATTAAAATTCAGCTTGTTGGGACGTGATGTACATATACAAGGCGAAGTAAACGCAATGATCAGAAACTAAAAATAGCATAAATAATAAAAGGCATAGTGTGTTGCATGACATATGTAGTTAAAATTCCGTGACTCGTAATATGTTAATACAAATATCGCGTAAAAGGCCGTGACTCGTAATCATACTCATTACGTGAAAACAAGCCTACATTGTCATTTAACGATTCCTCTCTAATATTATAGCAAATATTAAAAAAAAAAAAAAAAAAAAAAAAAAAGCAACTTAGTAGAGCATAACGCAACATCCTTGTGACCGACAACCTACATATGATAGGACATGGTATAATTTCGCAGCAAAACCACCTAAACACGACTAGGTAGTATATCATCTACTGATCAGTTTTTTTTATAAATCGCGCGAAAATAACGAGAGAGATTCTAGAAAAAGCAAAATATCTTCCGTGACTCGTAATATCAGACTTGGTGTTAATACACATATCGCGTAAAAGGCATAATCATACTCTTATGTGACGAAATAATAATTAGAAACCCTAGATAATAAGTAATAAAATAAAGAACCTGGTCAATATCTCGTTGGACTTGACTACTAGTACTAGTAGTAGTAGAATGATCTGACGTCATCATCATCCTCCTCGGGGTCTGCAACATCATCATCTTAATAATAAACTAATATCTCATCATGAATTAATTAATTTAATTACAGCACTGGGGGCGGTGGATTCGAAGATTGAATGAATTTGTTGACGCTACTTATAATTAGATCAGATGGATGAATGTCAATGACTGACTAATAAGCTGTTTGATGGAGAATGAATAAGGTGTTGGTTGGAGTGAATAAGCTGTTTGTTTAATGTTTAGTGACTTGATATTGAAGAAGAAGAAGAAGAAGAAGAAGAAGAAAAAAGGAGAGAGAGAAAAGAAAAGGTATGTTTTAGAGGAGTAGAGTAGTATCTGAGTAAGAATCAAATTCTCTTTTTCTACTCATTTCATCTTCATTCAATTTTTATTCATTTTACATTTATTACCAACCATTTATTTCACTACTAAATTATATGGTTACACTTTATATATTTTGTTTTTCCAAAATAGGTAGTAAATATTTAGTGCAATTATAGTTGACTCGTTTGACTGGATACCAACTGTTTATTGTGTTATTTGCAAAATACATCCATGTGGTTTACAAGTTTTGACATCCTACATACTTGTCAGAAACTTTTGGCAAGATACATCACTCGTTAGTCAAACGTTTGCCACCCTATATCCCTCGTTTACAAAGAGAACTAACGGTGCAATTTTTTTCTCCGTTATCTCTTAACGAGACATAAAATATTACACCGTTAGCCTTCGTTAGCCAAACGTTTGCACCGTTAATCCTCATTTTGAGTTTTTTTTTTTCGTTTTTTACATTTTATCCGTTTTTTGTAAGTTTTTTTCCGTTTTTTATTCGTTTTATCAGGTATTTAACGTTTTGATCCGTTTTTTTGAACGTTTTTATCTGTTTTTTGTACGTTTTATCCATTTTTGCCATTTTTTTACGTTTTATCCATTTTTTGTATATTTTATCCGTTTTTTGTCAGTTTTTCCTTTTTATTTTCTTTTTTTTTTTTTACATTTTATCAGTTTTTTTACATTTTTATCCATTTCTTGTACGTTTTATCCGTTTTTTGTCCGTTTTTTGTACGTTTTATCAGTTTTTTTTTATGTTTTTATCTGTTTTTTGGTACATTTAGTCCGTCTTTTTTGTCAGTTTTTTTCCATTTTTTTGTACGTTTTATTAGTTTTTTTACGTTTTTATCCGTTTTTTGTCAGTTTTTTCCTCTTTTTTGTACGTTTTATCAGTTTTTTTTATGTTAAAAACAGATGAAACGTACAAAAAACTGATAAAAACGTAAAAAAAAAAAAAACTGATAAAAAATGGATGAAACGTACAAAAAACGGATAACAACGTAAAAAAGCTGATAAAACGTACAAAAAACGGAAAAAACTGACAAACGAATAAAACGTACAAAAAAGGGGAAAAACTGACAAAACACGGATAAAACGTACAAAAACGGATAAAAACGCACAAAAAATGGATAAAATGTAAAAAACTGACAAAAACCGGATAAAACGTACAAAAAACGGATTAAAACATAAAAAAAAAACCAATAAAATGTTCAAAAAACGAATAAAAATGTAAAAAACTGACAAAAAAACGGATAAAAACATAAAAAACCGGTAAAAAATGGATGAAACGTACAAAAATTGGATAAAAACGTAAAAAAAACTGAATAAACGTACAAAAAACGGAAAACAACTGACAAAAAATGGATAAAACATACAAAAAAACGGATAAACATTAAAAACTGATAAAACGGACAAAAAACGGATAAAACGTACAAAAAATGGATAAAAACTGATAAAACGTAAAAAAGGGAACAAAAAACGGATAAAACGTTCAAAAAATGGATAAAACGTAAAAAAATGGATAAAACGTACAAAAAACGGATAAAACGTAAAAAAAATTTGACAAAAACAGATAAAACGTACAAAAAAGGTGATAAAAACGTAAAAAAAAAACTAAAAATGAGGAGTAACGGTGCAAATGTTTGGCTAACGAAGGCTAACGGTGTAATATTTTCAGTATCGTTAAGAGATAACGAAGAAAAAATTGCACCGTTAGTCCTCATTATAAACGAGGGATGTAGGGTGGCAAACGTTTGACTAACGAGTGATGTATCTTGCCAAAAGTTTCTGACAGAGATGTAAGATGTCAAAACCTGTAAACCACAAAGATGTATTTTGCAGTTCTCTCGTTATTTTATGTGAATAAATTATGTTTTCAAATATAGAAGAAAATAATTGAAAATGAAAAGAAACAAAAAAAAAAAATAAAAAAAATAATGTTAATGAGTAAAAGAAAAAGTAAAAGATAGAAAAATGAATACTTTGTTGGTTGATTTTGAAATAAAATTTTTCTTTTGAAAATTGAACTCAAAATGTTTATTATTTATTTCTGTATTTCCTTTCTTTGCTAAAAATATTTAGTTTCTATTTGAGGAGCTGAGTTTCAGCTTTTAAAATAACTTAGTTTTCAACAATGTTGCAAAAATCGTGAGTCGGTAGTGAGACGGTTGAAGGCCTTGTAGCGATTAATAACCGATTACCTTCTAAAAATCAATAAGGTTAAAGGCCGTGCACCTTGTAATCACCGATTACAAGGCCGATTTGACTGATTTTTGCAACATTGCTTTTTAAAATTAACGAGCCGGGGCACACGCGCGTTGCTGCGGGAATATTGTGTTTAATCCAAACTCGAAATAGAACGGTCAATTACTTTTATTATTTTTTTTATTTTTAATTTTTCTAGGGACTAAATTTGCCAAAGATAGCTAACGGGGGACTAACGGTGCAATTTATAGCTAACGTGAGGAACAAAAAGCGTAAAATCCTTAGCTACAGTACACGAACTATTCCAAACTGACTTTTTACTGTAGCAGCCACTGTTTGGCACTGTAGCAACATTATTTTCAGTTTTAGTCCCTTAACGTGGCGTTCTTTGCAAAGTTAGTCCTTAGGGACTAACGGTGAAAAAAAAAGTTAACCTTAGGGGCTGTTTCTGTTTATTATTTGTACAGAAAATGCCCCTGAAGTTACTGTTCCGTTTCAAATTTAATCCACGTTTGTTAGATAACGGTCGTTAAGGACTAACTTTGCAATTGATCACTAACCTCAGGGGCTAAAATTGGCAAACGTGAAAATTGCGTGAGCACTATTGCTACAGTAAACCTCACAGTTTTTAGAATATATATAAATTACTAATACGAACTAAATACATTAGTTTAACAATGGTTATCCAAAATATTACCCTTAGTAATTTTGTCCAATCTGGTGCGCAATAAAAATCTCCTTTTGGGCATTAAAGTATATGTGGCACCTTCTCATTGATCTATAAATTAATTATGGTGCTTTACATGATCCATCAAAAAAATTTAAATATATGGTGCGCAAATGTGGGTGGCTGCTCACCAAAATGTCCAAAATTTCATATTCGATTACAGTACATCTTTCTACGAAAATACACTAGTAAATACGAACTTTTTTTTTTCCCAAATCACACTAGTTTTTAATTGTTTACTCAGAAAAATATTTGATAGTTCTTTATTTAATATGCTTTTTTTAATGAGCTATTTGAATTTGCATTTTAAAATATTTAACTATATATTACTTCCTCCGTACCAAAATAAGTGTCCAGTTTGACTTTTCAGAGTCAAACTGGTTCAACTTTTACCTTATTATTATTATTATTATTATTATTATTATTATTATTATTATTATTATTATTATTATTATTATTATTATTATTATTATTATTATAACCATCACTTTATTAAAAACAAAAAGGATTTTACAAGAAATTAGTAAGGAGCCGAGATACTAACTGGGCCCCCACACCTCTAGCAATAGCGAAGCTAATCCTATTAAAAATATGTGGAGCAGCACGGGCACCAATGTCTTGAGTCATAGAGAATCGTCGAATACGCTTTAACAAGGTCACTGCATCTTTTTCAAGTTCTCCAAAAGAAGAAAATGAAAAGGGGAGGAACCCATACCCGATATCAGCACATTTAGTGTCACACCCCCAAAATACCTGAATGGCAGCGGAATGGAATACCTGGGGGTGACTGCCATAGCATCACAGTTACAGTTACATTGAACGACCTAAAGTGTCGTTTGGAAAATACGTTGTTTGATCATTAAAAACATTTAGAGTTCACAAAATGAGGTCCCAAAAGGTATTGCCAAATTTGGTAAAATAAGTTCAACAAGATCAAACGTTCATAAGTGCAGAAAATATAGTCAGACACGTCGACTCCGCGACTCCATGAAGGTCCAAATGCATGCAACATGGGCAACCTTAATAACCTGAAAATACATGCTAAAGTGTCAACACGAGGTTGGTGAGTTCATAGATTTTAGTGAACAAGTATGTAATGTTAAACATTTGAAAGAAGAATTCCCAGCAAAAGTATCATAAATCTGTAATAATGTTGATGCAAAGGCATCGTAAATCAGTAATAAGGCTGATGCAAAGGCATCGTATTTCAGTAGTAATAGTGATGGAAAAGTATTGTGAATTTATAAGTAATTTCGTATGTACAATAGCCCAAGTATAAAGTAAAGTAATAAGATTTCAGTCATAAAACTACAATGGCTCTTAAGCTCATGACCCCAAAGCTAGACGTTACTTGGCCCCAAATGAGTGTTTACTAGACACTCTAAAGATGTTAGACATGAAATGCATCCGTAATTCCGTTGGAGCAACCCAAACACGGATGAAGGAGTCACCCTCAATAGATCTATTCACTCACTCTCGCTTGTACTTTAATTAGCGGTCCATGATAATAAAGGGGACTTGTCAAGACGTGGTAATAAGGCAACTTAAGCAATGTAAGGCATTTAATACTTTGGCATGTACAAAAATAATTAAAGCAACGTATTCTCCCCCAGAAGTAATTCAAAACGTATAAAATTATAAAACAAGTATTTAAGCATGTATCTCCCCCAAAGAGTTTATAAAGTAATTAAACAAGTAAAAGTGGGGCTATGACTCACCTCGAAATGATGATACAAGGATGTGAAATGACAACAAGGAGTGAACACTATCCGCAACCTAACATGAACGATAATGATCTACTTTAGATCATGAAATGATGTAATGAATGCACATGCACATGATGCCTATACCACTTATAACTTGAATATACTTGTTATTGTCAAAGTAATATATTTTTCCATACTTAAGAAAATAAGTCTTAACTAGACTTGTAAAAACTTGTCATAATATACATATCGTATATAGAATGTTAGTGTTATAATCTTCGCCTTGAAAACCTTGAAGTAACGTCTAATAGTCGTAAAAATAAACTTGTAATCACTAGTACTTCATTAGTTATGAATTTGGCACTTTGGTAGTATTTCTAGAAAATCTATGATTTAGTACGTAGAAGTAGTATTATTATTATTTCTAGTTAGAAGCTGTCAATTTATATATAGTTTTGCCGATATTGAAACGTGAATAACTTGGTCGTTTTAAGTTCATTTTCTTCGTTCTTTATATCCACGGATTCGTCTTAGTATGTACTAATATATTTTTGATAACTCGGCTTCTCTAGGTTACGTCTAACGCCTCGGTTTGTCCACCAAAAATCGTCCAACAGCATATAATTTTCAGAAAAATAGTTTTCGTCAATAAACTTGCAAAAATCATATCTCCTTCGTTATAAGCTCGTTTTAATCCGTTCTTTCGCCTATGGCTTCATTTTTGAAAGTATTTTCTAAATATTTAGCCCAAAGTTACCCGGAAACCCCTGAATTTTCTGGATTTTTCATTTTGGGACAGTAGGTTTCTATACTTGTTTAAAAATCAATTATAGAGTTCCAAACTAATTTCTAATCCACCCAAATCGCTTCCAATCACCACAAATCTAGTCTATTTCTACCATACACCTTCTCAAGGTGTCATGGGTTCTTAAACATTATCAACCAACTAGATCTAACAAGGGTTTCCATTTCTAGAGTTTATAAGATATATATATGTATAAATGAGTGGTATAACTAGCATATGCATGTAGATCTTGTATGGAAATCATATAATCATGAAAATAACTTGAAGAAATTATGAAAAAGAGTTTGACAACTTACTTTGAAAGATTAGTGAGATTTGGAGATGAAAACTTATAAAACCTTGAGTTTTTATTTCAAAACCCTAACAAGGATTATCAAATGAGCTAGAATATTTCTTGATCTTGAAAAATTAATGGATTTTGGTCTTAGTTTGATCTTGGGTCATGGGTTTGGAAAAGAAAAAGGAAGGAAACTTGGTTTTTGCTTCTAATGAAATGAGGTGTAGATAATAAGGTTATGGATAGATATTTTCCTAAAGTTATAATACATTATAAAGAGGTAAATAAATACTTAAGGTTAAAAATGCACATGAGGTCTAGGGGGAGGGTTGTGTGGCCGGTCATACAAGAAGAAAAAGAGGGCAAATAGTTTTTGATTTAATTAGGATGGGTAGTGGAGTATAAGTATAGTTTTTAGTTGTAGTTTTGTTATAATCGGGTGCCGGATTTGCTAGAAATAAATTTTTACGAAGTTAACCGGGACTTAATAAAGTCATAAAAATGATAAAAATATGTTGGGTACAAAAAATTGATCGTTTGGATAATTATTATTTAGTTTTCACGAAAACCGTCGTAATTATATTAAACTTACGATGTAAATTAAATAAATTCTCAAAATACCGGGTAAATGAATTTTATAATTTTTGTGACGTTGTAAGGGGTTTTAAAATATATCGGAACCATTGTGAAAATTTTTAGATATGTTAGTTATATTTAGTAATCGTATATTAACGTTTATTTAAAAGTAATTATACGTAAAACGTTAAATATATCAAAAATATTAATATGAATATTCTACGAGTGGTATAGTATGCAAATGTTATTATGATGAAATGTGGACTATTTCTAGTCCGTATGAAATGTCCCTACTGATAAAGCATGAATTCGTACCTGAACCAATTCGGTTACGCGAATTTAAATATCCGTAAACTAAATTTACGATGAAATGAGCAATGCACATGAATAGTGTTTTTCTTCCGGAAATGAATAGTGTCAAGTGAATAGTAAATTTTTTTTGAACGCTTCTCAGAATATCAAATTGACCTCAAAAATGATGAATAGTAAAATGATGAATAGTGTTTTGATGAATAGTGATTTATGAATAGTAAATTGTCGAAGTTTGGAAAATGACCTGAAATTACGAGTTGTGACAGTCTTCCCCTCTAAAAGGAACTTCGTCCCGAAGTTCAGTTTGTGTTAGTTTCTGGAGTAAACTTTGGTGAAAAGATGATAATATTTGAGAATTCCAGGGAACTTTCACGATAAGAATTCGACTCTGCTTCAACCGTTCGACCTAATAGTCCATGATTTCTATTGGTTCACTTACCAGGTTTACGTTTGTCTTTGGGTTGGATTCCATCCAATGCAATCATGAGTGACTCATCTGAAAGTTATTTCTTGGGATTTGAAAATGTGCAACATGGTTGTTTAATCCGACTGTTCTCTAACAATGCTCAAGTCTGACGGCCACTAGGCCTACTCTGTCTGAAATATTAAATGGTCCAGTGTACATCGGGTTTAACTATCCAAATTTTCTGAATGATATCATGCCCTTCCTAGGCAGAACTTTCAACATGACTCTGCCTACCAACTTGAAGTTTTAATGGTTTACAACTTATCGAACTTGTAATTGATTCTTGACTTGTAAGAAATTTCTGGTTATTTCATGAATACCTAATAGACTAGTGAGTTGGGCTTTTCAAAATTTCGATTCGTCAATGGATGTTGGCACATCGACCATAGAGTGCCTCAAATGGTGTAGTCTCTATGCTCGCGCAATAACTATGGTTGCATCTGAATTTGATTTATGGTAAATGGTTAATCCAACCATGTCTAGAGTCAATCACTCATGCTCCGAGTATATCTCCCTATGTTCGAATCGTTCTCTCGCTTTGACCACTGGTCTGAGAATGATAGGCGATGTTTATATCTACATGGGTTCCGAAGGATATCCTAATTGATTGCTAGGAGTCTGAGATGAATCGATTACCTTTATCAAGAATAGTTGAAATGGTTACAATGAGTTTTGTGACTAATTCCTCAATGTTACGTCTTTCGAACAGGGCGTTATCTGAAGGAGATAGAATATAGGTAATAATTTTGATTCCTTGTGTTTTGGTCTAATGGATGCTACGACATGTGTATTTCTATGCCTATTGGGTTAGGTCTCCATTACTGACGTTTGTACTTAATTTATGGTGTCCTCCAAATTTCCTTCATCGAATATTCCAAGGTTCTTTGCTGTCAAATCACATAATCCTAAATGCATAAGCGATGTAGTATGGTGATTAGCTTTGGAAATTTGTCTCGCGATTGTGAGTTTTGGTTGAAATCTTTTTCTGAATAAACGAATTTAGAAAAAATGGAGCAAATGATTTAATAAGTAATATCTTTCTTGATGATTCAAAATCCAGTAGTTATGAAATGTGAAACCGTTTTCAAACATGTTGTGATTAGGAATGTTTACCAAAGTTTGATGTTTATATATTTCTCGTTGTACAATAGTTTTGCTAAATATTGACCAAAAAGGATCGTACTTGTTCAAAATAAGAATTTCAGAAATTATTTTCTACAAGATATGTAATTTGTATAAACACAAATTTTAAATCAACTTCATCCAAAAGTGAAAGTATTAACAAGGATAAAATAGTAGGATAGGTAATGTTCGCATAAATGCATAGATGTCTAATGTTTAGTTCCTGAGGTTGGATAATGCTTATTGGTGGGTGTCACACCCCCAATTTACCTGACTTGCAGCGGGATGGAATACCTGGGGGTGTCTGTCATAGCACCACAGTTACAGTTACATTGAACGACCTAAAGTGTCGTTTGGAAAATACTTCGTTTGATCATTGAAATAATTCAGAGTTTACAAAATGAGGTCCCCAAAAGGTGTTGCATGTTTATGAAAAACAAGTCATACTAGATCAAACGTTTACATAAGTGCATGAAATAATGATGAGACGCGTCGACCCCGCGACTCCATGAAGGTCCAAATGCATGTCACATGAGCTACCTTAATAACCTGAAATACATTGCTAAAACGTCAACACGAATGTTGGTGAATTCCATAGGTTTATAAAATGTAATGTTGTACGGCCACCACAAGTATAAGTGCATGACAAAAGTCACGTAAAATAGTACAATAGACCTTAAGCTCATGACCCCGAAGCTATGACTGATGAAATTATATGCCCCTCCCGAATGTTTTACCAGAACACTCCCAAAATGTAGACATGAAATGCATCCGCTTACTGTTGGTAATAACTACCACGGATGGAGGCGTCACCCTCGATAGATCTATCCACTCACTCTCGCTTACCGGTAAATTAACGGTCCATGATAATAAATAGGGGACTTTAACAGGTTGGTAAGGCAACTTAAGCAATGTACATATGTTTTGGTACTTGGGCTCGTACTAAAATGATTGATGCAATGTATTCCCCCGTGGGATTTGCAATCAAAATATTGTATTGAAAACGGGGGCTATGAAAACTCACCTGATATGATGGTACCATGAACATTTAATGAGCTGAAAAACAAGGCGCGCACACTAACCGCAACCTAATATGAATGATGAACGATCTACTTTAGATCATGAAATGATGTTATGAATGTCCATGCACATGTTTCCTATACCACTCTACTCTTTGAAAAATACTTGTTGTTATCAAAAATATATATTTTCCAAGACTTAGGAAAATAAGGCAACTAGAAAAATAAAACTAGTTGAAATGTGTATATATATATATATATGTATATATATATATATATATATATATATATATATATATATATATATATATATATATATATATATATATATATATATATATATATATCGTATGTATCAATGCTAGTGTTGAAATTCTCGGTTTGAAATCCTTGAAATAACGCCTTGTAGTGATAAAAAAATATACTTGTAATCACTAATACTTCATTAGTTATGAATTTGGGTACTTGGTATTATTTCTAGAAATCTAGAGTTACTACGTAGTTTTAGTGTTATTTTTTGTATAAAAGCTGTCAAAACAATATGGGTTTTGCCGATATTGAAACGTGAATATCTTTGTCGTTATAAGTCCGTTTTACTTGTTCTTTATATCCACGGTTACGTCTTAGTATGTATTAATATATTTTGGAAAGTTAGATACTCCGGGTTACGTCTAAAGCCTTTTTTTGTCCGACGAAAAACGTCCAACAGCATGTATTTTCAGAAAATATACTTTTCGTCAATAAACTTGCAAAAATCATAACTTCTTCGTTATAAACTCTTTTTAATCCGTTCTTTCGCCTACGGATTCGTTTTTGAAAGTATTTTCTAAAATTTTGCCAAAGTTTCCTTTATGTTTACTAATTTTCCTGGATTTACAAAAATGGGACAGAATATATATATACTTGTTACAAATCCATTTTTCATGTCCAAAACTAGTTTCTACTTCAATCAAATCTCTTGCAAACACCACAAAGCTATACTAATCCTACCATACACCTTCTTAGGGTGCCATGGGTTCCTAATCACTAGTAATCATGTTAATTTAACAAAGAAACACCTAAATCAAAATCTAGGGTTTGTATGTTCAAAATGTTAACAAAAATAATGTGGTATAGCTAACTTGTACATGAAATTAAGCATGAAAACCATAAGATACAAGTGTTAATTAGATGAAATCATGAAAATAAAGTTGATAACTCACTTTGAAATAATGGGTGATTAGATGATGAAAATCCTTGTGTTACTTGTGTTTTTGTTGTAAGATTCTTGATTAGGATGATGAAATGAACAACTTTTATGCTTTGATCTTTGAAAAACAATGGATTTTGGTCTTGGATCTTAATTGGGTTGTGGGTTTCGGGGAAGAAAAGATGAGGATGAGAGCTTATGATTCTTGGAAATTTGTATGGTTATGTTTTTGAGGTTTTTGGGATATTAGTATAGGTTTTAATATATTATAATTGTACATAAATACATAAGGTTAAAATGAAATCACATGGTGTCTAGGGGGGGGGCATGTGGCCGGTTTTCAATGTGAAAAAGAGAAGCAAAATCGGTTTTGAGTTGCTTAGGATAAGTTAGTGTAGTATTAGTTGTGGTTTTTGTTAATTTAGTTATAATCGGGTACCGGGTTTGCTAGAAATAAATATTAACGAAGTTAACCGGGACTTAATAAAGTTATAAAAATGTTAAAAATATGTTGGGTACAAATACTGAGTGTTCGGGTGATTATTGTTTAGTTTTCACGAAAACCGTCGTAATATTTATAAACTTACGTTATAAATAAAATAAATTTCCAAAATACTGGGTAAATGAATGTTATAACTTTTATGATGATATAATGGATATAAAAATATGTCGGGACCATTGTGGGAATATTTAGATATATTCGTCGTGTTTATTAACCGTGTGTTAACGTTTATTATAAATAATTATAAGAAAAACGTTAAATGTATCAAATATATAAATTTGAAAATCCTAAGAGTGGTATAGCATGTAAATGACCTACTGATGATATGCAGACTGTCTCTAGTCCGTATGCAATGTCCTTACTGATAATGCATGAATTCGCACCTGAACCAATACGGTTACGCGAATTTAAATACCCGTAAACTAAATTTACGATGAAATGAATAATGCACGTGAATGATGAAATTTCTTCTAGAATGAATAGTGTTCAATGAATAGTAAAATTTTTGAGTGCTTCTCTGAATGTCAAACTGACACAAAAAATGATGAATAGTAAACTGATGAATAGTGTTTGATGAATATTGTTTTTCCAAAGTTTGGGAAATGACCTGAAATGGTGAGTTGTGACAGTCTTCCCCTCTAAAAGGGAACTTCGTCCCGAAGTTCAGTTTATGTTGGTCTCTGAAAACATATTGGTGAAAAGGTGATGATATTCGAGAATTCCAGCGAACTCTAACGATAGGAATTCGACTCTGATTCAACTGTTTGACCACACGGTCCATGATTTCTGTTGGTTCTCTTACAAGGTCTGAGTTTGTCCTTGGGCTGGATTCCTTTCCAAATGGGATTATGAGTGACTAATCTGAAAAGATGATAATACATGGTTGTGTAATCCTGTTGTTCTCTAACAAGGCTCAAGTCTGACGGCCACTAGGCCTACTCTGTCTGAAATATTGCATGGTCCAGTGTATATCGGGTTTAACTTTCCAAGTTTTCTGAATGATATCATGCTTTTCCTAGGCAGAACTTTCCACATAACTCTGCCTACCAACTTGAAGTTTTAATGGTTTACAACTTATTGAACTTGTAACTGATTCTTGACTTGTAGGAAATTTCTGGTTATTTCATGAATGCCTACTAAACTAGTGAGTTGAGCTTTTTCCGAGTTTGGCCCATCAATAGATGGTCTGCGCTTCTTAATGTTTTAAATGTGATACTGGTAATATATACTGCTGAATTATGCCAGAACTCAAGTTTGTATGCTAGTTGGTCGATTCTAAAATGAATCTTAGATGGTCCAATATGCTAAAGGTTCAACCTCTCTTGTTATCCAATTTGTATCATGCCAATCCAAGGCAATGCTTTTAACTTAGTTTGTTCTCCCACTTGAATCTGGATGGTTTGTTGTTCAGGATATCCAATCCAAATAATGTGTGTTATGTACCAACCTAACTTCTGCCAGTTTCTCGATGTTGGTGTGATAACTATTGTTGTAGATGAATTTGATTTATGTTGAGTGATTAGTCCAACCATTTCCAAGGTCAATCACTCATGCTCTGAGCATACTTTCCTATGTTTGAATTGTTCTCTCGCTTTGACCATCGGCCTGAGGATGATAGGTGATGTTCACATCTAAATGGGTTTCTGAAGGAAATCCTGAAATGATTACCTGAAGTCCAAGGTGAATCGGTTTCCTTAACAGGAATAACTGAAATGGGTACAATAAATCTTTGTGACTAATTCCACAATGTTCGGTCCTTCGAACTTGGCGTTATCTGAAAGGGATAGAATATAGGTAACAATTTGATTCCTTGTGTTTTGTTCCAATGGATGATAAGACATATGTTTTTCTTTGTCTATTGGGTTTGGTCTCCACTATTGAAGTTCGTGATTAATTTGTGATGTCCTTCATAATTCCTTCATCACATATTCCAAATATTCTTTATTGTCAAGTCACAAATCCTAAATGCATAAGCGATGTTATAGAGTGATTAGTTTTGGAAATTTGTCTTGCGATTGTGAGTTTTGGTTGAAATCTCTTTCTGAATAACGAATAAAAATAAATAAAAAAAATGGAGCAGATGATTTACTGAGTAATATTTTTCTTGATGATTCAAAATCCAGTAGTTATGAAATAGGAAACTGTTTTCAAACATGTTGTGATTAAGACTGTTTTCCAAAGTTTGATGTCTATATATTTCTCATTGTACAATAGTGTTGCTAAAGATTGACCAAAAAGGATCGTACTTGTTCAAAATAGGAATTTCAGAAATCATTTTTCCACAAGGTATGTGATTTATGTAAACGCATCAACTTTATTTAAAAGTGAAAACACTAACAAGGATAAAATGGTAGAATAGGAAATGTTCGCTTAAATGCATAGATGTCTAACATTTAGTTCCTGAGGTTGAATAATGCCTATTGGTGATTATCAGGCATAACTACAAGCATAGGTATTTAGACTATCTTAAGTCCTGAAATATTTTATCGTTGTAATTGA
Source organism: Artemisia argyi (assembly GCA_030686995.1). Classification (NCBI taxonomy): domain Eukaryota; kingdom Viridiplantae; phylum Streptophyta; class Magnoliopsida; order Asterales; family Asteraceae; genus Artemisia; species Artemisia argyi. The sequence goes on along the minus strand of CM060705.1, from coordinate 44,573,522 downwards.
CAAGACGAAGGTATCACTTGATGTTGTGTCGATGAATGTCTATTCTGTTTTCCCATGTAGATGAGGAGATATGTTCTGGTTTGATCCCTTTCTTGGTATGAAGGTGAGGTTATCGGAAATTTCTGGAGACATAATGCCTTAGAGGAATCTACATCGATATTCTTGATTCAAACAATCGTCCTTTTTGAAAACTTACTGCAGGAAAGTTTATGTATGGATGAGGCCATGTTTAAATGAAATGCTCTACAGTCTCAATTAGAAGCTTGGTTTATTTCTATTGTGTTGTCCTGTGGATATTTATATTGAGTTCAATCCTGTAACTCAGTCTAGCTAGTACTTTTAAACGATAGAATTTGACAACTGAGTCAGAGATGATGATTCGGATGGTCTCGCAGTATCTTAGGATTTGTTGTTGAGTTATGAATTCTCTCACTATATACTTCTAGTTCTGGTTAGTAGTTCTGAAATCCTTTCGTTACTTCTATTGTATAGAGGAATCCTGCATGTAATTGATATGGAAAGTCTCTCCTAGGGAAGTCAATGGGAAAAAAATCCAACTTAATGGCTAAGTAAGTGACAGGTGGGGTAAGTATCCAGGGATAGTTCGGCAAAAGGGATGTTTAAGGAAGAGTTCCTTTGTTTACAAAACTTTTAAATGAAGATTGTTATTAACAATCCTTTGAAAAGGTAATTATTTCCTTCATGGCATAATCCTTCCTGAATTTTACATAGGTGATCAGGCTATGTACAATTGAGGACTAATGATGCGATGTTAGATTTTGTCAAAATATCATAACTTTTCTCAAAAGTTTTAGATGGTGTTCAACGCATTGTTATTAAAAATGGTATCCTGATGTTTTCTTTCAAATAACATGAAAATTGTTCGCGTAATAATAGTAAATACTTGGTGTAATGACAGAAAAATCAATTTATAGGATGGTAATAAAATAGATTACTTCAGAAATTTTTCTGTAAAACAATTTCCCCATATGATAGTAAAATAGCTTGAATGGTGTATTGGATACGTGGGTGAATCTTGTCGAATGGTAATATTCTACTAATTCATCAAAAATGAAATCAGCCTAATCCCTGATAAGACAATGCTAAAATGTTGCGAAACGATTGAATTCTGGACAATTTGGATAGAAAATGCTTAATACAACTAGGTTATGTCATCGTACCAACGGTAAGTACAAAAGGAAAGATACAACCCTAAAGGGCTCGAACTACGGTTTATATATTGAAACAAAGCTCCTCCTGCTGAAGCATTGTTGTTATCCTTGATGTTGCTAATATCCTGACGGTTCTCTTTCAACAACTCACGCTATTCTCCGAGCGATTCAGTCTTGATTCCAAGCTCCTAATTTTCCTTGTTCCTTAGCTCCGGGCAGTCATTCTTGAAATGCCCTAAGTTTCCACATTTGAAGCAACTCCCTAGGGTCTTCTGATTTGTGAGTTTCCTACAGTCTTCAGTCCGATGACGCTGCTTCTTGCACACTCCACACGGTTCACTGCAATGATCTCGGTGATGTTGATTACACAAGTTGCAGTAAGGTAACTTTCCAATATACCTTCTCTTTGTGTGTGGTTCTGCAGCAAAGGCTCTATTCACTTCTTGTCCTTTGGGTGATTGTTGAGCAGCATTGCAACTTAGATTGTTATTCCACTTCCTTTTATTGTCACTATTGTTTCCTGATGTCTTAGCGTGAACTATGAGTTCCTTTGCTTCGATCGCCATTTTGATAGCTTCAGACATGGTATCGGGTTCCCATGCGATGACCAACATACGAATTTCATGGGAGAGTCCCCCGATGTACCTTTCAAGTTTCTTGCTTTCCGGTTCATCCATTGCAGAACCTAGTCGTGTTAATTCATAAAAATGAGTAGTGTACTCGTCAACATCATTTCCTACCATGGTAAAGTTTAGTGTTTCCTGTTCTTTTGCTCGTAATTCATTTCCTACACAAAATGTTATACTCATCATCCTTCTTAGTTTCTCCCAAGAGTGTGAGTAGGCAGCATCAACTCCCACCATCTTAATATGTTTGGTCCACCATTCCTGGGCTTGATCCTGAAAAGTGCATGTGGCGAACTTAACCTTGTCTTCCTTACGTTAGTCGCCACATCGAAATATTGTTTCTATTTCTTTGAACCATTTGAGAAATTCCTTTGTGTCTCTAGTTTCGCTAAAGGAGGGAGGATTGCACCCCATAAATTCCACGTGAGTAAGTTCCTTAGTGAGGGCGGTGGCTATGTTCTTGGCAATGACTTGTCCAACAGCAGCTTGCATCATGCTTGGAGTGGTTTGCTTAAATCTCTCTTCATCAAATCATAAGAGACCATGAGGATATAGTTAATAAAAGTCGTCATATTCACAACACATGAATATAATACATGGGAATTTTGGTCTACGTGAACCGATATCACAAATAGCACAACCATTTCTTACATAGTAGAGTCACACTTGATATATTTGTTTGTACAACAATCAAAAGACAACAAGTTCTTTAGACTATGTCCCACACTTTCTGTGGCTAGGATAATAGTAAAGGCTAGTGAGGATATAAGTCTGGTCTAGGGACTTCCTGGTGTCCCTCTGTGTGAAATCAGGTTCGTGGCATCATAAGGTCGAGATAGTCCTGAAGTGGTGTCTAAAGTTGTGCATCTATCACATCTTAGATAATGTAGGTTCTGAACCATTCCTGAAGAATCTGCGGATGTTCCTGTTGAGTCCGTGATATTGGTATTATCTACTAGGTGTTATCTAGTTCATGGCAAATGGGAATGGAAAAGGAAAATGACAATGATGGTACTAGTGAATGGAATACTACCCTCTTTCGCGCTACCTCACGACATCTAAGAGGTAAAACTGAAGTACGCACTATAGGACAACTAATAGTGTAATAAGTAACTGATGGTGGTGATAGTACCTGAGTAGTAAGCGCCCTACTAGTGATGGAAAGAAACATACTATCTTCCTTGCAATAAACATCCTAATAAGTCCATTAAGATTAAGTCTGAATACTCTACCAAAAGGCATTCTATGTATGGGCTGAATGATAGGAAAACCCTGTTCCTATGGCAAATCATTAGTGCTAATGGTGGTGTAAGTGCAACTGGTGGTATAATGGTAGTGGAAGATGACAAGGCATCTGATAAAAGGATGTCAGGGTGAGTATCTGAAGACATGTCACTTGTGAACCAGGTCAATAAAATGATATATATATATATATATATATATACAAATATGAGTATAAATAACTCGCACAGGGTATGCATGAAACAACATGTATTATGATTATGCACTTATGATGAAATGATGAGATGCTATGATGATGTGGTTATAGTCTAGGGTCCAAGATACATCCTAGTTCGCTATAACCTTAGCTCTGATGCCAATCTGTCACACCCCCAATTTACCTGACTTGCAGCGGGATGGAATACCTGGGGGTGTCTGTCATAGCACCACAGTTACAGTTACATTGAACGACCTAAAGTGTCGTTTGGAAAATACTTCGTTTGATCATTGAAATAATTCAGAGTTTACAAAATGAGGTTCCTAAAAGGTGTTGCATGTTTATGAAAAACAAGTCATACTAGATCAAACGTTTACATAAGTGCATGAAATAATAATGAGACGCGTCGACCCTGCGACTCCATGAAGGTCCAAATGCATGTCACATGAGCTACCTTAATAACCTGAAATACATTGCTAAAATGTCAGCACGAATGTTGGTGAATTCCATAGGTTTATAAAATGTAATGTTGTACGGCCACCACAAGTATAAGTGCATGACAAAAGTCACGTAAAATAGTACAATAGACCTTAAGCTCATGACCTCGAAGCTATGACTGATGAAATTATATGCCCCTCCCGAATGTTTTACCAGAACACTCCCAAAATGTAGACATGAAATGCATCCGCTTACTGTTGGTAATAACTACCACGGATGGAGGCGTCACCCTCGATAGATCTATCCACTCACTCTCGCTTACCGGCAAATTAACGGTCCATGATAATAAATAGGGGACTTTAACAGGTTGGTAAGGCAACTTAAGCAATGTACATATGTTTTGGTACTTGGGCTCGTACTAAAATAATTGATGCAATGTATTCCCCCTCATTTCAACGTAAATTTAGTTTACGGGTATTTAAATTCGCGTAACCGTATTGGTTCAGGTGCGAATTCATGCATTATCAGTAAGGACATTGCATACGGACTAGAGACAGTCTGCATATCATCAGTAGGTCATTTACATGTTATACCACTCTTAGGATTTTCAAATTTATATATTTGATACATTTAACGTTTTTCTTATAATTATTTATAATAAACGTTAACACACGGTTAATAAACACGACGAATATATCTAAATATTCTCACAATGGTCCCGACATATTTTTATATCCATTATATCATCATAAAAGTTATAACATTCATTTACCCAGTATTTTGGAAATTTATTTTATTTATAACGTAAGTTTATAAATATTACGACGGTTTTCGTGAAAACTAAACAATAATCACCCGAACACTCAGTAATTATACCCAACATATTTTTAACATTTTTATAACTTTATTAAGTCCCGGTTAACTTCGTTAATATTTATTTCTAGCAAACCCGGTACCCGATTATAACTAAATTAACAAAAACCACAACTAATACTACACTAACTTATCCTAAGCAACTCAAAACCGATTTTGCTTCTCTTTTTCACATTGAAAACCGGCCACATGCCCCCCCCCCCCCTAGACACCATGTGATTTCATTTTAACCTGATGTATTTATGTACAATTATAATATATTAAAACCTATACTAATATCCCAAAAACCTCAAAAACATAACCATACAAATTTCCAAGAATCATAAGCTCTCATCCTCATCTTTTCTTCCCCAAAACCCACGACCCAATTAAGATCCAAGACCAAAATCCATTGTTTTTCAAAGATCAAAGCATAAAAGTTGTTCATTTCATCATCCTAATCAAGAATCTTACAACAAAAACACAAGTAACACAAGGATTTTCATCATCTAATCACCCATTATTTGAAAGTGAGTTATCAACTTTATTTTCATGATTTCATCTAATTAACACTTGTATCTTTTGGTTTTCATGCTTAATTTCATGTACAAGTTAGCTATACCATATTATTTTTGTTAACTTTTTGAACATACAAACCCTAGATTTTGATTTAGGTGTTCCTTTGTTAAATTAACATGATTACTAGTGATTAGGAACCCATGGCACCCTAAGAAGGTGTATGGTAGGATTAGTATAGCTTTGTGGTGTTTGCAAGAAATTTGATTGAAGTAGAAACTAGTTTTGGACATGAAAAATGGATTTGTAACAAGTATATATACATTCTGTCCCATTTTTGTAAATCCAGGAAAATCAATAAACATAAAGGAAACTTTGGCAAAATTTTTAGAAAATACTTTCAAAAATGAATCCGTAGGCGAAAGAACGGATTAAAAAGAGTTTATAACGAAGAAGTTATGATTTTTGCAAGTTTATTGACGAAAAGTATATTTTCTGAAAATACATGCTGTTGGACGTTTTTCGTCGGACAAAAAAAGGCTTTAGACGTAACCCGGAGGAGTCTAACTTTCCAAAATATATTACTACATACTAAGACGTAACCGTGGATATAAAGAACAAGTAAAACGGACTTATAACGACAAAGATATTCACGTTTCAATAACGGCAAAACCCATATTGTTTTGACAGCTTTTATACAAAAAATAACACTAAAACTACGTAGTAACTCTAGATTTCTAGAAATAATACCAAGTACCCAAATTCATAACTAATGAAGTATTAGTGATTACAAGTATATTTTTTATCAATACAAGGCGTTATTTCAAGGATTTCAAACCGAGAATTTCAACACTAACATCGATACATACGATATATATATATATATATATATATATATATATATATATATATATATATATATATATATATATATATATATATATACATCTCAACTAGTTTTATTTTTCTAGTTGCCTTATTTTCCTAAGTCTTGGAAAATGTATATTTTTGATAACAACAAGTATTTTTCAAAGAGTAGAGTGGTATAGGAAACATGTGCATGGACATTCATAACATCATTTTATGATCTAAAGTAGATCGTTCATCATTCATATTAGGTTGCGGCTAGTGTGCGCGCCTTGTTTTTCAGCTCATTACATGTTCATGGTACCATCATATCAGGTGAGTTTTCATAACCTCGTTTTCAATACAATATTTTGATTGCAAATCCCACGGGGGAATACATTGCATCAATTATTTTAGTACGAGCCCAAGTACCAAAACATATGTACATTGCTTAAGTTGCCTTACCAACCTGTTAAAGTCCCCTATTTATTATCATGGACCGTTAATTTGCCGGTAAGCGAGAGTGAGTGGATAGATCTATCGAGGGTGACGCCTCCATCCGTGGTAATTATTACCAACAGTAAGCGGATGCATTTCATGTCTACATTTTGGGAGTGTTCTGGTAAAACATTCGGGAGGGGCATATAATTTCATCAGTCATAGCTTCGGGGTCATGAGCTTAAGGTCTATTGTACTATTTTACGTGACTTTTGTCATGCACTTATACTTGTGGTGGCCGTACAACATTACATTTTATAAACCTATGGAATTCACCAACATTCGTGTTGACGTTTTAGCAATGTATTTCAGGTTATTAAGGTAGCTCATGTGACATGCATTTGGACCTTCATGGAGTCGCGGGGTCGACGCGTCTCATCATTATTTCATGCACTTATGTAAACGTTTGATCTAGTATGACTTGTTTTTCATAAACATGCAACACCTTTTGGGGACCTCATTTTGTAAACTCTGAATTATTTCAATGATCAAACGAAGTATTTTCCAAACGACACTTTAGGTCGTTCAATGTAACTGTAACTGTGGTGCTATGACAGACACCCCCAGGTATTCCATCCCGCTGCAAGTCAGGTAAATTGGGGGTGTGACAGTGGGTGTCAGGCAAAACTACAAGCATAAGTATTCAAACTAACTTAAGTCCTGAAAAAGTTTATCGTTGAAATTGTCATCATGTTGGTAAGATATATGGTCGGGTCTGACCCCTTTTCTTGATATGAAAGTTAGGTTATCTGAAATTTCTAGAGAACACAACGCCTTAGGGGAATCCATATCGATATTCTACTAATTGTCCTTGGTGAAAACTCATTACAGGGAAGTTTGCATTTGGATGAGGCCATGTTTAAATGGAACACTCTACAGTATTGGTTAGGAGGTTTGGTTTATTCTATAGTGTTACTTAGCGTACCTCCACAATGTGTTCGATCCTGTAGTTCAGTCTAGCAAGTACCTATGAATGATAAAATTTGACAACTAAGTCAGAGATGGTGATTCGGATGGTCTCGTGGTATCTTAGGACTGTTGTTGGATTATGAACTTTCTTAGTCTAGGTTTAGTAGTTCCGTAATCCTTTTATTGTTTTTCTGGTATCGAGGAATCCTCCTAGTATAGGGAAAGTCTCTCCTAAAGAAGTCAATGGAAAGTCCAACTTAATGGCTAAGTGAGTGACAGGTGGGGTAAGTATCCAGGGAGAGTTTGTCAGAAAGAGACGTTTATAAAAGTGTTTACTTGTTTAAAATGATTTTAAATGAAAATTGTTATTAGCAATACTTTGAAAAGATAACTATTTCCTTCATGGCATAATCCTTCCTGAATTATACATAGGTGATCAGGCTATGTATAGTTGAGGACTAATGATGCGATGCTTGATTTAGTCAAAATAGTATTACTTTACTCAAAAGTTTTAGATGATGTTCAACGTATTGTTCTGAAAAATGGTATTCTAATTATTTCCTTTCAAAGTAACATGAAAATTGTTTCGCGTAATAATAGTAAATACTTGGTGTAATGACGGAAAAAAATCAATTTATAGAGTGGTAACAAATAGCATACTTTAGAAATTCTGTAAAACAATTTCCCCACAGGGTAGTAAAATAGCTTGAAACAAAATTCGTTGAATGGTTTATTGGATACATGGGTAAATCCTATGGAATGGTAATAGTCTACTAATCCACTTATTTAAAGAATGTAAATATCTTAGTTCATAACAGGGTAGTGGTTTAGGATTATGAAGTGGTCGAGAATATGGTAATGATATTGAGAGCGTGAAGGATGAACGTGTCGTTAAGGCATCTATAGTCAACTGAAGATGATAGTCTATGTGTCAAAGGATATAGGGCAGAAATTGGTGCCAATGATTTGAAGTATTCGAGAATTTATACTAGCGTGAGGATCTTATAACATGGAACGAGTGAAAAAGTTGTAATTTGAAGCGGTGGTGTTGAGGCATGGTGTATCAATATTGGCAATCTCAGGTAGAGGTGCTTCTTTCGCATCTAAAGTCAAATAGTAAGTAGGTATAGTGGTTGCTTTCGAGATTCGTTCACGAGTTATGCGTGTTCCTTCTTGGAGATATAGTTTCTAAAATTAACAACATTTATTTGAGTGAAACATTGTGAAATTTGGTCATAAATGTATTTTGAAGTGACTTTATTTGAAGTTTGTAATGAATATAGTTATGTAAAAGATGTGACTACAAAATGTTTTGTATTTTGATAAAAACAATATCTTATATATATATATATATATATATATATATATATATATGTGTGTGTGTGTGTGTGTGTGTGTGTGTGTGTGTGTGTGTGTGTGTGTGTGTGTGTGTGTCTTTGGATAAAGGGAATTCAAGAAGATTGTTGCTAAAATAAAAAATAAAAAAAATTGAGTTTTAATCCAACCATTGAAAATCAATAATCTGTCGTACTTCGTAAGGTTTGCAATAAATCTTTTTGTTTGTACAAAAATTTAATTTGGCTTTGACTTACTTGAATTGTTATTATCTCTGAAACATGAAAACTAGGGTAGTCACTTTTATCTTGGTCAACATGACCATTTAATCGTAAAGACATTTTCGTCTTTATTAATCCTATTGTCTTACTCGCATCTTCCTAAAGTTGTAATTATATGTCAAATCTACTAATGTGACCACATTGGTCGGTGGAGTGTTGCTAGAGCGACTAATGAATTAATTATCGACTTAGAATGTGGTGTAATCAAACTTGATAATGAAGGGAGAGTTGTGATGAGTTCCATTGTGATGGTATAATATCGTTCAAAGCATCTCGTTGGTTTATTGCGTTATGGAGGTATGAGTCGATCATATCTAAGATAATATAGAGTCCTTGTGATAGATGCCACCCTTGGGCGATTGGTTGTAATTCTTATTATGTTTGCGAGGCTTGTGGTATTATTCAGAGTGTATCGTCCAAACACTCGTGGGTAATCTCAAATAATTAGAGATCATCATCTAACGATGAAGAGTAGTAGGTTGTCAAGCACTAGAGGCTCTCAAACTCTCACCAACCTCAAACCTATAAGGTGGTGTAACGTGTGGTAGATGGTAATGGTATGTCAAATAGTGGTTGCTTCTTAAGTGGCCTGTCATATATGGGTGTAGGGTCTCTGAGATGTGATGGTGATAATAGTGAATGGAACACTACCCTCTTTCGCGCTATCTCGCGACATCTAAGAGGTAAAACTGAAGTACGCACTATGTGACGACCAATAGTGAAATAAGTAGCTGACGGTGGTGGTAGTACCTGAGTAGTAAGCGCCCTACTAGTGAAGGAAAGAAAACATACTATCTTCCATGCAATAAGCATCCTAATAAGTCCATTAAGATTAAGTCTGAATACACTACCAAACGGCATTCTATGTATGCACTGAATAATAGGAAAACCCCGTTCCTATAACAAATCAATGGTGCTAATGGTGGTGTAAGTGCAACTGGTGGTACAATGATAGTGGAAGATGACAAGGCATCTTCAATGTCGGAATCCGGTAAAAGGATGACAGGGTGAGTATCTGAAAATATGTCACTTGTGAACCAGGTCAATAAAATTTTATATATATATATATATATATATATATATATATATATATATATATATATATATATATATATATATATATATATATATATATATAAGTATGGGTATAAATAGCTTGCACCGTGTGTGCATGAAACAACATGTATAATGAATATGCACTTATGATGAAATGATGAGATGCTATGATGATGTGGTTATAGTCTAGGGTCCAAGATACATCCTAGTTCGCTATAACCTTAGCTCTGATACCAATCTGTCACACCCCCAAAATACCTGAATGGCAGTGGAATGGAATACCTGGGGGTGACTGCCATAGCATCACAGTTACAGTTACATTGAACGACCTAAAGTGTCATTTGGAAAATACGTCGTTTGATCATTAAAAACATTTAGAGTTCACAAAATAAGGTCCCAAAAGGTATTTCCAAATTTGGTAAAATAAGTTCAACAAGATCAAACGTTCATAAGTGCAGAAAATATAGTCAGACACGTCGACTCCGCGACTCCATGAAGGTCCAAATGTATGCAACATGAGCTACCTTAATAACCTGAAAATACATGCTAAAGTGTCAACACGAGGTTGGTGAGTTCATAGATTTTAGTGAACAAGTATGTAATGTTAAACATTTGAAAGAAGAATTCCCAGCAAAAGTATCGTAAATCCGTAATAAGGTTGATGCAAAGGCATCGTAAATCAGTAATAAGGCTGATGCAAAGGCATCGTATTTCAGTAGTAATAGTGATGGAAAAGTATCGTGAATTTATAAGTAATTTCGTATGTACAATAGCCCAAGTATAAAGTAAAGTAATAAGATTTCAGTCATAAAATTACATTGGCTCTTAAGCTCATGACCCCGAAGCTAGACGTTACTTGGCCCCAAATGAGTGTTTACCAGACACTCTAAAGATGTTAGACATGAAATGCATCCGTAATTCCGTTGGAGCAACCCAAACACGGATGGAGGAGTCACCCTCAATAGATCTATTCACTCACTCTCGCTCGTACTTTAATTAACGGTCCATGATAATAAAGGGGACTTGTCAAGACGTGGTAATAAGGCAACTTAAGCAATGTAAGACATTTAATACTTTGGCATGTAACAAAAATAATTAAAGCAACGTATTCTCCCTCAGAAGTAATTCAAAACGTATAAAAGTATAAAACAAGTATTTAAGCATGTATCTCCCCCAAAGAGTTTATAAAGTAATTAAACAAGTAAAAGTGGGGCTATGACTCACCTCGAAATGATGATACAAAGATGTGAAATGATAGGGACAACAAGGAGCGAACACTATCCGCAACCTAATATGAACGATAATGATCTACCTTAGATCATGAAATGATGTAATGAATGCACATGCACATGATGCCTATACCACTCATAACTTGAAAATACTTGTTATTGTCAAAGTAATATGTTTTTCCATACTTAAGAAAATAAGTCTTAACTAGACTTGTAAAAACTTGTCGTAATATACATATCGTATATAGAATGTTAGTGTTATAATCTTCGCCTTGAAAACCTTGAAGTAACGTCTAATAATCATAAAAATAAACTTGTAATCACTAGTACTTCATTAGTTATGAATTTGGCACTTTGGTAGTATTTCTAGAAAATCTAGGATTTAGTACGTAGAAGTAGTATTATTATTATTTCTAGTTAAAAGCTGTCAATTTATATATAGTTTTGCCGATATTGAAACGTGAATAACTTGGTCGTTTTAAGTTCATTTTCTTCGCTCTTTATATCCACGGATTCGTCTTAGTATGTACTAATATATTTTTGATAACTCGGCTTCTCTAGGTTACGTCTAACGCCTCGGTTTGTCCACCAAAAATCGTCCAACAGCATATAATTTTCAGAAAAATAGTTTTCGTCAATAAACTTGCAAAAATCATATCTCCTTCGTTATAAGCTCGTTTTAATCCGTTCTTTCGCCTACGGCTTCGTTTTTGAAAGTATTTTCTAAATCTTTAGCCCAAAGTTACCTGCAAACCCCTGAGTTTTCTGGCTTTTTCATTTTGGGACAGTAGGTTTCTATACTTGTTTAAAAATCAATTATAGAGTTCCAAACTAATTTCTAATCCACCCAAATCACTTCCAATCACCACAAATCTAGTCTATTTCTACCATACACATTCTCAAGGTGTCATAGGTTCTTAAACATCATCAACCAACTAGATCTAACAAGGGTTTCCATTTCTAGAGTTTATAAGATATATATATGTATAAATGAGTGGTATAACTAGCATATGCATATAGATCTTGTATGGAAATCATATAATCATGAAAATAACTTGAAGAAATTATGAAAAAGAGTTTGACAACTTACTTTGAAAGATTAGTGAGCTTTGGAGATGAAAACTTATTAAACCTTGAGTTTTTATTTCAAAACCCTAACAAGGATTATCAAATGAGCTAGAATATATTTTGATCTTGAAAAATTAATGGATTTTGGTCTTAGTTTGATCTTGGGTCGTGGGTTTGGAGAAGAAAAAGGAAGGAAACTTGGTTTTTGCTTCTAATGAAATGAGGTGTAGATGATAAGGTTATGGCTAGATATTTTCCTAAAGTTATAATACATTATAAAGAGGTAAATAAATACTTAAGGTTAAAAATGCACATGAGGTCTAGGGGGAGGGTTGTGTGGCCAGTCATACAAGAAGAAAAAGAGGGCAAATAGTTTTTGATTTAATTAGGATGGGTAGTGGAGTATAAGTATAGTTTTTAGTTGTAGTTTTGTTATAATCGGGTGCCGGGTTTGCTAGAAATAAATTTTTACGAAGTTAACCGGGACTTAATAAAGTCATAAAAATGATAAAAATATGTTGGGTACAAAAAATTGAGCGTTTGGATAATTATTATTTAGTTTTCACGAAAACCGTCGTAATTATATTAAACTTACGATGTAAATTAAATAAATTCCCAAAATACCGGGTAAATGAATTTTATAATTTTTGTGACGTTGTAAAGAGTTTAAAAATATATCGGAACCATTGTGAAATTTTTTAGATATGTTAGTTATATTTAGTAATCGTATATTAACGTTTATTTAAAAGTAATTATACGTAAAACGTTAAATATATCAAAAATATCAGTGTTGCAAAAATCGGCTGAGGCGGCCGATTAATCGGCGATTAATCGGCCTCGGCCTTGGAACTTGGAGGAAATTCCCAGGTAATCGGCCGAGGCGGCCGATTAATCGGGAAAAAATCGCAAATCGGCCCCCGACCGCCTCGGGACCGATTCACGATTTTTGCAACATTGAAAAATATTAATATGAATATTCTACGAGTGGTATAGTATGCAAATGTTATTATGATGAAATGTGGACTATTTCTAGTCCATATGAAATGTCCCTACTGATAAAGCATGAATTCGTACCTGAACCAATTCGGTTACGCGAATTTAAATATCCGTAAGCTAAATTTACGATGAAATGAGCAATGCACATGAATAGTGTTTTTCTTCCGGAAATGAATAGTGTCAAGTGAATAGTAAAATTTTTTTGAACGCTTCTCAGAATATCAAATTGACCTAAAAAATGATGAATAGTGTTTTTGATGAATAGTGATTTATGAATAGTAAATTGTCGAAGTTTGGAAAATGACCTGAAATTACGAGTTGTGACATTTAGCCTCATACTTGACACGTTTACGTTGTGCGGCTTCAATAACCGCCCGACCGGGCATAAAATCAACCATGCTCGAACGCGTCAAAGGTGACGATCCTGTAAGATCAACACAAACATCAAGCCCACCCTCCCAAGAGTAAAGTAACCTATCAGCTGGACGTAAGGTGTTGTCCCTCTCTCCATAAAGCCCAATGTCAACTTCCTTACGAGCAGAAATTCCTGACCGAGAGCATATATCAACAAGAATATCACGCACAACATTATGCCGATGTTTAATACCAACTATACCTGCGCACGAAACAGCATGATCCCATAAAATATCTCCAGGAAACACTTTAGAACAAGCTGAACATGGCATCTGGACAGTAAAAAGAGGAACACCCAACCGATAACACAACACACATCGGTAAGTCCTGGCATTCATAGTTTGTCCCAAACCAGATATCGGTGCTACCCTAAGCCAATCTGGCGTATAATCCTCTTTTAATGAGCCCCATAACGCAATCTGTCTAGAGGATAAATGGAAGGTGGATTCAACCGTTTGAGCAACACGTGTGAAATATATATCTGCCAATTTCTTCATAAGTTTGGGGGCAGCGATCTCACTAGGATTACTCAAAAGGTCAACATCCATATTCACGTTAAAAGTACACAAAGCATCATCAAATGAAGGACCAGTAGTCACAATACCAGAACTGCGGAGAAGCTTAGTCTGTAAGCTGGCGGATTGAAGTCTAGAAGCAAATAGTTCAAGACATCACCTGCAGAATACATCCCAAGTCCCCCAAAGGCAAAAGGTAGGGTAGCTAGTCTCCATTGCCAATCACCAAATCCGGGTCCAGAAGCAGTGACAATACGTTCTAAAGAAGAACGAAGCGCTGCATCAAAAGAAACCTGAGCACCCTCAAAGACCCGAGGAGGACATGTGCGCATAAAAAAATACAACTTGGAAATACCAGCACATGCACGCAGTAGCAACAACTCACACTGAGGATCATTAAGCTTAGCAACAGCATCCATAAGTTTAATAGTTTTAGCAACCCTTTTCATAACAAGCTTACTACTAAACTCAAAGTCCACACTGGCAGGGCCACCTAATTATTATTATTATTATTATTATTATTATTATTATTATTATTATTATTATTATTATTATTATTATTATTATTATTATTATTATTATTATTATTATTGTTTTGTATTATATAATACTTGTGAAAAATTATACCAATGAAAAATATATTTAAAATCAAATTCATTCATATATTTTGTATCAAGTATTATATAACGCCGAAAAAATAGACAAGGTCAAAGTTGAACCAGTTTAACTCTGAAAAGTTAAACTGAACATTTATTTTGAGATGGAGGGAGTAATACCTTTTCAAATATATCAATATATTTGTTTGCATATTTGTTTTTATCATTTTACATTTGTATAATTCAGTTTTTGCTGCTTTGTCAAATATGAATAACAAGAAAAATAAAATGAAATGAAAAATACTATAAGCTAATTTCTAATAGCTTGTAGTTTCATCAATTGTAATTTATATAAACAATTAACATGTATTCCACTTGTCGGGTTTGCTAAAAATTACTTAGAATCTGATAATGTTTTGCAATTGGGAGACTAAGTCAAACTAAGGTGTTGTTTGTTTATTAAAAGACTCTGAATCTGAATTTGATTCGCACATCTAAATAAGTGGTTGAGAAATCTGAATCTGACTCAAATAAAGTTGTTTGTTTTCTAGTAAAAATGTCTAGATGCATTAAATTATCAGTTTATAATTTAAATATAAAACCATTGCATTCGCACAAGAAATAAAATTTATTAAATATAAGAAAACAAATTTAATAATAATATAATCAATTTAAAGTTAAAGTAATTTAAACAAAATATGCAATCTCGTGTTTATTTGACAAAAATTGTCAAAGCTTAAATTGAACTTTTTGAAACGATTAACTATATGAGTCGCGTTAGAGTGAAGATATATGAGTCCGAAACCGTACTCTTTCAGCTTAAACAAAATATGAATCGTCACATATCATCTTATACATTCTTTATTTAACAAAACATATGCAATAATTATATTTAATACTTTTAATAAGACAAAAAAAAGATAATAAGAATACAAAAAGAGACATTAAAAGGTTAAAACACCTCATTACATCTAGTTCAACAAGAGGTTTATGCCTCTTACTGTCTTTAAAAAAAAAAAAAAAAAAAAAAAAAAAAAAAAAAAAAAAAAACGCTCTTAACACTGATTGCCTCTAAACGACATAAAAAAACAAACACTCTTAATGGCATTTTTGAAAAAAAAAAACAAACACCACCTAAGTAGTATCATTTCAATATCAAAAATTGATTTAAGCTTGACACATTTGGAATATCACTATAAGAGTATCTAATAATATCATATACTCTCTTTGTCCCACATCAAGTGTCTAATACGATTTTTTTTAAGTTTTCTTTTTCAACTTTAACTTTAAATATTATTGTTCATGATATATAATACTTGATGCAAGTTATATGAATGGATTAAGTTTTTAAATGTATTATCATTTGTATAATTTTCATTAATTATTAAGGTCATACTTGATGCAAGATATATAAATGAATTAAGTTTTAAAATATATTTTCATTTGTATAATTTTCATTAACTATTATGACACAAACAAATATATTTAAGGTCAAATTAAAGAAAAAAAGACTTAAAAAAATCATAGTAGAGACTTAACGTGGGATAAAAATATCAATGACAAGGTTAATGGACTTGATACATTCACAAACTCGATTTATCATATAGTAAGAAAATCATGTAGATAATGTAAACGAACTCTCGATAAGGCTTGCAAGCTTACTTTGATATCCGAGATTGATTCGAAAGTCTACTCTAGCAGCTCGAGCTATATGTCAACCTCTTAAAAATCAAGTCAATTTCAAGAGTCGGTCTTGATTAGTTCATGACCTAGATTAACTCGATCAAATCCCTTTCCGAGAATGGCATAATTTAGTAATTTCCGAATAGAAAAATCATTCGGTGATGAGTGTTTAGATTAGAAATGTTTGTTGTTCATTACTTATGAAATGTTTAACCATAACTTGTAAGGCTATGGTTAGCAAATAATTGATGTTTAATTCACTTAATTTTCTTTCTTTCTTTAAAAAAAAGAAAAAAAAAAAAAAAAAAAAAAAAAAAAAAAAAAAAAGCTGTAATAACATATCAATAATAAAAACAAGAATAACAATAACGACAAGACAAAGATAATAGTAATAATAAATACCAAAGTGTACACAACAATATAACGACAAGACAAAGATAATAGTAAGTTAAACTTGCTTTACGTAGGTAACCCGAACAAAACAAAACAAAACCTCATTCATCTACACGTTTACCAAAGTGCTCGTAGCTAGCAACTCCATAAAATGATGGGAGATGATCCATGGTTATTGGCTCCTGTTTCATTGTGAGATGTTTGTATCCTAAATAGTGAGATTTTAATAGTTTGACCTTTTAAAGTAATAATAATAATAATAATAATAATAATAATAATAATAATAATAATAATAATAATAATAATAATAATAATAATAATAATAAACGGACTCTCACCATCTCAAGTTAAGTATCACCTTTATAGTTTTATTTGTCTTAAAATATTTCGATTTTGTAAACTATACTTTAAAGTTTAAATGTATACTGGACACTTATTTTGAAACGGATAAAAGTATACAACCTCTCGGGGTACCAAAGTTTTCAAGATCGGGATCTTACTCAGGATTGTTTTTGTTTTTGCAAGATTGAGATCGTAAGATTGGATCGGGATCCTAAAATCCTACTATAATGTCATTTTCTTAATAGTCAAATGTAATATTCAAACCTACAAATTACTATATATTTCATGAAAATGTAGTCCTAAATTATGAATATGGAATGTTTAAGAAGATTAACAAGTTATTTTTTAAATCTATAAGACATGATCCATAATAACTTTGTAGTTTTTTAGATTGCGGTTCGAGAAAATAAGATCGGATCGAATTGTAAAGATTCTATGATCAAGACCGAAATCTTATAAGATCTTAAGATTGCTAAGATCTAACGTAGGATTCGGATCGTTTTTTGTTTTGTAATATCGTAAATAAGATCATGATATCACGACCATACTGGTACGTACTAATGGGTGAAAGTGTAAAAATATCACCCTAAAGAAAAAGGGAACAAGCCTTTCAAAACCAATGATTCTTTTTGGAGCCGCATATTTCATTAAAATAGGCAAATAGTTTAGAAGGTTTATACAGTATATTTATGAATACTACTAGGATCAACTTCAAATATTATTCTCAGCAATTGTATAATTCATAAAATAGATACATTCTAACACAAAAAAGCCAGAAACCTAGCGTTTCGTGAAACGAAAATTCACTATTACCACTCCTTTTGGGCACCCAAAATCATTGATAGAGAACAACACTGTGGGGGTGATGACCCTTTTCAAAAGACTTTTTGATGGCTTAAAAAGAAAAAAGGTATAATTGTGCCCACATCAAATGCAAAATGGTCCTTGCTTACTTTTTGACATGTCCATGTTCATGCACCCATGATATGAAATGCCTTTTATCATTTTCCAAAACCAAACCAAACATAGCCACAACCATAAAAGGTTTAGTTGTAGTTTATTCCCTTTCTTCACAACTCTTGTTTTGGTACATCTGCCATAATCATTTACACATCTCATGTTGTTCTGGTATTCCATTATGGGACTCAGATGTGATGTTTAACCAAACTATCTATACCCAATTATTGCTTCTTAAACATCTTTGGTTGTGTAGCGCGTCTATGTCTTAATCAACAAAGATGTGTGTCTCAAAGATCAAGTATAAACACAAAGAGATTTTGAAAACCGCAAATGACAAGAGTCCATAAAAAAAAAATACATTTTTTGAACATGAATAGTTACAAACCCAAGGATGCATTTATCTTGGAAAGGTGGTCATAAGGTCTGCAGACCGGGATCAATTAGGACTGCCCCATTTTGGGCTATGAACACTCAATAACAAAAAAGACCATCTGAAGCCCAAAACCAAGAAAGCATACACATTTTCCTATAACTGGTACTGTCAATAGCGAATACAGAAAGAGTGGCAGCTAATGACGGATCTTAAGAGCCAATAGATCACGAGTTCAAATCTCTTTAGATACATGATTTAACAAAAAAAGAAAAACCTTCAATTGAGAATCACGAAGCTGTGTCCACATCAATTTGACAATTAACCTTTATAAGCACGAATTTGGACAAAAAACTGCTGATATATACAACTTTAAAAAAAAAAGGTTAAAGCAGCGCAATATATGGGTTGCAACTTCAAACCTGAACAAGTAATGGATACTGCTACAATGTTACTACACTCAGCTTCACAGAGTTTCAACTATTAAACATCTAAACTTTCCTTCCACAACATGATAGCGCCTCACTTTTATCAACCACCCGAAGAAGTAGCTTCTGCTGTTTCCTCGTCACTAAAACTAGAGATCATATGTGCAGTCGGCCTGAGAATATAAAGTGTCTTATTAGAAAATACATACAATCATAACTTAGTTTTCTAAAGGTCTTAACTAAATCATACAGCATGGAGCCATGAATAAAGCCCTTTCTCTTAGTAATTGGGATGATATCCAAGTTGCATATCAGCGTTTCCACCCTCCCACTAACGCCAACCCTCCCCCTCCCCATCATGATTTGCAGTGTACTGCCTTAAAAGTTAAAAGGGGTCAAATTTGCATGATAATTGTTGCATACATGTTTAGGTTCATAAATTGATTAAAATTATGTTTCATGAGGTTTGTGTGTGTGATTTGATTTTCCGTGAGGTTGATTTCATTTGCAATTGTTTGTGTGTGCGCTTGCCCGTGTGTGACTTCAGTTGTTCGATCTACTAGGAATCGGGGGGTGGGTGGGGGGGGGGGGGGGGGGGGGTCCTGTGGATGTAAAGGTGAAGGTATCGAAGATGGTCGGTGATTGTTGTACATTGGCTGTTCATATTTACCATTTCACTGACGGTTGTGATGGCGAAGGGATTGTTTGATTTGGTGATGAAGAGGCTGTTTGATTTGGTGATGAAGAGGCTGTTTGATCGGGAATGGTGACAGCGGTGTTTATAGGTGGAGTGCCTGATGGGTACTTCAGGTGGTAACAATAAAACTAAGTATAATTTTAAAAAGAATAACAATAATACTAATTTAGTATTATTGACTTCTAATATTAGAAAACAAATATATAATCCAAATTAGCAATTTTAATCAACCACTTATCCACATAATCAGTTTTGTACACCTTAGATGCCACAACATTACTGGTGAAAGTTGGTTTGTTAAATCCTATCTTGTTTGCTTGCCAACCCAGAGTCCCAAACTGTTCGACCCGCAAATTAACCACACCCGCTTAGATCCACTACTCAGCCTACCCATTTTGCCACCCCTACATCTAAACATCGATTCCCAATTTCCCATAAGACACAACTATTGATGGCGGATAACTACCAGGGATACATAGACTTGTGATGCGGAAGAAAGCCTTAGTACACAACCTTCCCTCATTTTGCGAAGAGATTGTGTCTATATCTAGAACCTATGACCTTCAAATGATTTAACTTTTTACCAAAAATTATGGATTGATCCTAAATAGGCATCCCATGTGCATCAAGGCTAATGGCTCGGTTAAGGGTTTTTGGTCTTACAGCATGAAGTACTTATCCCATGAGAAAAAACAACAAAAATTTGCTAAATCTATTGACAGGATAGAATAACTTCTTAAGTATACACACACAAGCACGGACCTTTTAGTCTTGTTGATTATCGGAGGGAAGTCAGCCACAGCCTCTTTCCTTGGATACACTTGATGTGTGAAGTCGTCCCTACTTCTTTTAGAAATCTTCAGTTAAAAGACAAATCAGTTTGGATTTAAAACTTAGAGGGCACGGTGCTAACAAATTTGAATTTATGCAAAGTATAATACTCACCCTCATTTCATTTCCTGGATGAACCTTTTCAGATACCAGCTTGGAGTATTTATCAATTCCTCTTCTTTCTCCATCAAACTTTCCATCCTACACGTAAGTCCCATACATTATTTGTTAGATCATAACCTCCCTTCTAAAGATATAGGCGGAGTCAGAGGTGGGAGTTTAAACCCCTTTGAACAGAAACAGGTCAATTAAGGTTTTATTTAATTGATAACGAATTAAACAGGTCAGATTTTTTGACCTGTACGTAGGCCTTTGGTCTAGTGGTATGTGAGTTACCCACCAACCTAGAGGTAGTGGGTTCAAGCCTCGCTGGAGGCATTGTGAGATATATTGTTAGATAGGTGGTATAGGGTGTGAAAAAATTGCCGTTCAAAAGATATAATAATAATAAATTAAAATTAAAGATAATACCAGTTTAGACCCATTACCCAACCCCTCTTTTTGGCTGCCTCTACAAAATGGTAAGGATAAAAAGAGTCAAAGATTGGGACCTTAGATATCTTTCTAGACAGTCCTCTGTCCTCCAATTCAGCAAATTCACCTCTCTTAACGGTCAGATCAGAAGTCAAAGGCTCAATACGATCTATGTAGTTAACCCTTGGAGGCCCGTTATTGTGGCTCCGGGGGTAGTTCTCTGCTTGCTTACTATCAAAGTTTCTCCCATAGGCAACAGGATGACGATTAGATAGAGAATCTGGTTTTCTAACTCCGCCGTGCTTTATTCTAGTGTCAAAGTGCTCTCTAAGGTCATTAATTGAAGTTGCTCCAGCAGAATCATCATTTACTTCCATCTGAAAGCTTCTTCCCGGTAGAGAATCTCTATGCTTAGACAAAGGAAGTGTTTGCTTATAGTGGCTGTCAGATTGTTTTTCACGATGCCGGGGTGCATGCCTTATCTCTACACCTGACTCATCCAAATCCATTGGATGATAGCTCTGTGGATTGTATCTTTCATACATCTGTCATGAAATGGGATAAACTTAAGATTTTACATACACAGATTAGCAAAAGTGTAGTGACAGGTGAAATCGTCACAATATAATTTGTAGAAAGCATCAGTAGTCAGTAGAGGTCGCTAGGCGTAACCCATTTAGTCATTTACTAATGCCAAAAAAAAAAAAAAAAAAAAAAAAAAAAAAAAAAAAAAAAAAAAATTACATCATTATATAAAACATGATGTAAAATATATTATAGAATCATATTTGGCAGAGAGCTTATTTATAAAGAATTTTATTAGAATAAAACAAATATTCGAGTCAACAACTCAAAAAAATGCCCAAAGCTCATTTGAAAAGTATTAAGTTATTCTTAATGTACAAGCACCAGCAATTATTAATAGGACTATGATACCATCATGTTGATCAAATGAATTTCCTAATATATACAATAAAATTAGAAGAATGCATACATTGTTGGAATTAGGATGTTGGAATGAGTTAGATCCATCCAGTGATTGTAACGCAGTCCGGTCACTATAATAGTAGGATTCTGAAAAAATATCAAGAACTAATGATAAGAGCCACAACCATAGTATCTCAATATCAAGTTACGAGAAGGTATTTCCATTATCTTGTCATTTAAACAATGAAGTCAAACTCCGTCTCTATTTTCAATAGTGAGCGATCATATTAACATTAGCATCCCATATGAACAATATAAGAAAGATAAACACAGGAAGGTGGTTATATTTAGATTAAACAGGTAAAACAAATCACATAGAGCTAATACTACTTACGGTTGACTGGATCCGTTCCCAGGTTTTCAAATGCACCAGGAGGAAGCTCCTCAAATTCAATACCAAGTGGTGGACCATCTTCTCGATAATGTCTTCCCAATTGCCTTTTGACAGCTGTAATTGCAGCATTCTCAACCTGACCTTTCACCTTTAAAAATCCTGATGGGCCCGTCCGGCCCTTCACACTTTTTACATCACTATGGGTAGGATATATTGATGTTAACGTACCTAAACGATCTACATTTTGAGGGCGAAATTTATCTTTTAATGGCGAGCTACTTCCTGAAGATGTATCATCATCCATATCCATGTTATTGTTATGTTGACTTACATGGTCAAACGGAACTTCCGTTGGAAAAAGACCCTCAGCAGTAAATCT
This sequence comes from Artemisia argyi, assembly GCA_030686995.1. Classification (NCBI taxonomy): domain Eukaryota; kingdom Viridiplantae; phylum Streptophyta; class Magnoliopsida; order Asterales; family Asteraceae; genus Artemisia; species Artemisia argyi. Next base: position 44,550,799 of record CM060705.1, on the reverse strand, counting down.
TCTACTCTCAACTTCCTTTGGTTCAAAATGCTTGTTATCCCCTTGTTTGGTGCTACCACAAGAATCTTGTCTGAGTCCACTGCCACGATCCTGTATGACACCACTTGACCGATCTTGTTTTCCATGTGTTTGGATTTCATCATTTGGTGATTTGTTTTTGTCCTTTAATCTTCTGTGACAAAACCACCCAGATACTTGTTTTTCTGATAATCCAATTGACTCTGCAACTTCAAGTTTCATGGCTTCTGTGGGATATTTATGTTCTGCAAAAAAAGAGTGAGAATGTTTCTTTAGCAATTTATGGCTACATCTAGAGAAAAATATAAGTAAATAGATGCAATAGAGATAGCAAGAAGGGTGCGTCAGCGGGTGAAAATGGGTTCAGGTTGAAATGGACCTTGTAGTATGGGTCAATACTCAGAAACAGTCAGTTTGGGGTTCCACTTATTATAACAAAATAGTGCATCAGTTATAGTTACAACAAGAAAAGAACAAGAACACTGTTCCAGCACTAATATAAATATTTGAGTAAGATATAAGTTTAAAAGATTGTATGCATAAATAAATAGAGTTTCCACAATTTTTGACCCATTTGACTCGTTTGATATAAAACACAATCCAATAGCTCAATCATAAGTAAACGGGCAGAATTTATCACTTCTAAAGATGAAGCAACAGATGAAACGCATACCATTGTAAAAGTTCTCTAGTGCTATAAGTTGCTTTGGTGTCTTGTGAATTCTCTTGGGTTTCTTATCAAGAAGTGCTCCATTCTCATCAGCTTGAACTCCTTGAGGTTCTACAATATAAACCACAGAATGAACAGCATAAATTGATACGTTTTACTTTGACTCTTCACTCGCCTTAATTCCAAACTAATATTATAATACTCAGATTTACTAAAGCTGTAACGGGATAGTAAAGAAAATGGTGTCATTCTTCACTAGTCTCAAATCTGCATTTTTTATCTAACACATTCAACATACATATAATCTCCCTACACCCTGAAATAAGTGCCTTCCTTTAGTTTGACATGCTTACTTGTAAAATAATATGATTAAGGTATAATGTTAAATTTTTTTCCAAAGTATGCACTTTTACTCAAAAATCAAAAGCCACTTTTGTACGGAGACCGGAGACTTGACACCTTTCCATGGAGGGAGTAGGAAAATAAGGTGGCCATTAAACTCATGAAATATCAAAAAGTCGTTTCTTTTGTATCTTCAATTGATCATGATCGTTGTGATTGTGAAGGTATATTGAATTAGTAATTACATGAATTGTACAGTTACAAGTGGTATAGAAATATAAAGATGTTTGGAGATAATCAGGAGTATAAAATTCAAACCAGCGTTTTCACCATCTTTAGGTCAAAAAAAGGAATGAGATAGCCTTTATTTATAAATTGTACTCATGCAACCCGTAAATATGGACATAAAAGTGGTCATTTTTATCATATGCACACACTCCTAATATATACTAGTAATAAACATAAATCCTACCCTAGTTATATTATCTGCAAACGCAGTACATTTCCATGACTCAAGAATTATAGATCAACTGCAAGCCACACGATTGATGAATCATATACTAAATTCAGGATTTATATCTAAGAGATATTGCTTTGATATTCAACATATAATTCCAACCACTAACACTTGAAATCAAGCCAGTGGACTGTTTAATACCTTTAAAGACATAAAAACATTTTGGGTGCGTTTAGTTGGAGAAAAAACTTCTCTTGTTTTCTATCTCTAGTTTTGTAAAAATTTGTAATTTCTATTTTGAAGAAGGCGTTGTGGGTTACATGGGAAAACAAGAAAAACAACTAAAATTTGTTTTGTAATTTTCCTTGTTAAGTTAGGAAATAGGGGATTTTGTGTTTTGCTAAACATTTTGTTGTTAAACGCTTATTTGAACGCGGTCTCTGTTTTCCTTGTTTTCCACAAAACATTGTGGAAAACAAGGGTGTTTTCCCCCAACTAAACGCACCCTTTATATTTTTTGCATGAAAGCTGAATTATCTAGATAACCTAATTCATGTTTTTTTAAGCCAAATATAACATGTTAGCCTAAACCTTGAAAATTTGTATGGTTCTACGTACGAATTCATCATTTATTCTTGTAGAACATAAAGGCCTCAACCCTAAACCAACTAGTTCTAAAACAGATCTAGCAAAACGTTAATAAGCATTTCCAGTTCACAAACCCCGCCCAGAGGACTTTTATAATAATTTATTAATTTATATTATAAAAGTTTGAGATTTACATGACACTGGCAATATGTTTGGGTACATCATTCCAGCATACTTGGTACACAATACTGGAGCGATCTCAAATAAACCTACCCCCACCAAACAGAGTTTTGGGTACCTAGCCAACTGTGATCCCGTAACGATCCCCAATCCATGCGACTATGGACCCATAGGAACATGGCTATTTTGGTGCATAGTCCTCTTCTACGGAAACAGATAACCTAGGCGCCTGAGGTGTGGGTCTCGACTAGAGATCACAAGCCCCCAACTACTAGGCTACTCCCTAGAGGTTTCAGCAAACAGATCTAGTATAACGTTATAGCTATTCATCTCCTTATTTGATAGAAACATCTATTCTATAAAAACAACAGCCCTAAATTAATCAATACTTGCAGTACAACAAGGGCATACCAGCCAAAAGCTAAATTAGGTTGAGTGTATGGGATTGCTTACTTTTTTTTTTCTGCTTATTTTGTCATAAAATAAGCAGTTTCTAATTATGCTCAAATAAAACAAAAGCAGTTTCTAATAATCAGGAAGGGAGCTGCTTATTTCAAAGTGCTTGCTAAATTGGCATATTTGACCTTAAACCTTTAATCAATTGATTAAGGGGGTGTCAGTTTAAGCTTATATGTGAGCTTATGTGTTTTCGGCTTAGATAACATAAGCCTCAATTTTGTGATACAACAATCTTATATAAATCTCCGAAATCACATAAGCTGATAAGCCCACATATAATAAGCTTAAACAAACACCCCCTTAAAAAAAAAGCATTAGAACAAGTTATTATATTTCATCCGGATAAAGCAAATCGAAACACGGCTTCCTGAAGTAATAATTAATCTATAGCAGAGTATCCCAAACAACTATGAATCAGATCTTATAATGCTGAATGTTAAATGAATCTAAATTGCTCAATTAAACACATATAATATAATAATAATAATTAAGCAACAAACTGGATACCTTCCATAAGTGATTGTCTAATTAAGCTATCATAACAATTGAATCAGGCGGAGAATGCAAGGAAATGGATTTTAGGGTTTGTTTAATCTAATGGAAGAAGAAGATGAAACGTAATTTTTGAAGGAATATTTAATAAATCTGCTGGTTGCTGTGGTATGTTTTTGGTTTTGATGACCAAAATTTAATTCCTTCAATTCAATTCAAGCTGCTATTCTTTTCTTTTACTTTCTACGTCAACCAATCCATTGTCTTTTCCCCTTATTATTGTGTTTTTCTTTTTTCTTAATTTCTAATTTTTTTAATTAATTTTTCATTTTTACTCGTCTCGCCTTAAACTGACTGTTTGAAAAGTGAAAACCTCATTCGTTTATCTGTTTTATTTTTTTTTTAAATTCTATCTTTTATATAAATTATATTTTCGTTGTGATAACGTATATAAATAAAGTATAACCATTCGTTAAAACAAAATGATGATGTATAGTCTATAGTTGGGTCACGAGTCCAAATGATAGACATTATTAAGCCCAAACCCATCACGAGTGGGCTATCATGACAAATGACTTGAGCCATAATACCAATGGCTTGGACTCACGAAGTCCAAAGCCCAACCAAACTACCCGGTTATAGGATAAGGATCTTCTATTTAGGGAATAGATATCCTTACCCCGGATAAGCACCACGTGTGCGAAGAGTAAGGAGCAAGAAACCTACACAGTCTCTGCGCCCCTATATATAGAATAATATATTCTCATTAAAGGTACGATTTACACAATCCCTAACTCTTCAACTAAACCCTAAACCGATTACTTACTCTCACGCCGGAGTCTAATCGTGGGAGACAATCCCACGATAAGTCTAACGGTGTTGTTTGCTTTCTTAGTGCGCAGGTTTCATAAGCACTAAAGTTCTAATTGGTACGAGAGCAGGAGTCCAAACAAGGTAAGCCCCACTCTTGTATCAACAAGTGGCGCCATCCGTGGGACCCTACACTAAGAACTCAAGACCAGAATGCCGAAAAACAAGAACTCAGGGCAGCGGACTCCGCAGCCGGAGAAAACACGTGATGATTCACATAGGAAGAAACATCAAGATTCGACTCCAAGGCCAATCTCTGGAACAACCAGTGCGCCTAGTCATCGCGAGTCGAATATAACTCCAATCCCTACCACGGTAGAATTGTCCTTGGGGACAACCCAAGCCACTACCGTAGTCTCAAGCTCTGAGGACATTCAGCGCACTCTCTTCACCACTCCCCACCAAACGGCACCCATAGTGGACAACACTGTGCCACCAGGAGCACCTAATAGAGAGAGGGAACCCCATGCGGAGACGGCCATCCTCGCAGTAGAAGAGGATACACCTGAGGTGACATTAAATGATTTTGTGTCCCAACATTACGAGACTTTAACTAGTCTCATGCGAGAGGAGGTAAGAAGAAGGTCAAGCCGCGACCTGCAAAACCGGCTAGACTTTAGCCAAGAAAAATCTTCACCGCGCCACTATGAGGGCAGAAACAATGAGAGGCGCACCAATGTTCATGATAGACTTGGTACAGCATCTAACTCTCAATACTCGGAGGATTACGAAGACAACGCGAGGCACACCAATGTCCACGCTAGGCTTGGTAGCCACAGGATACAAGATAGACTTGGACGACAACGCTCACCGAGCGTAAGCGTCTCAAGGTCAGGAAGCAGAAGAATCCAAGATAGGCTTGGGAAACACTATTCCCCAAGTAGAAGCCCTTCAAACTCGGACTCCGAGGAAAAACGGCGCAAGCGCCACAAAAGGAACAACTCCTCTTCAAGTAACTCCTTGGACAACGAGGATAGAGAGACGAGACATTGGAAATCTAAAAATCGACGTCGGTACGAGGAGGATGAAGATATTTCCCTTCCTTGGCTTCGCCAAAAGGTTGATGCGTTCACGCGACGCATAAGCGATTTCTCAGATGACAAGAGAAGGCGCATGCCCACCAATGTTAAAACATATGATGGCACAGGTGATCCTGATGATCACCTAAAAATTTTCGAGTCGGCAGCTGCTATCGAAAACTGGCCACAACCTGTGTGGTGCCATACGTTCAACTCTACCTTAGTAGGGAATGCACGAACATGGTTCAGCAAGCTTCCACGACGAAGTATAAATGGGTTTGAAGAGTTGCGGAAGGCATTCCGCCTAAATTTCACGCAACGAAAGAAGTGCGCAAAGAACCCTGTGGAACTAGCCAGAGTGAAACAGCGCCAAGGGGAATCCACAAGCGCTTATATGGAGCGCTTCAAGGATGAATGCATGTAAGTCAAGGCATGCCCCGAGGTACTAAAAATCTCAGGGTTCATGAACGGGATCAATAACCCAGAGCTGATACGGAAGCTAAACGATAAAGTACCCCAAAGCTTTGATGAGCTAACAAAGCGCACCAAATCCTTCATCCAAGGGGAAGCAGCGGTGGCAGACAGCAAAAAAGGTTACTCAACCTTTAAACCACAAGAACAATCTAGGAGACAATCCAATGATCAAAGTGGCAACCGCAACAGGAATTACCGCAACCGAGGCAGTGGAAGGGATAACGACAAGTACGTTCCACTCACAAAAACCCCTAAGGAAATATTCGCGACAGAAGGAGCAAATTTTCCAAAACCCCCACCTATGAGCACTCCAGAAGAGAGGCGCATAGGAGGAGGATACTGCGAATACCATGGGCAGAAGGGTCACACTACTAACGAGTGCGTTCAACTACGTCAGCTAATCGATAAATTAGTGAAAGAATGGAAGATGTACCACCTCGTTAAAAACATTAAAGAGGGAAAAGATAGACAAAAGAATGGGGCCAAAAAAGAGATACCAAAAAATAAGGCTGACACAATATACATGATACAATCATGGCAGCAAAATACGAAACAAAAAGTCAGCCAAAGATTTTCCAAGGGAAACCAAATCTCTTTCCCCACTCTTACTGCGGACAACGCAGTGGTAGAACCACTCACCATCGAGATACAAGCGGGGGGTCACGATATCCACCGCATGTATGTTGACGGAGGAGCGTCTGCGGATATCATGTACGAACACTGCTTCAAGAGGCTAAAACCTGAGATACAAAACCAGTTAATTCCGGCCACGACGTCGCTGACTGGATTCACAGGTGAAAAGATTTGGCCCATGGGACAATTACGCATACTTGTGGTAATCGGTAATGAATACCATTCCACAACAATGAACTTCATGGTAATCAGGTCTCCCTCGTCATACAATGGCATCATTGGGAGACCAGGGATATCAGCCATGTGTGCAGTTCCATCCACAGCACATGGGATGCTCAAGTTCCCAGTGGAAGGAGGGATCGTCACTCTCTACAACACCACTGCATCTCCAAGAGAATGCAACATAGTGATAGATGAAGTTCCGCGCGCTCCAGAACAGCACACGACCAAGGTGACAAACCTGAAAGTTGCAATCCACCCAGATTATCCTGACCAAGAGATATCAATTGGGGGATCACTGTCCGACAAGGGCAGAGCAGCTGTGTGCGCATTACTGCAAAAGAACCTAAACACCTTTGCAGGGGAACCCAAACACATGACCGGAGTGCCAAGAGCCATTACGGAACACAAGCTAGAAATCCAACAAGGATATCCTCCAATACGGCAGAAAAAACGTGGCCAGGCTCCAGAACACGCAAAAGCTATCCTGGAGGAAGTGCACAAGCTCGTGGACGCAGGTATCATGCGAGAAGTTTATTACCACGATTGGCTTTCCAACCCAGTCATGGTAAAGAAGAGCGATGGTAGCTGGAGAATGTGCGTGGACTTCACCGATCTCAACAAAGCATGTCCACAAGACTGCTATCCGCTACCAGAAATTGATTGGAAAGTAGAATCCTTGTGCTGGTATCCCTTTAAATGCTTCCTAGACGCATACAAAGGATACCATCAAATTCAAATGGCCAAGGAGGATGAAGAAAAAACAGCCTTCCACACGAGTCAAGGGGTGTATCGCTACACAAAAATGCCCTTTGGCTTAAAAAATGCAGGAGCCACATACCAACGGTTAGTAGATAACGCATTTGAGAAGCAAGTGGGCCGCAATTTGGAGGTCTATGTTGATGACCTAGTCATAAAAAGCCATACCGAAGAAGAATTGGTGCGTGACATAGAGGAAATGTTTAAGACATTGGGAAGAATAAACATGAAGTTGAATCCCAAGAAGTGCACTTTTGGAGCAACAGAAGGCATGTTTCTTGGATACCTAATAGAACCCGATGGTATTAAACCTTGCCCAGAAAAAACAAGAGCGGTCATCGAACTACCTTCACCGTGCACACTAAAAGAAGTCCAGTCACTAAACGGCAAATTAGCCGGACTAAATCGATTCTTGTCTTAATCAGCGGATAAGTCACTTCCTCTCTTTAAAACACTCACGAAGTGTACAAAAAAGGGAGATTTTCGATGGACTCCAGAAGCGGAATAAGCCTTCCAACAGCTCAAACAAAACCTAGCAGAGCTACCCAAGCTTGTCGCACCCCGACAAGGGGAAGAACTGATCATGTATCTATCAGCGACCCATGGAGCAGTCAGTGCGGTGCTACTGACAGACAGAAACTCTGTTCAAACACCCATATACTTTGTAAGCAAAACTGTCAAGAAGACAAAGACTAACTACACCGCTATAGAGAAACTGGTCCTAGCCTTAGTATTCGCAGCTAAGAGACTGCGCAGGTACTTCCAAGCGCATCCGATAGCTGTAATCACGGACCAACTCATCAAGCAGGTTATCTCTAAACCTGATGCATCAGGGCGGCTACAAAAATGGAGCATGTTATTAAGTGAGCATAACATCTCCTATAGGCCGCGCACCGCGGTCAAGGGACAGATATTGGCTGATTTCATTATCGAGAAGCCAGATGCTGATACTCCATCACCAACGGTTGACGTACCATTACAAGAACCATGGGTTCTATTTACGGATGGATCCTCGTGCGCAGAAGGGTCAGGCGCAGGCCTTATCCTTACCAGCCCAGATGGAACAGAACACACTTACGCACTGCGTTTTGAATTCATAGCCACAAACAATGAGGCAAAATATGAAGCATTACTGGCTGGACTCCGCATAGCAAATCAAATGGGTATACGCAACCTAGAAGCTAATGTGGATTCACGATTAGTAGCTAACCACGTGTTAGGCGAGTATGTGGCCCAAGAGGAACACATGATCCAGTACCTCAATAAAGCCAAGTCCTTGATCAAGAATTTTGACAAGTTTTCCATCAAACAAATCCCACGAGGAGAAAATAAAAAAGCGGATGCGCTAAGTAAAATTGCATCTACAAGCTTCGCACACCTGTCAAAACAGGTATTGGTGGAAACATTGAAGAACAAATCCATCTCTGAGATGGAAATCTCCACAGTAATAGAGGAAGAACATCCTACATGGATGACACCCATCATGGATTTTATTAGCAAGGGAACACTCCCCCAGGAACAAAAGGACGCTCGATGGATACGGCGCACAGCGCAGAGATTCGAACTTCGAGATGGTATCCTATATCGGCGTTCATTCCTACAACCATGGCTTAGGTGCGTCGGACCTCTTCAGGCAGACTACGTACTCCGGGAAATCCACGCCGGATCTTGCAGCATGCACTCAGGACCACGATCTGTTGTAGCGCGTGCCTTGAGATCCGGGTACTATTGGCCTACTATGCACTGCGACGGGCGAGACATGATTAGAAGATGCAACGACTGGCAAGTCCACAGACCCATTCCGCGTCGACCACAACATGAGCTAACACCCATCACCTCACCATGGCCATTCCACAAATGGGGAATTGACATTGCAGGACCCTTTCCAGTCGCGGCAGGAGGACTTAAATTCCTCATTGTCGCCATTGATTACTTCTCCAAATGGATCGAGGCAAAAGCAGTGGCAAGTATCACAGGCAACCAGGTCAAACGATTCGTTTGGGATAACATTGTATGCCGCTTTGGCCTACCTGGAGAGATTATTTCAGACAACGGAAAACAATTCTGTGATAACCCATTCAAAGACTGGTGCGCGCAGTTAAACATCACACAGCACTTCGCGTCAGTTAAACATCCACAAACAAATGGATTAGTAGAACGCGCGAATCGTAGTCTGGGTGAAGGAATTAAAGCGCGCCTAGACAAACATAAAGGAAGATGGGTGGATGAATTATCGCATGTTCTGTGGGCCCACCGCACAGAAATCAAAGTCAGCAACGGCGATACACCTTTTTCTCTTGTCTACGGGACAGAAGCTGTTATACCAGCAGAGATTGGAATGCCAACAATCCGTACATCGGAAGTCAACGTCACAACAAATGATGACGAACGACGCATTGACTTAGATCTGTTGGAGGAACGACACGAAAGGGCAGCTATACGCGAAGCAAAAGCTAAATCAAAGATGAAGAAGTATTATGATGCAAGAGTCAGAAACACTTCTTTCAAACCAGGGGACTTTGTATACCGCGCCAACGATGCAAGCCACGCAGAAGACACGGGCAAACTCGGACCCAAATGGGAAGGACCTTACGAGGTCACAGAGGCATTAGGCGACGGTGCGTACAAAGTGCGCGACATGAAAGGCCACGAGCTACCACGCACCTGGAACATTTGCAATCTCAAGAGATGCTACCTTTAGGCTACGACCCACACACTGACACCCCTGCACTTTAGTAAGCGCTCATTAAATGTCTGTGTATTTACTTTTTCTTTTTTTTAGGAAATTGTCTTTACTTCTTTCACTTGCAAGAATTAATAAAACGTTGTGGTTTCTAGCTAACTCCACAACACATTTCAACATTATTGCTTACATCATTCATTTATGTTTCAATTATGTTTATTTATATTATTGCCTACATGGCGTGCATGCACATATTAAGACCACACGAGGGCAGACAGGATGAGTAAACCTACTAACATACTCGTTGAGTAAGAGGGTTGCAAACCCATCAATATTGGATCACGTATCCTTGTTAAATACCTTACTGTCAAGACGTTGGAGTAAGTTCAAAGTACATCCCACGATGGATGCCCTTCAACGCACACTGTATGGGTTTAACAAAACATGGAGCCAAGACAATTGCCTCCTAAATAGTGGAATTCGCAATACGCTGCATACCACCACATGGATTCAAAACAATTGACTCCTCAGTTCGTACGCAAACTCACTAACTTCATACACGACTATGACTTTAGTGTGCATCCCATGACAAATGCGCAACAACGCGCAGTGTGCAAGTTTAGACGAACTAAGAAACCAAGACCCTTGGTTCCTCAAAATGATAAAGGAAGCACGCTACACATCTACTTGCACGTTTGTTAAGGTTATGGACCGCAAACGTTTATTTATTAAGTTACAGACTTAATGCATAAGTTATGGGCTCAATACAAGATATTATATGCACATCGTAACTCTGGAAAAGTCTTTCACATAATAAAGACAAAAAATCTAAGTACAAAATGATATATGCGTGCAAAAAGTTTCATACTTTCATTTACCAAAAACCACGAGTTTTTACAACAATAACTACAAGTTATACATAAATATCTACAAGCTACGGCAGCACTGAGGGCTGCGTCCTTGGTCAGTAGAACTCCCAGCCTCCTGGAGTTTCTTCAAAAGCAACGCATCTTTCGGGGACACGGTCGCCACACTGACCGCAACCCCATCTGACCTATGGATATGAGCAGCACCTACACCGCAGAGAGTGGCTTTTCCTTTGACACCCTTCTTCTTGGCCGCCCTCTCTGTATGACGCTCCAAGACCTCCTTCAGAGGAACCTCTGTCTCAATAGCGAAGGGGTTAAGAATGTCACGCGGCTGCGCGAACACTGGAACCTGCAACTGAGACTCATCAGGATTCAATAAAAAATCAGGTTGAGCCTCTGCGTTCTCCACTATGTGCCTCCCATGAGTTAATCCCTGCATAATCAACTTGATAGGATAATCTTGGTCGCGCTCCAACCGCACAATGTGTGGAAGCTCGACGAGCTTCATCCCCTCCATCGCCTTTACAAGCTCCTCAAAAGCATCATCATTGTATCCAGGAACCTCAGCGAGGGGAACGGTCAGCAGTTGACCTTCAACAAGCTCTTCCACAGCCTGCGCCTTGCCACGAGCAACGGCGCACTCCACCACCTTACCAAAGGCACCCACGACCTCTGGGGACTCCAATGTGCCCATGACAGCCAGGCGCAAGCCATGGCTGATCAACCACCTGCACAAACAGCAAAGAACGCATTAGAAAGGAAGGAAAAAAAATACAAAAATCAAAGGATAATATACAACAAGTACCTGCGCTCTGCAATCATGGACATAAGATGAGGATACAACTCCTCATCATACTCTATGCTCAACTTGCGCAGCTTTTTCTCCTGCACCTCCACAGAGCTCTCCACTTTCTTGCCAAAGGAAGCAAGTTGGCCGCAGAGCTCGTTCTTCTTCTCCTCGAGGTACTTTACCCCCAGGTGAGGTTAGCCCTATACTGCTGCGACTCTCCACGCTCGCGCTGCAGCTCAACCATCACAGTCAACTTCTCCTCAGTAACCTTCTTTGCACGCTCATCGGCAGCCACCACCTCTGCCTGCGCCTTGAGCAGGGCAATCTGCTCATCCTTCTGAGCAAGGTTACCTCCCTCCACAACAGCCCGCGCCTTTAGCTGAGTGACCAACTCAGCTTGACGAGCAGCACCAACAGCTAGTTCCTCCACCAACTCATGCGCAGACATCTGCGCTGCCGCCTTCAAAGGCTCCTCCACATGAGTAGTCTGCGGTGATGCGGCACGATCCGCAAACACCGCATCATCATTCACAGCATGGTCACTACAAAACAAAGAGGGTAAAGTTAGTGCGAAGATACAGCAAATAATGAAAATGAAAATTGTAAATACTTACATAAGAGGTGGGGACTTGGGCAGATTCTTCTCCGCGTCAGAAACGGACATATCATCCGGTGTGGCAGATTCTTCATCAGCAATCAGATGGCGCCTCCTCTTAGAAGTGCCAGTACCATAACCACCAGAAGACGCTTCCTTGCGCTTCCCTCTCTGAACCTCCGCAACAGGTTCTAGGATCTCCACGCTGTTGGACGATTCAACATGCGCCTCCTCTTCCACAGGAGACTGCTCCCCAGTAGGAGGAACACTCTGCACCGGCACAACAAGTGCGGCTGTGGGTGGAGAATTTTCACGCGCAACGGGCCCAAACACCGTTAGGTGCCCCTCAGTAGCCTGTAAGATGGGCTCCTCACCTTCCCTCAGAGGACGCACCCCCACTGTCACGCGCTTGGGCTTCTTCAACTTTACAACAGCGAACAGGTCCATCTCTGCGACAGACAAAAGACAAATAACAAGAACAACTTAGTTATTCAAGCAAAACAAACAAACACTTACATTATAGAGGCAAAGGCAAGAAAGGATGAGCACCTACCCTGGCTGTTCTCATCAATGAAGGTTGGAACCTCGTCCGCACCATCAAAATAGTTGCGACTCAGTCCCATATGCACCAAAAACTCCTCAGGATATGAGTTAATGGGAATGCGGTTACTATCAATTATATCCGCATCCGCGGCGCTGTACGAACCAGGGATAGGACGCTCATCCCTCGGCAGCGATCCTTGAGTATAGAACTCAAAGCGCGATGGAAACACAACATCATCCACTCAGAAAAAATATTCTCTCCAATGCCTTAAGGAATCTACTTTATCGGTATAGCATTGAAGGCGCCCTGAGCGCTTTGCAAAAGAAACCCACCCGTGCGACCACATTGTGTGGTAGAACGCACAAAATAGGTCGACTGTCGGGTTGATGGCAAGTAACCGACAGTTTATTTCAAAATTGGATATCTTCGCCACACCTATACAGTGCAGCTGTGAGATATGGAGTTGGTAGAAATTGAGCACGTTGCTAAAAAATATGGATATTGGTACGTGATAATTCGCGTAATCAAAAGAGCGTGTATATAAACCTATCTTCCCATCGGGGAATTCGGCAATACACGCGTCCACATCTGGTGCTTCAGGATGGACGTCGAGAGGAATGAAGTAGTCAGAAGAAAACTGACGTACGTCATCCTCATCCATCCTAGAGCGAAACTCGTGTAACTGAGCAACCATTTCCAAGATATAAACAAGGTGTACTATATTGCGCACACGCAGTTACCTAGTAGAACAGTAGATTGAAGGAAAAATCTTTGAAAGGTTTGAAAATGGTGGAAATGTTTTTTTACTATGTGATCCACAGTGAAAGGAGGCGTTCACTTTTATAAGCATCCAAAACCCTAAAAGGGACGCCACGTGGATCCCACTAACAAAACGTGTGGCTAAGGGAAGACAAGGTACAACACTTTTTCCCTCTTCCCGATGAACACGTGGACACTCTCCCCGTTTTTTAAAGCGTTTCTTACGATATTTTGGGACTTGATACATTGTTCCCACTTTTGGTCGGGAAGTATTTGATTTTTTCCCGCCACGCTTACCGCTATTCTCACTAGTCTAGTATCCGCGGCTACGAGCTGCGCACACTAGACTGGGGGGACATGATGACGTATAGTCTATAGTTGGGCCACGAGCCCAAATGATAGACATTACTAAGCTCAAACCCACCACGAGTGAGCTATCATGACAAATGACTTGGGCCATAATACCAATGGCTTGGACTCACGAAGTCCAAAGCCCAACCAAACTACCCGGTTATAGGATAAGGATCTTCTATTTACGGAATAGATATCCTTACCTCGGATAAGCACCACGTGTGCGAAGAGTAAGGAGCAAGAAACCTATACGGTCTCTGCGCCCCTATATATAGAATAATTTATTCTCATTAAAGGTACGATTTACATAATCCCTAACTCTTCAACTAAACCCTAAACCGATTACTTACTCTCATGCCGGAGTCTAATTGTGGGAGACAATCCCACGATAAGCCTAATGGTGTTGTTTGCTTTCTTAGTGCGCAGGTTTCATAAGCACTAAAGTTCTAATTGGTACGAGAGCAGGAGTCCAAACAAGGTAAGCCCAACTTTTGTATCAACACAAAACATAATATTATTAATATGAAACATTAACATAGAAAATTTGATATTAAAAAATAAAAAATCAATGGCTCTTGTGCAAGTACGTTCCTCATGAATACATTGACATATTTTTTGGCACACTAGGCAGTAACAATCATCATCTGCATAATATTCTATAAAGTCGCATTGTGCTCATTCCCAATCATTTGCCTAATCCTTTTCCCCCATACAATGGAGTATATCAACATTTTATTTTATTTTTCCTTTGTATTCAAATCTTCAACATTTAGCATCTCGACATCAACAATATCAAAACTATATTTTTCCCATTAACTTTCAAATCTGAATTTGTACTATTAACTTCTAAATTCGAATATTTAACACTTCGATTATAAAAATCAATGTTATTTGATAAATCAACTTTATCATCTTTGACAAATTCTTTGATATCCGTTGCTTTATTTTGATCGATTTGTTTAGTAATTCACATGGTAAATTCCAATTGTAAAAAAAAAAGGTATCTGCATAGAATTATGTAAAAGAAAAATCAACAATAATAATATTGTAAACACACATAACCATAAAAAGTATATTAAACAAATTAGTATATTATACATTAAGCAAGAGCTTAGGAACAGTACCACTAAAGAAAAAAACCATTTTCGGTACAGTGCACTCCCACATATAAAAGCTACTTTCGACAAATCTCCCCCTCTCCATCTTTCCTGAAACTTCTTTCACATACCCCAAAATTCTTTCCAGAATTTAAAAACCAAATCACATATGTTAGATCTCTTGAAGCTTCTTCTCATAAATAATCTGATTTGTTTTTTCACACACACGAGGTGACCGTTTAATTAGAATGGTGGGACAATCACCATTTCTGATGGAGATTATGTTGCTGCTGCTAATCGGAACGACGTTATGGAGGTTAGTATCATTTTCCCAAAATTTAATCTAATATAACTGATTTTCTTTATAATTTTAGATATAAACCACCTTAGTTTGAAACATTCTTTTTTATGTGGGTTTTATTGTTTTGTCAGGGGTGTTTGGATTAGCTTATTTTTTTGGCTTATGAGCTTATTTGCTTCAAGGGGGATTAAGAATTCAAAGTCCGTTTTTTGTGGTAATTTTATGGCTCTATTAATTTCTTCTTTAGTTGATCGAAGTGTTCAAAGGTTTTTTTTTTTTTTTTTTTTTTTTTTTTTTTTTTTTTTTTTTATGATTTCAATTTCTGTGGTACTAATTGTGAGTGACATATGTATATATTTATGTGTGTATCTGCTTATAGGCTTATTGCGTTTTAAAAATATTAATAAGTACTTTTGAAGGGGTCTATAGGTTTGTTAGGAAATAAAGATTTTAAATAAGTGGGAGGTGCTTATTTTTAAGTGTTTTTTAGATGTAGAAAAAAAGCATATACCAAGTTTTAGGTACTTTTCTTCGCGATATGTTGTGGGCATGCATGATTTATCAATTGACATAGCGGCGGTGAGTGGTATGTTGTTGTTGTATTACTGAATCTGATCATTTGAATGTAGGAAAGATGTGTTTCAGGCGGCCTTTTATTTGCTAGGAGAAATGTCAATTCAGAAGGAACATAAGAAGGTTGAGCAGAAATGTGTGTGGCATATAGTTTGTCGTGTGAGATTCATGTATAATTTTGTGGGTATATTGTTAAATTTTCTCAATTCAGGCGGCGTTTTATTTGATTATTTATATTTTATGTTTTTACAGGATTTTTTTATGCGAGTTTATTGTTTTGTAACAGGAAATGTGAAAGATGAGGAACTGAAATATGCAATGGGGAAAAGGAGTTGTGTTTACAATACGTGGGTATGGTTTTCTAAATTGATTAAAATTTTGATTTTTTTTGCAAATCAAGATTAGGATATTGATCATGTTTGTGTTTTTATGAATTGGCTATTATTGGCTATGTTATCAGTAAAAATTTTTACCATCATTGTAAAGATTAGGTTTTCTAGGGGTTGTACAATGAGGTGGTTTTGTTGCTTAGTTAGCTAGGATATAAAAGAATGTTATCGGTTGAATACCGAGTGTATTTGTTAAGTATGAGGTTTTAGACGTATGTTTTTTTGGTGAGCCTATTGAATGTTTGTTAATGGCCAATGGGTTGTTAAAGGGGTGTTTGGTTAACTTTATTTTAGGTGCTTAATAGCTTATTGTTTCTTAGCAAAGCTATTAAGCACCTTGAAAGTGTTTGGTTAAGCTTATGTCAAAAGGTTTATATCATTTTTGGGAAGGAAAAAATAATCCCTTAAATTGGAAGTCTATTGACACACACAAATCTTTAATCATAAGCTTGCCCAAACAACTCATATAAGATTAATTGCTAGCGAACAATGACCAAATTACATGTGCAAACGTATTGTTTTGCTTGATTTGGAAACACTATTCTTTGTATATTGGGTCCTGTTTTAACTGTTTTAATAGGATGTTTTTCGAGGTTGTGTTCTTGAGTGCCGATCGTAAAGTTTTTTTTTTGTGCAGGTCCATGTTTAGGGTGTGCAACTTATGTTTGGTTGCTGTCTTTTGTAGTTTTGGATTTCTATTTGTTCCCAAATATTACCTTCATTAGTGACCTTGAGATTTTGTTTTGTATTTTTGGTCACCTCATTAGTTTAATTTGTCGTCTTACTAATAAAGTTTTGACCCGTTTAGGTACCACTGGATTGATTGAGAAACGAGTTGAAGGAGGCTCAGGGTACTCTTATTTTAATTTTGCTGCATTTGAGATTTTGGTACAGGTTAGTAAGACAATGTGTTGCTCAACCAATTGGCTAAGGGAGTGATAGGAGTTATATATGGATAACGAATTAGTATTTGCTCAATTAGGTTACAAAAATTCATGCTAGGATGCCCACACATGTTGTCTGAACTAAAGAATTGGCTTGGTTTGCGAACATCAAAGAGACTGTCATACAGTCATACTATATCGGCATATTGCATCTGCATGATTGAAACTAAATACAGATGTGTTATAAATGTAGTGTGTCGTAATATGCGTGGAATATTAGTTTCAGATGTGCTTGATATCCATTGCAAGCATGTTCTTTTCTTTTTCTTTTTCTTTTTTTTTACTAATGTTGCCATTTAATGAAAAAAAAGGGGTTGCTCATATAAACTCTTGCCCTTTAACCATAAGTTGTAGTTCACGATTTAATAGGCCACATACTTCACTAATTAGCTATACAACATATTTGTGTAAAAAGATTAATTACACAACATGTTCTAATACCATATACATGGTGTCTCCCAGTTGTCTTAGACTTTGACGGTGGAGTAGTGTGTTATGCTGGACATCAGGATGGCAGACAACCTACTGATCATGTAAGAAGGTATTATGGTTGAAACAAATAAGTCTATACGGCCGAAAATAAGTTGAAACAAACACTCCTGATTTTTTTTGTTTTGTGTGTTTTTTTAGCAAAAAGGCTGTAAACAGAAACACCGAATCAAATTCTATGTTCAGTCCTCTTGAAACACGACCTATGGCATTGGATGAAGTGGAATGTGCAAAATATATGGCAAGGTGAACCTCTTTTCACAAATATTTTACTGTATTTATTTCTGCTCTTACTATATTATCAGGTTTTGTATGCATTTTTTGGTCGCTATAAAAAGGCTTTAATGACCCAGTAACGTATTTCTAATTATGAATGTCTTAATTAATTAACAAATAGGTTCAAGCAATGCTTGTCGAACGACTTTTATAAATAAATTAACAAGTTGGACTACATGTAGCAATCTTGACCCATTTATTGAATACGATTTTTTTTTAATCACAGGTGGCATTGGCATCTGGCGCAGGGCCTTTAGTAGGCAGACTAAACGAGCCTCGGTTAGGAATGTGGTGAATGAATTTATGGAGTATACTCTATGATTTCATGTTTCTCACACTTCTCACCATTAGAAGATAACCATAGGTAAACTCCTATCTTATGGCTTATTAAGCCAAATGTGTCGTTACCAAGTAAATCCCTGTCTCACAACACTGTTAACAACCTATGGCCACCTTCAATTTCTGATTGAATATGATGTTAGTATTTAAACACTTGAGTCAATTTTAGTAATTGTTGCCAGATTTTTTATGGATTCATTGGATCATGATCACATCCATATAGGTTGTGATAGTGCTTTATAAACCTTTAACAATTTTTAAATTTGTTGTTTGCTGCTACTTTGAGTTTTTTTGTGCAAAACTTTTTCCTAATCATATATTAGCATAAAATCGATACCTTGATAAGTTATAATCGAGTTACAGGCCCAAGTTTTTAAAACGGGTTGACTTTTAGACTTAATAGTGTTCAACTCTACTCGGCTTGATTACACCATAATTTGAGAGCTAATTGCTTTTTAGAATTGGGAAACTACAAATTTATGAATAAAAAAAATGCTTTCTTAAGAACATTTAAGTCGTTAGTGTCTTAGTGATGCATATGTATTCAACGATACTAACAAGCGTGGTTAAAATAGGCTGATCAAACAATTTGATTATTGATTTGAGAATTCTGACCTGCTTGGGGCCTTTCATATTTAAAGTGATTTTTTTTCCTCATTTTTTTATGAGGCCTTTTATAAGTTATGACACTATGAAAATAGTACATAGATTTTGTCATATGTTTACATACGAGTTATCTTTTTAGCTTTCATTGGTCAAATTCGTGAATAAAATGTTCAGACATCTGAGATTTCCTCACAAACTTTCAATGCTATCCAATTATTTGTTGTAAAATGAAATGCAACGCGTTTTAACTTTTTTGGCATAAAGTCATTGCCTTGGTGGTCTTACGGTAGAGTCCGCCCAGATGCTCATTTAACCTCTATAATTTTCCCGCTACTTTATTTTATACAATCCAGATCAAATTAAGCTTTAAAGTCTACTGATATATTGCAACTACAGAAGTATGTGGACCTCTACAATTTCAGATATTGAACTTTCGAAATGATATACTAAAGTATAAGCTTATGTGAAATACCAAGTTAAATTAAACATTCGGAATGCTTTGCAGGTGGGCTTACCGATACCGGCACCCGGAATCTTACAATCAACATACATTCGGCCGCATCCACGTCCAGTTCCCAATGTACTTTTCATGTTACATGTTCACGTGTCTTTCTTTAGTCATCATATGTTTTGATACCAGCGTCTCAACAGTGGTTCTTGGCTGTTATTGTTGCTGCACAGGGCCGACGTCATATGCCCGTTCCCGACCAGTTGGTGCGCGTCGTGGTAGGCAGCCCAGGGCCGGTCGAGGTATTCGGTTATCTTCGGTATTCCAAAGTTTTTTGTCCAATCTCATCTGCTAGCGCTTCTTCGTTGCTTAATTCGACTAATAGGCCACCTCCGAATCTGTCTAATTTGCATACTGCAATGTTTTTTCAGGTATAATGTTGTTTGGGATTGCACTTTATAGAAAATTATCTGATTGTAGGGTTTGTGAAATGTGAATAAAGAGAAAAGAGTGTTTGTGAGCCTTTTATATCTTGCAGTAAATGATAGCGAAACACACATTTATATAGTCATAAGTCTTATATTGCAAAGCAAATATTTTAGGCTTTCGAAAGAGTGGATGGGTGTTGGAAAATAACCAATTTGGGTCATGGGTCAAATGAGATAAATGTTAGTATCATTTAAAAGGGGTTAGGCTGGGTTGGGTTTTTGTGATTAGTTTATTGCTGTGAAAATGTACTAAAATTGGCTATGAACTTTTGTTGTAATTGTAGAAAACTTGGTGTGTTCCAAACCCATAAGAGACCCAACGACTCTATTATAGGATATGCATTTTGTGTGTTTGGCACAGTTTTAATTGCATTGCTGACTAGCATGGGATTAGATTAAGACATGGATTCAGTCAAGTGAAATCAGGGATAAAAAGGTTGGCCTGTAATTGCTGCTTTTTTGTTTTTTCGAGCATATGCATACAATTGCTTAATTTCAGAATAATTACTTGAGCTAATTATTAGGATTCTTAAAATTTATGTATTTTATTATTTATCCAGTTTATATGCTTATTTTGATATTGGAAAAATGATAAGTTCACTCTTAATTAGATATCGGATGTGTTGTAGGGAAACTAGGACATGATGAAAATATGGAAAGACGGGTGTTAACTATTAATAAGATAAAGGCGACAACTCCTGCTGATACAGAAGCTGTTACAGGTACTCTTCTATCCATGTGTATTGCCCATTATCACTCTTTAAAAATGCCAAGCATTGAAGATTGCAGATGTGTTGTCTCTGGAAAATTGCAGGTGCATAAAATTCCAGTATTAAGGCATAGTACATTTAACACTTTCCAAGAATTGTTATATTCTGCAATCACATGTTATAGACAGAATACAACATTTTTTACAAGTGTTTGTAACCAATTGCTTTTTTGATGGTTTTATTATTATTTTTTTTTCATGTCCAGATTGATGTCTATAACATTGCAATTACTTATAAATGATGCTCACATGATGTGCAGACCTCAAAAGAAGAGACCTACTGTTCCAACTTTTATACTAAATACAACTCAATATTCAGTTTATTGTCCAGCATATTGTTGTTAGCTCTGTAAACAAATGTAAGTTCGTAGATAAATTATCTATTGGTGTGCTTCTTAGTTCACTTGGTATCTCAACGTATGCCTTATTTTGAATCAAGTTTATTGTCCAACAAATATTGTTGTTAGCTCTATATACCTATACAAACACTCCGCGGCAACGCGCGGGCTCAAAACCTCGTTTTGAAACATGCATGTAAAATTGATTAAAAGATTGCATGCATACAATGAAATAGTATCATAAACGTTTAAATTAAGATTAATAAATCAATAATTATTATTAAACAAAAAAATTATATTAATCATTGTGGAATTAAAATAACATAAAACGTGTATGTATGAATTTTAAATATGTTAATCAATAATCATAATCAAACAATTTTTATTGAAAAAAACTATATTGACCAAATCTCGAGGAATTAAAACCGCATAAAACGTGTGTATGTATTAATAAATTAAGGTTAAGAACTACATGTGCTTATATAGGTATAATTGATTCGGGTGAATTTAGTTAAAAGTTTATTAAGCCCCACTAGATTTAGGAAAACGAAAAACACATTAGATTTATTAAAAAAACCAAAAGCCTGTAATATTTATGCACCAAGCCCAAAATTCAAATTATAATATTCTCTTTGCATGTGTGTTCAGATGGTGTGGTTGTTTTGATTTTGTGAAAGGTCCGTGATAATACTTGATTTATACATATATTCTATATAGTTATTTATTAGTTTAATAGTATTTATTATGGACTTTTGATGCTTAAATGCATGAAAAAACATTTCAGGTTCACTCGATGAAGGATCTCAGAAGAATACGAGAGTAGTTTGTTTATCATAAAGAAATGCAAGTCTTGGAATCAAGTATGAAATAAAGTGTAGAAACATCAAAATCACGCCGAACTTAACAAAATGTACGCCGGTTACGTGAAGCTTCGTCAAATATACAATCCTAATAATCATCAGAAGCACGCCAGTTATGTTAATATGTACAGCGCTCCATGACCCTTTTGTCGCCAAGGAAATACAAGAAGCACCGGTTTTATCTAGAATTGCGCCGTACTTTAGAAGCTGATCAGTTTTCAGTCTATTTATTCTACCCTATCTCACCTCATTTGATACCATATGAAAAACATAACTTATTCTCTATGAATTTTCACCATCAACCTCAGTCAATAACACCAATTGGAGCAGGGATCTTGGTACTTGATTTTTAGGGAACTTAAATAATTTGGGTTTTGGTATATTGATCACTAGTGACAGTGGTGTCATCCTTATATCCAATTCCAAATTTGTATGTCTTATGTTATATTTAATTTTGCTATTGAATAAAAAATTTTATATAGCCATATTAGGCTAAACTTCTTATGGTTGCTTGGATGTGTTAATATTATAAAGTGTGTTTGATAATGCTATGATCTTATTCGATTGCTTGTTTATGTGTCAGAACCTATTGTGCTTTAAACTTGTTGTAATTGTTTATCACTTCTTATTGTATGTGCTAATTGGGATAGGTCGAAAGAACCTATTAGTATCTTATAATTGTCAAGTCTTGTCTATGAGTCTTGATCAATTGGTTGGAAGAATCTACTCTTTTTAAGGGATAAACAATTAAGTTTCTATCATTGCAGTAGTCTAGCAAATATGTGAAAACATGCTTGCTTGATTAGTATACATAAATCTTGTATCAAACTATTTAACTTATGAAAATGCCATTTTGACGAAAATAACTTTTTGTGAACTAAACTAAAAAGAACTTGTTCTTGCTACTGAGATTATTGTCATTTATCTACCACTGAGTTATAAAAACTTAATGCATTTACCCCGTTGAACCTGAGGTTTATGATGCATACAAGTATTTTTGTATCTAAGTAATCACATCTGTCTCATATTTGAATTCTGTAACACCCCCAAAATACCGCAGCGGAAGACTGTGTCATAGGGGTGCTACTTCATAATACAAAGTACAAGTTATAGAAAACGAACTCTAAATGAGACGTTTTGAAAAGTTACCATTCGATTAAAGAATTCAAAGTTACAAACATGAGATTCCAAAGTATGATACATAAATGTATACAAAATGTTGAATGGTAAATGATAAAAGCGTAAGTCTTCAGAATATGCAGCTTGACTCTAAGTTCCACGCACTAGCTATCGCCTTACTAACCTGAGATAAACATGCTAAAGTGTCAACACAATGGTTGGTGAGTTCATAGAGTTTGTCTTAAAACAGTTGAAAAGTCTTTAAAGAATATTCACACAGCAAAGGCATCGTGAATCCACTCAGTTACAAGTCCCGCCATAAGAGACTTGTAACCTGTGTGTTCACAACCCACTGCTAATATATAGTTTCTCAGGATTATATTCACCCATGGTCACGTCATTTTGGACCCATAGGCGGGGAACCACCATCCCAAATAGTACATGTCACCCAACGTCTCGAATCTTGGACTTGGGTGGGGGGTGTAGGCCCATACTAGTACTATTAATACCTCTCCTTTGACAGCATAGAGTATTGTGTATGTACGTAAATACAAATCTTGTATTTAAATTAAGCAAGTACAGTGTAACAAGTATGTATAACGCAATCAAGTATAATTATCATGTATAACGCATTCAAGTATAATGCCAATCAAGTATAACACAATCAAGTATAAATGTTTTGAGTATTTGTACAAGTAAGCAAGTAGTTGAGCATGTATCCCCCCCAAGAGTTAAAACAAGTATGAAAAGAGTAGGGGCCATGACTCACCTTAAGCTTATGTAATGAGAAATGAAAGTGGTAGTCGAATCGCGAAAGTCTCTAAGAGCAGCCTATAATAGAACGTTGCAACTTAAGTTTGGAGTAACGTCTAAGAATACGAAGAATTGCCAATATATGTCTTGCATATAGTTCATGATGTAGTACTTAGTATATAGTGTAAGTCGTTGAATATAAGTGGTTTATGAAACATGTATAGGTTGTATATCTCTTGCTACCTTTCGGGCCGACATAATTCAGAAGTCATGGAGTAAACGTTCGAGGAGCCAGGACACTTTAATTCGTAAATCCACAACTCGTCTCGACGGCTTACTTAATGAACTCCTCACATGAGGCTCCCTACTATTGTAGTATTTGATAACATATATATAAGTTTTTGATCTTTAATAGATATATGGTCTTTAGCCGTGGCTTTGCCGTGACCTTGGTCATTGTTACCATGGTCTTGAGACTCAACCTTGGCTTTAGCCATGGTTGTGGTCTTGGCTTTAGGTCATTAGACCTCTTGGTCTCATCTAATTATAACCATTATATAGTTACTTTGGTCTAAAATGGGCTGTTAAGAATTTGAAGAAAATTATCACTCAGAAAGCGTTTTCAGGGCTCGAGCTTCTTTGTTCCTGAACGAAAACGTCGTTCCGGACAACTTTCGTGTTTTAACTTTTTGATGAATCGGACCAGAAGAGGGACTTTCAAAATGGCAGAATGCAAAAACAGTAGGTATAGGCAGTTTTGCCGTTTTGGTTTCGCTAACTTCAAATGGCCATAACTTTTGACTCGGGTACTCGTTTTGGGTGATTCAAATTGCTATGTTTTCCTTGTTAAGTCCTATTTAACAGTAAGTAAGTGTCAAATATCAAAGTTATACTATTTTGGTCTTGGTTCTCCATAAAAATCACTAGTTTGCTTGTTTACTTGTCATAAGTTAACATATGTATACTAATACTTGTTTTATCCATTTTTAAACATCATGAACACAATAACAAGAACATATATAGCATGAAAGGAACACAAAGAGCATGAAAATAATAATTAAGCAAGGAGTATGTTAGGGTTTGCTTACAACTTGAGGCTTTCTAAAAGAAAGGTAAGTAACTAGTAAGGTACGGACTTTGATAGACTTAAGCTTCACCCTTTGCAATCTATGATAAACCGAGGTTATTTGAAGATTATAACGACGCCTTCTTGAAGTCCAAAGCTATTTGAAGATTATAACGACGTCTTTTTGGGGACTTTAAAGTTATAACAACTTTTCTTAGAAAATTTCCAAGATTGAAGATCAAACACTAGTTTTCTTTAAAAAACTAGTTAACTTTCTTACAAAATATAAAAAAAGTGCCTTAGGTTTTAGGACTTGAAGGTTATAAGAAGGTGTGGTGCAAGTTTTCTATGTGTTTTAGCTTGGTATTTATAGGGTAGGAAAAATAGTTAACCATATATTGGGTTAGAATTTAACCATGGTTAGTTTAGACACTTGTAAACATCCTAGAGATCAATGGTCAAGATTTAACCACCCATGGTGACTCCCCCCCCATATTGGCGGTTCATGAACTTGGAGAACAAGGTGTGGACTTTTGATGATATTATCCTACTTATGTGACTAGTTTTGACCCCGTAAATTGCTAACCGTAAATGATTAAGCCTCAAAACGTAAAACCGGGTATCGTAAAAATATGAAACTTGAAAGTATTGTTAAACATGTCAATATACTCCATAATAAAATATAAAATGAGTGGTAGGTTCTATCGGGTGCTAAAACCCTGCTAAAAACTGGAAACACGGGTCTAAAACGCGTAATTCGCGTAAAACGCTGAACTGAAAAACGTAAAATTCCAAAACTTTTGGAATTGTCCTAAAATGAAAGAAAATCATATTTCTATTGTTTATAATGTTTTATGGATATATCGGGATGCTGGAAGGACGTTTAAACCTAAAAGTAAATCTCGGACACGGCTTCGTGATTTTTGCAGAAATGATCCGACGAGCGTGAAATTCTTGGTTTATCATTAAAATAGTTTAACTTACGAGAATATGAAATAAAAATTTTGGACGTGAATAGTAAAAAGTGAATAGTGAAATTTTTGGGAATAAAAGTTAACCTGAAATTGCGAATTGTTACAAATTCATCTTTAAAACACCCTTATTTGCATAATTGCCTTAATTTGATCTAAACCATTATAAGTAATTTATGTGATAACTAGAATAAAATAGTCCATGTGAATCGAAATAGGACGGAGCACCTTTATATTACCAAAATGAACATTTTTTCAACTATTCGTTAGATGCAAGACATGTGGCAAATCCAATGGCTATAAACTAGGGGCACAATTACATAATTTACCAAGTGCGCCACTTTTTCAATATAAAATGTTTAGGGGCACTCAAAACTCATGTGCGCCCTCTTGTGCGCCTAGCTAAAAAAGGAAAGCACCTATAGCAAATTGAAGTGCAATTTGTTTTAAAGTGCTCCTTGGTTATGGTGTTAGTGTGCTACATGGTGTAAGTGTACTTTTGTTCATTTTGGTAAAATTAATTAAATTGGTCTGTTCTTATAAAGAGAGTACCAATTTTAGTTCATTCTAGTAATTTAGTTTATACTTTTACCCGTGTGTTTTGGAATTAAGAAAATGGTAGAACTAGTATTATAAATTTAAAGCTTTCGAGACAAATCAGTCCGCTATAGAATATGTTTGGGTTTAATTTTTGTTAGATTAAGCTTTTGCTTAAACTTTGTTTGATAAATGGTTATCTACAATATTACCACTTATCATAAATTAAAGTCATTAATAGTGGAAAAAATTATGAACAAAAACATGTAAATAAGTGCAATAACAATATATACGTCATAGATGGATAGTTCAAGTTTGATATTTATTTTTGCTATGTGGAGAGGTTGAGGGTCGCTTCCTAGAGAGCCAAACAGATTCTGTCATCAACACTTTTCACTAGCTTAAAAGTTCGTGTTGACTTTTCATCAAAATCTTCCGATAAGCAGAGAAACTTTGGTTGCACTTGAAGCCACATCAAGTGTTGGTAATTCCTTCATGTAAAAACACTAAAAATACTATCTACTTAAATTTTTATCAAGAAAATTTCAAGCAATTTTTCAAAACTGTAGAAACTAGAATGGGAGGGGGTTTGAATAGTTTCACCGTTTAGAATTAAGTTTTAAAAACTTTCAGTTCTTTTATGTTCTTTTTTGAAAAACCGTTTGATTCAAAGTTATGTGATATCTATGAACACAATAATAATGCATAAAATAAGTAAAGTAAAGACTAGAAGTAAAGGAAGAAAACAACCAAACCGAGACATGGAGATTTATAGTATTTTTGCACGAAGCTCACCCTTCGTCCTACTCCACTCCTCGGGTACCACACTCGAGAGTTCACAATCACTATTTCAACACACTCCCTTCAGGCAGAGAAAACCATACACCAAAGCTTATACCAAGTTTAACGACACTAAGTGGAATGTCGGGTCATAATCCTAGCTAGAACCAATCTACATAAAGCCCACGTGGCTACACAAACAAGCACTTTCGTCCACTTGGATTTACATACAATCCAAGTCTTTACATGGACGATCACCCCGTCCAAATCTTCACACGGACGATCACCCAATCCACTTGAATCTTCCCCCGATCCAAGTCTTCACGAACCTTCACTAGGTCCAAGTCTTCACTTCACGGACTCACACCAAATCCATGTCTTCATACACCAATACACCAACTTACATAAAGTCCTAATCTAGATACACCACTTCACGGACTTACACTTTGTCCGTATTTATCCTAACACACCTAATCATGACTCACACACAAGTCAGATATATAAATATACAATATGTACAAATGAGAGAGTTGGAGGAAGAAGAGAATCGTAACACAAGTTACGTGTGTGTGATGACCAATCTATAACACTCCGTTTCTTGACGAATACAAGTGTTCTTCTCTTGCACTTTGATATAGAGGGTAACAGGATCACTTATAGACACATAGCGACACGTTATAGTGATCAAAGAAGGGAGGAAGAAAGACTAAAATGTTTTTGTGCCAAGAGGATTATTTTTCTGAGTAAAACAGTGTTGTATTTATAGGCACCAGGAGGAGCCCAATAGTCCCTTAAAGTTGGACAGTCTCGTATATATAAGGGACCGTCGCCATGTTTACGGGACCGAACCGACATATGCTCCTATTTTTGTCCTGATGTGGTGAAAGCTTATCTGGTGAAAAACTTATCTAATTTGAGTAGGAAACCTAGCTGTTGGGAGATTTAAAATTTAAATTTATTTTCTTTAATAAAACATTTCTTTTTTGTTGATGCAAATAATGTCTAAAAACGTTATTTATATCTTTCGATAACTCTACGTTTTTATGATAACAAAATGTAAAAATACTTTATGTCAAAATTAACGTAAACAAGTTTTTAGCCGAAATATCCCGTTTCCACGTAAATCATTCTAGGTAAGAACAAACAAATTTACAACTTGACAAATAATCAAAGAAGTGAATTTAAGTTTCAAGCTTCAAATTTTTAATGTGACAAAACATTTTTTCAAAAATATACTTTACAAATTATTTTGGAATTATAAAGAAATGTTTTAACTGGAAAAATAAGTTTAAAAATCACAACAACTATCCCCCCCCCCCCCCCCAAATCAGCTCCAAACTTCCCCAAATAAACTTTCACCACTAAAAACAAAAAATGAAGCGTCATTTGTCTAGCACGGTACCAATAAATTTAGTGGTACCGTCTGGTATTTAGTAGTATCATCTCATAATAAAGGGCAAATTTTTTCTGCCTATAAATACCAGCTCACTTCACAGTTTTTGGGCATCTATTTTCACACAAAACTTTTTGAGTTTAATCCTCTATTTACACTTACATTTCATTGATCATTAGTTAGTTTTCTTTTGTTTAAAGAGTGATCCTTTCATCCAACCAAAAATCACCTTCATTCCTCTATTACTCAAGAGAAGAACACAAAGTATCAAGAAGATACAAGGTGTTAGAGTCTTTGTGTAGTGCACTTGCATTACTTTTAGTTTGCTTGATTGTATCTTGATATACATCAAGTGTCATAGTCTTGTTTAGTCATCTTGTGTTGATCACTGTGATCTTGTTGAGATCTTGGAGATCTCTCGTAGCTTGTGTGTTAGTGTGTTGATCAAGTGGATCAAGAGTAGAGTGTGAGGATCATGATGATCGTGTGATAAGTAAGGATCGTGTAGATCGTGTAAGAAGTATGAATCGTGAGTGAGATTGGTACTAGCTATATTAGTACTCGGCATTTAGCTTAGTATCGAAAATTGTGATAAGCGATATACCAAGTTTAACGACACTAAGTGGAATGTCGGGTCATAATCCTAGCTAGAACCAATCTACATAAAGCCCACGTGGCTACACGAACAAGCACTCTTGTCCACTTGGATTTACATACAATCCAGGTCTTTACATGGACGATCACCCCGTCCAAATCTTCACACGGACGATCACCCCATCCACTTGAATCTTCACCCGATCCAAGTCTTCACGAACCTTCACTAGGTCCAAGTCTTCACTTCACGGACTCACACCAAATCCAAGTCTTCATACACCGATACACCAACTTACATAAAGTCCTAATCTAGATACACCACTTCACGGACCTACACTTTGTCCGTATTTATCCTAACACACCTAATCACGACTCACACACAAGTCGGATATATAAATATACAATATGTACAAATGAGAGAGTTGGAGGAAGAAGAGAATCGTAACACAAGTTACGTGGTGTGATGACCAATCTATAACACTTCGTTTCTTGACGAATACAAGTGTTCTTCTCTTGCACTTTGATAAAGAGGGTAACGGGATCACTTATAGACACATAGCGACACGTTATAGTGATCAAAGAAGGGAGGAAGAAAGACTAGCATGTTTTTGTGCCAAGAGGATTATTTTTCTGAGTAAAACAGTGTTGTATTTATAGGCACCAGGAGGAGCCCAACGGTCCCTTAAAGTTGGACAGTCTCGTATATATAAGGGACCGGTGCCATGTTTACGGGACCGAACCGACATATGCTCCTATTTTTGTCCTGATGTGGTGAAAGCTTATCTGGTGAAAAACTTATCTAATTTGAGCAGGAAACCTAGCTGTTGGGAGATTTGAAATTTAAATTTATTTTCTTTAATAAAACATTTCTTTTTTGTTGATGCAAATAATGTCTAAAAACGTTATTTATATCTTTCGATAACTCTACGTTTTGATGATAACAAAATGTAATAATACTTTATGTCAAAATTAACGTAAACAAGTTTTTAGCCGAAATATCCCGTTTCCACGTAAATCATTCTAGGTAAGAACAAACAAATTTACAACTTGACAAATAATCAAAGAAGTGAATTTAAGTTTCAAGCTTCAAATTTTTAATGTGACAAAACATTTTTTCAAAAATATACTTTACAAATTATTTTGGAATTATAAAGAAATGTTTTAACTGGAAAAATAAGTTTAAAAATCACAACAGCTATCCCCCCCCCCCCAAATCAGCTCCAAACTTCCCCAAATAAACTTTCACCACTAAAAACAAAAAATGAAGCGTCATTTGTCTGGCACGGTACCAATAAATTAAGTGGTACCGTCTGGTATTTAGTAGTATCATCTCATAATAAAGGGCAAATTTTTTCTGCCTATAAATACCAGCTCACTTCACAGTTTTTGGGCATCTATTTTCACACAAAACTTTCTGAGTTTAATCCTCTATTTACACTTACATTTCATTGATCATTAGTTAGTTTTCTTTTGTTTAAAGAGTGATCCTTTCATCCAACCAAAAATCACCTTCATTCCTCTATTACTCAAGAGAAGAACACAAAGTATCAAGAAGATACAAGGTGTTAGAGTCTTTGTGTAGTGCACTTGCATTACTTTTAGTTTGCTTGATTGTATCTTGATATACATCAAGTGTCATAGTCTTGTTTAGTCATCTTGTGTTGATCATTGTGATCTTGTTGAGATCTTGGAGATCTCTCGTAGCTTATGTGTTAGTGTGTTGATCAAGTGGATCAAGAGTAGAGTGTGAGGATCAAGATGATCGTGTTGATCGTGTGATAAGTAAGGATCGTGTAGATAGTGTAAGAAGTATGAATCGTGAGTGAGATTGGTACTAGCTATATTAGTACTCGGCATTTAGCTTAGTATCGAAAATTGTGATAAGCGATATACCAAGTTTAACGACACTAAGTGGAATGTCGGGTCATAATCCTAGCTAGAACCAATCTACATAAAGCCCACGTGGCTACACGAACAAGCACTCTTGTCCACTTGGATTTACATACAATCCAAGTCTTTACATGGACGATCACCCCGTCCAAATCTTCACACGGACGATCACCCCATCCACTTGAATCTTCACCCGATCCAAGTCTTCACGAACCTTCACTAGGTCCAAGTCTTCACTTCACGGACTCACACCAAATCCAAGTCTTCATACACCGATACACCAACTTACATAAAGTCCTAATCTAGATACACCACTTCACGGACTCACACTTTGTCTGTATTTATTCTAACACACCTAATCACGACTCACATACAAGTCGGATATATAAATATACAATATGTACAAATGAGAGAGTTGGAGGAATAAGAGAATCATAACACAAGTTACGTGTGTGTGATAACCAATCTATAACACTTCGTTTCATGACGAATACAAGTGTTCTTCTCTTGGACTTTGATATAAAGGGTAACGGGATCACTTATAGACACATAGCGACACGTTATAGTGATCAAAGAAGGGAGGAAGAAAGACTAGAATGTTTTTGTGCCAAGAGGATTATTTTTTTGAGTAAAACAGTTTTGTATTTATAGGCACCATGAGGAGCCCAACGGTCCCTTAAAGTTGGACAGTCTCGTATATATAAAGGACCGTCGCCATGTTTACAGGACCGAACCGACATATGCTCCTATTTTTGTCCTGATGTGGTGAAAGCTTATCTGGTGAAAAATTTATCTAATTTGAGCGGGAAACCTAGCTGTTGGGAGATTTGAAATTTAAATTTATTTTCTTTAATAAAACATTTCTTTTTTGTTGATGCTCATAATTTCTAAAAATGTTATTTATATCTTTCGATAACTCTACGTTTTGATGATAACAAAATGTAAAAATACTTTATGTCAAAATTAACGTAAACAAGTTTTTAGCCGAAATATCCCGTTTCCACGTAAATCATTCTAGGTAAGAACAAACAAATTTACAACTTACAAATAATCAAAGAAGTGAATTTGTGTTTCAAGCTTCACATTTTTAATGTGACAAAACATTTTTTCAAAAAAATACTTTACAAATTAATTTTGAATTATAAAGAAATGTTTTAACTGAAAAAATAAGTTTAAAAATCACAACAGCTATTCCCCCCCCCCCCCCCCCAAATCTGCTCCAAACTTCCCCAAATAAACTTTCACTACTAAAAACAAAAAATGAAGTGTCATTTGTCTGGCACGGTACCACTAAATTTAGTGGTACCGTCTGGTATTTAGTAGTATCATCTCATAATAAAGGGCAAATTTTTTCTGCCTATAAATACCAGCTCACTTCACAGTTTTTGGGCATCTATTTTCACACAAAACTTTCTGAGTTTAATCCTCTATTTACACTTACATTTCATTGATCATTAGTTAGTTTTCTTTTGTTTAAAGGGTGATCCTTTCATCCAACCAAAAATCACCTTCATTCCTCTATTACTCAAGAGAAAAACACAAAGTATCAAGAAGATACATGGTGTTAGAGTCTTTGTGTAGTGCACTTGCATTACTTTTATTTTGCTTGATTGTATCTTGACATACATCAAGTGTCATAGTCTTGTTTAGTCATCTTGTATTGATCATTGTGATCTTGTTGAGATCTTGGAGATCTCTCGTAGCTTGTGTGTTAGTGTGTTGATCAAGTGGATCAAGAGTAGAGTGTGAGGATCATGATGATCGTGTTGATCGTGTGATAAGTAAGGATCGTGTAGATCGTGTAAGAAGTATGAATCGTGAGTGAGATTGGTACTAGCTATATTAGTACTTGGCATTTAGCTTAGTATCGAAAATTGTGATAAGCGATGTTGTACGGTTTTCTCTGCCTGAAGGGAGCTTTGTTGACATAGTGCTTAGAACTCTCTAGTTGGGTACTCGGGGAGTGGAGTAGGGCGAAGAAGAGCTTCATGACTGAACCACTATAAATCTCATTGTCTCGGTTTGATCTTTCCATCTCATCTCTTTATTTTACATTATATTGTTTAGCTTAGTGTTCATCTTGGTGCTAATTGATTTCACAAAAGAATTGAATCAAAGTTTTTTAAAGAAACCTTTTTAATTAAGGAAAATAAATCGGTAAAACTATTCAACCCCCCTTTTAGTTTTCCACAATTGGTACCAGAGCCATGTCAGGTAAGAATTTAAAATAAATTGTATTTTAGAACTTGAATCGATCAATGAATTTCAACAAATATCAAGAAGGGCAATTGATGATATCAAATAACTACATATTATTGTAATCATTTGTCCTATTTATTTGACTTGTTTTATATCATTATCTATGAGAATCGATACTTAATCATTTACTTTAGTAATTCTCAGTTAAAAACAAGCAATTGGTGAAAGTTAGTGATTTTGGACGAAATATGAAGCTAAATGATCAAGATTGGAAAAGTCTACTGAACTGAAGGAGATATACCGTATCATTCTAGACAGATATGCCGTATTGCTATACTCAGATGAATTCGAAGACCACTGCCTGACTTTGAAGAATGCGCCACATGTAAATTATCTCGTGCGCCGCATATGAAACTTTGGTCAACGAAGAAGAACCAACTTGTTCTAGTCAAGATATGCCGCATTACAGTTCTGACATATGGCACATCACTTTTCAGACTTCACCAAATACAATCCAAGATACTGAAGGACATGCGCCACATTGATATGAAGATACGCCGCATCTGTTGACGGTGTGCGAATATTCCAGAATATATTAAACTTGGACTGTAACACCCCAACCCGACAAGGTAAAAGTGTCACAACAATGGTGTTATATCAGAGTATACATAAGCATAAACAAACGGAAGTCACATCATAAATAACTAAAGAGTAAGTCAACATGACTTAACAAACATAGTCCCAAATGAAAGAGACAACCAACAGAGTTACATGAGTTCTAAACGGAAAATATCCAAAAGAAATAATGGAAAATAATAAAGTCTTAAACATCATATCCAAAATCCAAAGCTATGATCTCTAAGGTAAGTCCACTCAGCACTCAACCCATAAGCAACCCCAGCTCCTAGCTTAGATACCTGCCGCGGAAGAAAAGAAAACGCGGCTGAGCTTAAAAAGCCCAGTGAACAGATATAACAACGAAGTAATAATGAAACAGAAATGAATACTGAATAAGGTATAAAGGAAATAACAGAATGTAATCAAAGGCAAGTATGAAATAGTAATAAGAGATAAGGTAAGGGTTAGTCATCAACCATGAGCCCAGAAACAGATATAAAGCCTTCATAATAATGCCTTCAAAATAATCATAGTGATAGTCATAATCACACATAAGGAGCATATGTAGGGGAGACCTACCAGAGTTGTGAAGGACGTGCATGCACGCAACATCAATTTCCAGATACAGATAATAGATAACAGATAACAGAAATAGATCTAGGATGCATCCATACGCCCCCACAGAAATCAGATTGGCCATAATAAATCATATCATAAAGCGCGCATATCATATAACAGAAAGGGACGTGGCAGAACATCACTCTACTGCCCTAGAGTCATTTCAGAGGTGCATCACTGACACGGACATGGAACCCCCATGTCTAGTGAAACAAATTTGGCTCGGGTGTCAAACTAGAATAGGTCAAACAGAATGTCATAAATGACACAGATCATAGGTCATCAAAATAATCAGATCAGAAATACATATCAGAGGTCCATATCATAAGGTCCAAATTAGAAGGTCAAATCAGAAAGTCCTAACCAGAAGGTTCAGATAACAAAGGTTCATCACATAAAAGGTTCAGAAAATAAAATGGGGTTTCATAGCAATGGTATCGGGAATCCTAAACAGAACGTCAAATCAAAAGAAAAGGAGAGAGTCATGAGAAACCTTTACTGAAAAGGTCAGAATATCTGTACCTTATTCCAAATAGCAAACTGATAACAGGCAAGAAATACAGAGACCACATAGTCACTCCTTCTTCACACCTGAAGGAGTAGGAGGCAGAATTACTGATAGGTTCTTATAATCCAGATTACTGATTTTAATTATATTTTCATTTTAGGTAACTTTCCATATTTAGGGTTTATAATGAAAATATAGTAAGGTTAAAGGTTAATTATGAAAATATAACAAGTTCTCATTTATTTATTACGAGTTATCCATGAATTAACATAAATTACCATTTAAACCTTCAAGTTAACCAAATTTACAATTTAAACCCTTAACATACATTAATTACCATTTAAACCTTATAATTATATAATTTACAATTAAGTCCATAAGAATTCCATATTAGCATATAAAACCACCATATTACAGAATTTACACATTTTACCCTTGACTTTAAGCATATTATAAAATTATCTCATAATTTACCATATTTATACCTTTAGTCCTTATATTTAATTAATTACATTTAATATCCTTTAATTATGCATTTTAGATATAAAATCCATTTAATTATCAAGTATACATTATTAGCCCTTCAATAACTTTAAAATACAGTAAACACCACATAAATATCATATTTACAAAAATTAGTCCCTCTATTTAACATTTAATTAAAATCGTACAATAATTAATTAATAAATAAAAATTAGGTCCTTATAATTACAAAAACTACCCAAACAGCCCTTGCACTATTTTTATATAATTTCCATCAGTTTATAAGTCTCTCAAAACAGCCCATAAGTTTTAGAAAATTCAATTTGACCCTTAACCGTTTTAAAATCAATTCGATCCAATTTAATTCCACAAACCCTAAAACAATTTTTCCCCAAATCATTTAGCAATTATTACTAGGGGTGGCAATTCTCGACACGACACGATAAACGACACGAACCCGACACGAAGTTAAACATGTTTGGGTTGAGGATAAACAGGTTTGGGTCAAAAACAGGTCAACCCTTCTAACCCGTTTAATAAACGGGTCATGTTTGGGTTGAGCAAGTGTTAAACAGTTCAACACGTGAACCTGTTTAAGTATATAAGTCTCTAAAAATAAAATATATAACTTGGTTTTAATGTTGAATATGGATTAAATGTATTTTGTTATGTTCTTATGATTATAACTCAGATTTTATTGAAATTGACGCTTATAACTTATAATTCAAATATCATTGAAATTTTCGTATAGTTATTTGTATGTTATTTTTATCATATTTTAGATCCTTATATCATTTTTGCATTTAAGCTAGTTAAATAAACAAACCACCAATCTTATTCACTACTTGACCTATTTACTTAAATGAGTTAAACGGGTCACAAATGGGTTACACGTGTTATGCAGGTCTGGGTTAGGGTTGAGCTTCTTGACACGATTAATAAATGGGTTGTGTTTGGGTTGAGGTTATTTCAACCCGCCAACCCGCGAACCCGAATATGTCAACACGAACACGACTCGATTGCCACCCCTAATTATTACCCCATCATATGACACTAATTAACATGTAGAAACACATAAAAAATTCAAACCCTAGCTCGTTGCCATATTTTCCTTTTCTTTTTATTTTACCGATTGGAATAATATAACAAATAAATTGGAAACACCACATCTAAGCTTCCAATAATTCGAATACCATTTTTACAGTGTTATACCATCATAATGTCATGTTCCAAAAATAATTTCGTGCCTCAGAAAATTCATTTTCAACTTGTTCTTAATTAAACCCGAAATTAGGGTTTCATTCAAAATAATTTCCAAACGAGCCAACAAACATGTATGATCTGATTTCTATATTTTATAATGATGTTATATAATATAAGAAGTGATACAAAAATACCCAGAACAATTGTGGATGATTGGAATGATCAGAACGAATTTTATAACCCTCGGCTGAAAATATCGACCCAAAATAAATCACCACAGCCCACTCGATCACTTATGGAACACCAAGCTATTTTTCTCACGTTCACAAACCTTCAAGATGGCTGGAAAAATGATTGGAGGTACAGGAAATTTTTGTGGAGGCCGTATATATTTTTGTGGAGTGTTTTAGGGTTTTGTTTTGGTATATTATGGATATACGGTTAATTA
Organism: Artemisia argyi; assembly: GCA_030686995.1. Lineage (NCBI taxonomy): Eukaryota > Viridiplantae > Streptophyta > Magnoliopsida > Asterales > Asteraceae > Artemisia > Artemisia argyi. The sequence continues at coordinate 44,513,931 of CM060705.1, read as the reverse complement.
GAAAATAGATAGGAAAGTTGGGAACTGATTTGGCCGATTCCATAGGCCCATATTGAGATAGAAATCAGGTTTATTTGTTTCTAAAATTATTTGGTATATATCTTTAGTCATTTTCTTTTTAATTCATATTATATATACATAAAACAATTAAATTCGGCCCATATAAAAATCCTTAGTTGACAATTATTATTTTTTTGTACATATTTTTATGACATAAAAATGCTAACAAAATTATTTGTGGTCATAGGGTACTTTATTTTATTTATTTAGGCTTTATTTGGTAATTTAAATTATAGTTTTATAAATTTTAAACTTGTAGGGGCAATTTGGTAATTTTATAGAGTTTACGAATTTTAGGTATTACAACTTCTTCCCTTCTAAAAAGAAATTTCATCCGCAAAATTGCAAAGAGAACGGAATGAAAACGAAACGAAAACATACCGGACTACGAAAAGAAATGAGGATAACTAGCCCGCATCGATTCTTCGGTCTCCCAGGTAGCTTCACGCTCTGGGTGATTCTTCCAAAGAATTTTAACAAACGGAATGACTTTGTTTCTCATGACCCTTTCTTGCCGATCCAAAATAGCCTCAGGTTCCTCAGGCAAAGACATATCAGGCTGAATCTGATCAAACGGATAAGATACAACGTGCAACGGATGATAGTTGTATCCCCTCAGAAGAGATACATGGAAGACATCATGAACATGCGATAACTGAGGAGGCAGAGCTAAACGATAAGAAACTTCTCCAACACATTCCAGAATCTCAAATGGACCAATGAATCGAGGACTGAGCTTGCCCTTGATCCCAAAACGTTTAACCCCACGAAACGGAGATACCTTCAGAAATACCCGATCTCCAACATTAAACTCAAGGTCACGATGATGCTTATCAGCATAACTCTTCTGTCGAGACCTAGCCTCTTTCAGCTTCTCCTTAGCAATCACCACTTTCTCATTAGTAATCTCAATCAGTTCCGGACCTTCAATCAAACGTTCACCTACTTCATTCCAATAGATAGGTGCTCTACATTTCCTCCCATACAGAAGTTCAAAAGGTGCTGCTTTAATGCTAGCATGCCAATTGTTGTTGTAGGCAAACTCTACTAAGCACAGATATTCATCCCAATTACCCGTCCATTCCAAAGCACAAGCCCTGAGCATATCCTCCAAAGTCTGAATGGTTCTCTCTAACTGACCATCTGTTTGAGGATGAAATGATGTACTGAACTTAAGACGAGTTCCCCAAGCTTTCTGCAAACCCCTCCAGAAACGAGAAGTAAACCGCGGATCTCTGTCAGACACAATAGATGCCGGAGTACCATGAAGCCTAACAATCTCCTGCTGAAATATTTCCGCCAATCTACCAATACCATAATCCTTCCGAATAGGTAAGAAATGAGCAGACTTGGTTAGCCGATCAACAACCACCCAAAGCGCATCATGTCTTTTCTTAGTCAGAGGTAACCCAGTCACAAAATCCATGGATATCTCATCCCACTTCCAAGTCAGAATCTCTAGCGGCTGTAACAACCCACTAGCCCTCTGATGTTCAATCTTAACCTGCTGACAGATCATACACTTTGACACGAACGTATCCACATCTTGTTTCATACCATTCCACCAAAAGTACTGTTTCAAATCTCTGTACATCTTAGTAGAACCTGGATGAATAGTGAAAGGGGAACTATGAGCTTCTATCATGACTTTCTCACGAAGTACCGGATCATTAGGAACACAAAGCCTATCTTCATACCACACAACTCCATCATCATCAACTCTAAACTCAATCTGCTTACCCTCTTCAACATTCTGTACTATAGCCCACAGTTCACCGTCATCCTTCTGAGCTTCTTTAATCTGTAACATAAGGTTGGACTCTACCTTCATACTATCCCAGTATCCGCCAAAACCTCACGTACATAGTTCAACGTCCAAACGTTCCAGATCATTAAGAATTCTGGGTTCGATCTCAATACTTGCTATCATACCAGATTTCCGACTAAGTGCATCAGCTACTACATTCGCCTTATCCGGATGGTACTGGATATTAGTGTCATAATCTTTTAGAAGCTCTAACCATCTTCTTTGCCTCATGTTAAGCTCCTTTTGAGTAAAGATGTATTTGAGACTCTTGTGATCAGTGAAGATATCACATGATTCGCCATACAAGTAATGTCTCCAGATTTTTAATGCAAACATAACAACAGCCAATTCCAGATCATGTGTTGGGTAATTTTCCTCATAGGGTTTCAATTGCCTTGAAGCATAGGCAATCACTTTACCATGTTGCATGAGAACACAGCCTAAACCCTTCTTCGAAGCGTCACTGTAAATCTGAAAACCTCCCGAACCAGACGGAAGAGTCAATATAGGAGCAGACACCAATCTCCGTTTCAACTCTTCAAAACTTTCCTCCCATACATCTGTCCATACAAACTTCTCACCTTTCCGCATCAACTGAGTTAAAGGTGAAGCAATCTTAGAAAACCCTTCAACAAAACGCTTGTAGTAACCAGCCAATCCTAGAAAACTCCTGACTTCAGTCACAGTGGTCGGTCTTGGCCACTTGGTGATAGCCTCAACCTTAGACGGGTCCATAGTAATCCCATCTGCTGACACAATATGACCAAGGAAAGCAACCTGGTTTAGCTAGAACTCACACTTCGAAAATTTGGCATACAACTTCTGTTGCCTCAGAATCCCCAAAACAATTCGTAAATGTTGCTCGTGTTCTTCTGCCGACTTAGAGTACACCAAAATATCATCAATGAAAACGATGACGAATTTATCAAGATATTCGTGGAAAACCCGATTCATCAGATCCATAAACACTGCAGGAGCATTATTCAGACCAAATGGCATAACCAGAAATTCATAATGACCATATCGGGTACGGAAAGCGGTTTTTGGAACATCTTGTTCCTTTACACGCAGTTGGTGGTATCCAGATATCAGATCAATCTTAGAAAAGAATTTGGCCCCTTGCAGTTGATCAAATAAATCATCAATTCGCGGAAGGGGATAGCGGTTTCGGATAGTAATACGATTCAGCTCACGATAGTCAATGCATAACCGCATACTCCCGTCCTTCTTCTTTACAAATAGAACAGGAGCTCTCCACGGAGAAACACTGGGACGAATAAAACCATTTTCCAACAACTCTTGCAACTGTTCTTTTAACTCTTTCAGTTCAACAGGGGTCATATGATACGGAGCCTTTGAAATAGGTTCAGCACCTGGTATTAATTCAATGCCAAACTCAATCTCTCTAAGCGAAGAAGTCCAGGAAGCTCTTCCGGAAAAACATCAGAAAATTCTCGAACAACAGACAGACTTCCAATATCAGGACTGTTCGAAGATGTGTCCTTAACAGAAGCCAGAAAACCTTGGCACCCATGAGAAATTAAGGTACGTGCCTTCATAGCAGAAATAAGTTTAACATACTTAAGGGGTTGGGAACCGTGATAAACAAATTCAGGACGATGTCGGTTACCAAAGATTACGGTTCTAGCATAGCACTCTAAGGAAGCTCGATGAGTAGACAACCAGTCCATACCCAGAATCACATCAAAGTCGACCATGTCAAGTGGTAACAGATTTGCAGGACGGATACGATCATCAAAACGTAGAGGACAGTTAACGTATTCATGATTAATGAGCATATGGTTTTTCATAGGTGTTGATATGGATACTTGGTTTGTTAATGTTGTAGGGATCATATTCAGTTTCTTTGAAAATGTTACACATATAATAGAATGTGTGGCACCGGTATCAAATAAAGTGAAGGCAGTATGATTATCAATGTAAAGAATTCCGGTGATGGTACCTGAAGTGCGTTCTGCCTGCTCACGAGTGGTAGAATAAACGCGTCCAGAAGTAGGATAATTAAACAAGATAGATAATGAAAGCAAAGTGCGCAGAAGGAAACCTAATGTCTACCCAATCCTCACAGGTCATAGCCTAAGCTCTAAGAGTCACAAAACCTGGCTCTGATACCATAAATTGTAACACCCCAACGCGATAAGGGTAAAAGTGTCACAACAATGGTGTCATATCAGAGTATACATAAGCATAAACAAACGGAAGTCACATCATAAATAACCAAAGAGTAAGTCAACATAAGTTAACAAACATAGTCCCAAATGAAAGAGACAACCAACAGAGTTACATGAGTTCTAAACGGAAAATATCCAAAAGAAATAACGAAAAATAATAAAGTCTTAAACATCATATCCAAAATCCAAAGCTAAGATCTCTAAGGTAAGTCCACTCAGCACTCAACCCATAAGCAACCCCAGCTCCTAGCTTAGATACCTGCCGCAGAAGAAAAGAAAACGCGGCTGAGCTTAAAAAGCCCAGTGAACAGATATAACAACGAAGTAATAATGAAACAGAAATGAATACTGAATAAGGTATAAAGGAAATAACAGAATGTAATCAAAGGCAAGTATGAAATAGTAATAAGAGATAAGGTAAGGGTTAGTCATCAACCACGAGCCCAGAAATAGATATAAAGCCTTCATAATAATGCCTTCAAAATAATCATAGTCATAGTCATAATCACACATAAGGCAGCATATGTAGGGGAGACCTACCAGAGTTGTGAAGGACGTGCATGCACGCAGCATCAATCACCAGATACAGATAACAGATAACAGATAACAGATAATAGATAACAGAAACAGATCTAGGATACATCCATACGCCCCTTCAAAAATCAGATTGGCCATAATAAATCATATCATAAAGCGCGCATATCATGTAATAGAAAGGGACGTGGCAGAACATCACTCTACTGCCCTAGAGTCATGTCAGAGGTGCATCACTGACACGAACATGGAACCCCAATGCCTAGTGAAACAAATTTGGCTCGGGTGTCAAACTAGAATAGGTCAAACAGAATGTCATAAATGACACAGATCATAGGTCATCAAAATAATCAGATCAGAAATACATATCAGAGGTCCAAATTAGAAGGTCAAATCAGAAAGTCCAAATCAGAGGTTCAGATAGCAAAGGTTCATCACAGAAAAGGTTCAGAAAATAAAATGGGGTTTCATAGCAATGGCATCGGGAACCCTAAACAGAACGTCAGATCAAAAGAAAAGGAGAGAGTCATGAGAAACCTTTACTGAAAAGGTTAGAATATCTGTACCTTATTCCAAATAGCAAACTGATAAAAGGCAAGAAATACAGAGACCACAGAGTCACTCCTTCTTCACACCTGAAGGAGTAGGAGGCAGAATTACTGATAGGTTCTTATAATCCAGATTACTGATTTTAGTTATCCTTCCATTTTAGGTAACTTTCCATATTTAGGGTTTATAATGAAAATATAGTAAGGTTAAAGGTTAATTATGAAAATATAACAAGTTCTCATTTATTTATTACGAGTTATCCATGAATTAACATAAATTACCATTTAAACCTTCAAGTTAACCAAGTTTACAATTTAAACCCTTAACATACATTAATTACCATTTAAACCTTATCATTATATAATTTACAATTAAGTCCATAAGAATCCCATATTAGCATATAAAACCACCATATTACAGAATTTACACATTTTACCCTTGACTTTAAGAATATTATAAAATTGCCTCATAATTTACCATATTTATACCTTTAGTCCTTATATTTAATTAATTACATTTAATATCCTTTAATTATGCATTTTACATATAAAATCCATTTAATTATCAAGTATACGTTATTAGCCCTTCAATAACTTTAAAATACTATAAACACCACATAAATATCATATTTACAAAATTAGTCCCTCTATTTAACATTTAATTAAAATCGTACAATAATTAATTAATAAATTCAAATTAGGTCCTTATAATTACAAAAACTACCCAAACAGCCCTTGCACTATTTTTATATAATTTCCATCAGTTTATAAGTCTCTCAAAACAGCCCATTAGTTTTAGAAAATTCAATTCGACCCTTAACCTTTTAAAATCAATTCGATCCAATTTAATTCCACAAACCCTAAACCAATTTTTCCCCAAATCATTTAGAAATTATTACCCCATCATATGACACTAATTAACATGTAGAAACACCAAAAAATATCCAAACCCTAGCTCATTGCCATATTTTCCTTTTCTTTTTATTTTACCGATTGAAATAATATAACAAATAAATTCGAAATACCACATCTAAGCTTCCAATAATTCGAATACCATTTTTACAGTGTTATACCATCATAATGTCATGTTCTAAAAATAATTTCGTGCCTCAAAAAATTCGTTTTCAACTTGTTCTTAATTAAACCCGAAATTAGGGTTTCATTCGAAATAATTTCCAAACGAGCCAACAAGCATGCATGATCTGATTTCTATATTTTATAATGATGTTATATAATATAAGAAGTGATACAAAAATACCCAGAACAATTGTGGATGATTGGACTAATCAGAACGAATTTTATACCCCTCGGCTGAAAATATCGACCCAAAATAAATCACCACAACCCACTCGATCACTTCTGGAACACCAAGCTATTTTTCTCATGTTCACAAACCTTTAAGATGGCTGGAAAAATGATTGGTGGTATAGGAAATTTTTGTGGACGCCGTATATATTTTTGTGGAGTGTTTTAGGGTTTTGTTTTGGTATATTAAGGATATACGGTTAATTAGAAAATAAATAGGAAAGTTGGAACTGATTTGGCCGATTCCATAGGCCCATATTGAGATAGAAATTAGGTTTATTTGTTTCTAAAATTATTTGGTATATATCTTTAGTCATTTTCTTTTTAATTCATATTATATATACATAAAACAATTAAATTCGGCCCATATAAAAATCCTTAGGTGACAATTATTATTTTTTTTTGTACATATTTTTATGACATAAAAATGCTAACAAAATTATTTGTGGTCATAGGGTACTTTATTTTATTTATTTAGGCTTTATTTGGTAATTTAAATTATAGTTTTACAAATTTTAAACTTGTAGGGGCAATTTGATTATTTTACAGAGTTTACGAATTTTAGGTATTACATGGACCCCACACGAAGTTAAGTAAATGCGCCGCATCAACCCCTCAGACAGAAACTATAAATACCCTAAGATACAACCAGATTTCATGTACCAAAAACTCCAGAACGAAAAAGAGAAACCCTAAGGAGAAGAATATAGATGAAAAGGCAACACAAGACAAACCACATTGAAGATTTCAGATAGATAAGAAGGTCCTGCTTGTGTTTTAATTCTATTAACTAGTTTTGTTTTATTGTAATAGTACACTTTAATCCATCGGGATTGATAGGCTTGTGACCGCTATATTTTTCCCCTTAAAATTGATTTCCCATCGATTAAAGTTTATTTTATGTTTTTCTGGTTCTTGTCATATGTGCTTTGATAACCTTTGTGTCTAGTTGTGGCTTGCTTGCTTGGGCCGCCATACCCCTCCCACATCTTCTTCACTAGCATTACAAGTTAGTGTAAGCCCTTAAAAAAGGTTAAATAGAATAGACATAAGTAATCATTAAGAGTTTACTCGACTATAGTCAAGATACCAACGAGAGAGAATAGTTTACGATACTCATTATATAAAACTAGCAATAAAACAAGTGACAAGCTACTTAATCATTAGTCAGGCCTCTTATCTATATCTGTTATCTATCTGTGTACATGTTCGCCATTCGCTGTATTCTTGCTCAATAGTTTTATTAGTTTATTTAATCAAACTAAATCGTGCCAGTCTCTCAGACTGAACCCCCTACGTTAGATTAGATTGTAAAACTGACTTAGGATATTAAAATATTGATAGACATACTAGGTGTTAACGTTCCACTATTAGTGATCGACACTCTACTTACCAACTAGCCTACACTGATCGGGTACACTGCTCGTTAGTGTGTGTGTGTGTTATAGGATAAGCCGGCTATATATAAATTTAAAACTTGATTAACTACAAACGACATAGCACGCATAACAAGCCACATCAGCAATAATTTTGACGGATTTGCTGCTATTCAAGCTCAATTGGACAAAATTAGTAGAGATATAAAAAAAAGAGATGAAAAAGCTTATGCTGCTCAAGTTGGTTGTGAAATATGCCAAGGACCTCACTACACTAAAGATTGCCAATCAAAGAAGGAAGGCGAAACATTTGAAGAGGCATATTATACACAATTTGGCCAACCATTCCTGGAAGATCATTGAATACTGTTGCTGCAAGACCCCAGTTTTTCTTTTAACTCTTTAATCAGTGTAAGAAGATTACTTAAAGAGAAGTGAAGGATTGAAGAGGAGATCAAGGCTGCAATGAAAGAAGAGTGCTCTGCAACCGATCAAAATGCCTTGCCTCACAAAGAAAAAGATCCAGGAAGTTTTACTTTGCCTTGTTATATTAATGATATGTCTTTCAATAATGCCTCAGTTGAATTAGGAGCTAGCATTAGTGTGATGCCCTTTAAGACATTCACTACACTAGGATTAGGGAGATTAGCCCCCACTAAGCTACTTATTAAATTGGCAGATAAAACTGCAAAACGACCAGAGGGTGTAGCAGAAAATGTGCTTGTTAGGATTGAGAAGTTTGTATTCCCAGTAGATTTTGTTATACTAGATATGCCTAAGGATATCAAGGTTCCCTTGATCCTCGGAAGACCTTTCTTGTCTATTGCTCATGCTAAAATAGACGCTTTTAAAATAAAAATCTCGTTAAGAGTGGGGGATGACAAACTAGTCTATAAATGTGAAAATCCTGTTAAGAGCATAATTAAAGGTGTTTATATGCTAGGATTAAGAGAAAGAATGGACCTCGGCCTAGAAGCTAGGCTAATGGGAGAAATCTTAGTCCAAAATAGATCACTTGACCCCTATAATGGAGACTATATTGAATTAAATGATCTTAATACACCATTAGAGCTCAATGATAAATTTATGGAAGATTCTAATCCCGAATTAGAAGAAGGAGAAATAGTGGATATGCCTAGACTTAATGCTATTAGTACTAAAAATTATGATGAATTTGAGGGATATCCTAGTTTTTGTGATTACGGTAGGAGAATCCATGTGGATTGTCCATATAATTTACAATTTCCTTACATGATAGGTTATAAACTAGTGGATGCCAACTTCTTCCCTATTTTACTAATTAATGTGATGTCAAGAGATTTTTATAATTCCATTATGAGACAAAAGATAGAATATAGAGGAAAGAATGTAGTTGGAATGTTTATGAAAGTACCTATTTTTGTTGGGAATATTACTATTGTTACAGAGTTTGCTGTAGTAGAAAACATGGATGCCTATCGTGACAAAGAAATGGGCGATGTGATCGTTGGGAAGCCATTTTGTAAGGAAGTTAATATTGATGCGAAAAGATTTGAAGGAAAGATCACCTACAAGATGCCTCGTACTCACCCAAGGTTAACACATGCCACTAACAGGTTATGCTATAAAATTTTACCATTTCTTTTTGTAGATGATAAAGATATATAGATGGGGATCGAGTATCCATACCAAATGATGCAAGGATTCTACAAAGAAGTGTTGAAATTGGGACCTGAGTATATACGAGATGAGACAGTTAGTAAATGGATCACCCGTGGACACGTGGGTGTTAATGATACAAAATAGGAGCTGATGATGAGTCTAACTTGAAGACTCTAGAATAAAGAAAAGTGCTCACCGGGAGACAACCCAGATTATCTTTTACTGTTTTTTGTGTCGCGTCTGTCAGACCTACAGTAGATGCGGAACATCTCATTCAATAGATGCGGCGTATCAACTATACAGGTCATATCTATCATTTATTTTTCTGCATTTTATTTTTCTAAACTATAAACTTTCTGTCAGTTTCTTTAATGCGACGTATACTTGGTTGAGGATATGGCGCATCTATTTTTTCTGACCCGTATTAATTCCAGGCTTGATACGGCGCATCCCTTTCCATGGATGCAGCGTATCGACTGACCTGATGAAATTTCCAGATTTTAATTTTTAATTTCTATGTTTTATTTTTACTAACTACTAATAAATTTTTGCACGAGCTTTTATTTTTCTTACTACAGGAGTTTAAATGGTGGTGTTTATATATTTCTGTACTTTCTGTGAAGACGTCATTCATGGAGGGTTGAAAGCTTTACATGCACATAAAATAAAAAAAAAAAGTTGCCCACAAACGCATAATGGAGGATCATTCCGAGCAAATCTCAGGGGAGTTTTCCATTCTAATTCTTTCTATATCATGTTTTTAATTTCAAATTTAAACAACGAGGAAGTTGTTTAACTTAAGTGGGGGATGGAGAATTAGAACGCTTATTTGTCCTTATTTTGCAAAAAATATGCGTTAATATGTGCTTAATATGCTTAAATTAAAAATTTTTCTAGCATGTTTTTGTTAAATCTAAGTTGCATAGCCGCACACGTGACTACTATTATATAAAATTGTGAGAATTGAGCGTATCCATTTCCTAATATTTACCCCAAATTCCACAAAAATATGAGTGTGCCGGTGACTTGTAGATTTTAGAACTTGGCTTGTATACTATTCGAGACCACCATAATGAGTATTATTGATATAATTGGAGTGACTTGTCTAAATTGGTAAATTACTATGATTACACCCAAATAGCCTTTTATATGTTATGTGTTATTAACTATCTACACTAGTTAGTTAAATCCCGTATAAACCCTTGTCCTAGACCGATCGATAACACCGATCGAAATTGGCGAGGATTCATCCTTTGTCCTAGACCGTCGATAGGGATGGCGAAGAGGAAGTCCTGCGCATGTGGGGCGCGGATACTACTAAGTATAGCCACCTGCCTTGGACTTAGTGTGTACTTGGAAATAAAGTCTTTCTCAATGACACCGAAATAACACTTTGCCAAGGTTTTCATCATTTGGGGAGCATAAGCGCCCCCGGTGACAGTGAGGAAGTCGGTGTTACAAGTATCGTTGAATATGTCCAAAGCATGCTGGAATGAAGGCCCATGTGTAGCAATACCCGTTTTGGTGAGTATCGTATCCTGTAAGTCGTTCGTTTGCATTCGAGAAGCGAGGAAAGCATATTGGATGATATCCCCCACTGAAAGAATGCCAAGACCACCGAGCTTTATTGGAAGAGTGGCAAGCCTCCACTGCCAATCACCAAACCCTGGCCCTGAAGCAGTAACAATCTTCTCTAAAGAGGCACGTAACGTCTGATCAAACTGAGCTTGGGCCTCTGATAAGTGCAAGGGGGAGCATGTTCTCAAAGCATAAGATAGTTTCGAAACTTCTGCACAATTACGCAAAAGGAGAAGTTCACATTGCGGAACATTGAGTTTGTTAATTGCCTCGATTAAATGTATGGTTTTGGACCCTTTTGGAAGCCAGATCCCGACAGAAACCTTTGTCCAAACTAACCGAACCACCAAGAAGTTTGACACCATTGATCAGCCGAGCGATATTTATAGGAAACATGCCTTCCACTCTGCTTCTAGGGTCTTCGGCAGGCCAGAAGAGTTCAGTCTTGTCAACATTTAAAAACAAACCACGAGCGAGCCCCTCTGTCCTAATGATGTCAAGCGCCTTGGCGACCATGAGCGTATCTCCAACAATAGTTCCATCATCGAGGTACCACGCCTGAAGGGTAAGCTCACATGACTGATTGATAGCATGAATCAAAGGGTGCAAAGCTAGAGCAAACAACAAAGGGCCCAACGGATCACATTGTTGGACACCCTGACATGACCATAGGATAGAGTCATCATAAAAGAGCCTGGCACGGCGCGCATAACAGAAATCAACCCAAGGGGCAATAGAAGGGCATCGCCCCTAGCTTCCTGAAGCAAGACACTCCTGTCAACAAGATTGAAAGCATTCTTAAAGTCCACTAAAAGCATGGAGAGTCCAACATCACGCCCCTTAGACTCAATGAGCCTATTTACAGAATGGAGGACAGCCTCGCACCCCCAGGGACTCTAACCCCGAATTGAAAATATTGCAAGTAAGAGTTCATGGAATCACCGACCGAAGAGGAGGCAACCTTTGACACCAGTCTATGCCAAACAGTACCAACAACAATAGGGCGTATACCGCCACCAGGCTTGACTAAGGGAGTCAAGGGGGCACTAGCGATATATTTCCCCAGTTGACTAGGGCACTTTCCACTAAGGAACAGGTTAACAACTCCAGTAATGGACCCAAGCAAGTCATCAACAATAGCAAATGCCTCCCCTCCCAAAATATCCATCAAATGTTGTGCCCGAAGCCCATCACGACCACACGACGTCCCTTTGGGGAAGCTGCGAATCCTGTTGAGTACCAAGTCCTTGTCGACAGAAAGGGCGTCCTCGTCAGGTGAAAAGGAGGGCGGGGTTGGCTGGGGGGCATAGGGGTGTTTGGCCTCGAGCTCCAATAGAGTGTCAGGTGTGGAAGGGGCGATGCTAGAAGACATGAGCACCTTAATAGCAGCAGTAAAATGCCCATCCCCAATTTTACGCTTGCACTGACCCAGGTTGACCCCGTTTTGATCCTTAAGTTTCGTCCCCCCTTTGGAAGATGAAGGCACTTCGGCTAACCTATCCAGCACCAGACCAAGCCTGTCTACGGGATCCTTCCATCTGAGAATGGCGCGGGAAATATAGTCGAGCTGGCAGCGTTCTCTCTCACCGGAACGTCGTTGAGTTCTGTTTGTTGGCACAAAGGCGGAGAGCACACAGGATGGAAAAATAAGGAGTTGCACCCATACATATAAGTCCCCCGGCCTCAATTATACCTTATCCAACGCTTCACGAAAAAGCTTAGCAAATCCAAGTCGCGCCCTGGGGGAATACATTTAACCGTACGTAGTTTCTTTGAGAAAACCCGATCAAGGAGGTTGACATCGTAAGTGGACTCACCAACGAGATGGGGCATCCCAGAGACAGCTCCCTCAAAACCCTTATCAACAGTGAGAGTACCATCTAACTCACCAGCGACCCTCTCCTTGACTATATTCAAGGCCGGCCTCATGGGTGTAGGAATACCGTAGATTGCTACATCGTCAAAACGAGGTGCCAGGACCATATCACCAATGACATGCTTGCAATTCTTACTAAAGGTGTGAGTACAAAAACACTCCCCACATAGCCAAATACCCGCTTAATGAAGTGCCTGGTCAAGATTAGAGAATAAAGAGAAGTCACTCACAATACGTGTTTTGTGAGAAGCCTTCAAATCACCAGTCTTAAAATGGCGGGTGCCCAAGTGATCAATGATGAGGCGAAAAATGATCCATTTTTAGGGGGTCATTTAAGCCCGGAAATGAATTTATTTGATCAAATATTGCCCTAAATCGTTCCTTTTGTGATTTTAGGTACTTTTGGAGTGAATTCTGGAAAAGGAAGCATTTTGGACGTTTTTGGAGCATAAAAGTGAAGAAAATGGCAAAGTCTTAATTTTTCTTGCTGGGAACAGTACCTGACAGCGTCACTTGCTTCTTAATGACGGAGTCAAGAGGAAAAACAAGAGGTGAAGAGGATGGAGTCCATGATGGTCCAGAATGATTTTTGCACTAGGGCATGACGGTGTCACCATAGGCCATCATGGTCCCTTAACACGTGACAGCCCAGAGAAAAATCACTCTTGACGGCGTCAGATCTGGATCTAGGCAATCCGATTTTATTATGGGCGGCGGGTTGACAGCGTCAGAATTCCCTTCTTGACGCCGTCACCTTGGAAAATCTATATATAGTTTTGTAATTTTCATTCATTAAGAGAGGATAATTTTAGGAACGACTTGGAGAAACCCTAGCACGATTTTAACAGTATTTTCAAGGGTTTTCACCCCTTGAATCCTTTCATGTTCAATTAAGATAAGTATCCTTTCAATTCATTCAATATGTCTATGTGTTGTTTGAATATATCTTACGCTTGTCTTGATTTTAACATGTTAGGCTAGATCTCTTGTGTGTTTGCTTAGATGTAGTGAAACCTAGATGTTGATTATGGGTTGATTGCTTGTTTATAGTTGTTACGGATGAATGATTTCGATGTTAGGCTTAAGAAAACTGGCAGACTTCCATAGTGTAACTTGCTTGAACGTCTTAAGAAACATGAACCAATGCGTACTAGGTTTTTATGGTTGTATTTAATGCATGAGTGAATTCTAATGATCCCATGTTAGGAGCTTCTTGCAGGCTCGACATAGGAGTGAAGTAGGAGCTTATAGAGATGGGGAAGTACGTACGCTACCCCACGATTGGTATTAAGGAATATAACCCGTCATCCACGCAACTGTAACAAACTATCAACATGTAAAAGATATCTAGGGAGTAATGAAATCTAAGTAAACACAATTTTCCCATTTATTGTTCACACCACATTAGTAATTAGTTTATTTACATTTTTGTTATTTTATTTTGATTGCATCTTAGTTATTGGGTTAGTTGACTAGCAACTAATTCCGCCCACTCCTCCAAAACCTGAGATTTTACTTGCTTTTCATAAAATATAAAAATACAAAAAGAATCATCCCTCACCTCTAGACCTAGTTTTTAGGCTTTCTAATCCTAGCTACACTATTCCTGAGTTGAACGATCAATCTCCCGGTACTTGTCACTATACTATACTACGACAATCAGGTACACTGCCTGGTGGGGGTTGTAAGCTTCTCGAGATCCCTCGAGAGGTAAAGCCTGGTGCAATTTCCACGCATCAAGTTTTTGGCGCCGCTGCCGGGGAATAGTTATTGTCTAGGTTAGAATTTGTTTTTATTAGGTCTACTTGCTAGATTCCTTTCTAGTAAGATTTTATTTTTATTTTTAGGTTTTCTTTAGTCTATCTATTTCTTCGTGCCTTTGTTAGTAAAATAAATTCATTGACTATTCTGTTGACCATTATGGAAAACGCGAATCCACCCCTTTCCCCTAGAGAAGTGGCTTTGTTACGTGAACAAATTGAGAGTGAGATTAGGGAACTTAGGAAGCTTAATAGGTTGATTAATGTTGAGCTTAACCATGCATTTAGTGACCTAGCAACCGCCTTGTATTCAAATAAGGACCTAGGGACTAAAGATTTTGAGGATGTTGTTGAGGAACTTGAAGAAGGGGAGATTGATCCAAAGCTAGATGATTATTTTAATCTATACCCCACTAAGGAGGAGATTGCGTACTATAATAATCTTATTGATAATCCTCGACCTCCTTTTACTAGAATCGAACCCAAGATAAAGAGAGGCGATCCTAAGAATGCTAAGATACCATGTATGATTGGGTATAAACATATTGACAATGCTTACATTGATTTTAAATCCCCAATCAACATTATGTCCTCAAGTGTCTATAATGATATAGTGAAAACAAGAATTGGACCTAGAAGAGATCCCAAATACCCCGGTGGAGTTTGTAACTTTGTCGGGAGAATTAAAGGTCTACATGTCTTTGTTGGGAATTTTACTTATATCACTGACTTTATGGTTGTTGAAGATCTTGCTAATGTTATTGATTGTCACTTATCCCATGTTGTGTTTGGTAAACCATTTGTTGAAGAGTCCAAGTTAGAATATGATGAGGTAGAAGGGACAATCCGATTTGCTAGTAACACCGATAGGATCACTTATAGGATGCCTAATAGAATGAAAGAATTTCATTTTGTGCCTCGATTTGACATGGATAACATTGGTGCTTTCGAGGACATCAATGAAGAAGATAAGAAAAAGGGCATGGACTATGTATGGGAGAAGAAGAGCCATTTCTATAATGATTGCTTGACTCTAGGACCAAAATATAGAGTTGATAAGGAATTGCCAATAGAATCATAGGAGCAATTAAGCAAAAGGTGTTTGGTCTCTATAAAGAACATTTACAATCGGTAGAAAGTGAGACAAAGGATGAGGTCACGTAATAACCCATGACCTTGAGTCTAGCTACAAGACTCGTAAATAAAGAAAAGCGCTTCTTGGGAGGCAACCCATGCTTTGTGTGATTTTTATTTGTTTGATTGTTATTGGTTTTCCGTATGCATGCTTTATTTTTATTGTTGGTAGATCATGTTTCAAAACTAAAATGGTGAAAATACTTTATTTTGTCGTTTGACTTTGTCTTGACTTCATCCAAAGGTATTTCGCAAAAGATAAGTGTAAGGGGAAACCCCAAATATGTTTTTAAGAAACAAAATTGATCATGATTCTCCACAATATTAAATGAACATGTATATTCGTATTTGTTAGAGTCAAATGCTTGTATCGAGTCATTATGATGTTTTGCAGGATTTTCTAGGAAGTAGGACATAAGTTTTCCAGAAATTTTCCGGAAACTTAACGTAAAGATTTCTGCAGGTCACTTCTGACGGCGTCAGGAAGAAATTCCTGACGGCGTTATGTGTAAAATTCTGGAAATTTTGCTAGTTTTGTTTTTCTAACGGAGTCTTAAAGTTTTTGTTAATTCTTTAGTTCTATAAACTCTAGGAAATCTACAAACATTCATTCCACAAGCATTATATCTTACTTTGTTTTCTAGGATTTGTTAGTATATATAGATTGCCGCTGATTTTACGCGAGGTTGCCTTGTTTGTTTTCTCAGGTTTAACAGGTTATGTATGACAAGAAGATGATTTATATTCTGGAAGGGAAGCTTTGATTGTTCATTTTCTTGGAGGAAGATCTAACCTTGTTACCATACTATCCACACCGAGCGAATCAGGGGAGTATTCGATTTCATTCTTTTACCTGTTTTACCTTTACAATCTTTAATTGAACATTGGGGACAATGTTCATCCTAAGTGTAAGGGGAGGGTAAAATGATGATACCTTATAGGATACAATTGCACTTGAGTTTGTTTGTTTGATGGTAGGTGTGTAATAAAACTATGAGAAATACTTGTTAGTGTAATTTTACCGCCAAATTTAAATTTTTTTTACAACATTTAGGAGTGAAACTTTAGCCATAGCAAGCATCTCATGGATAGGAGATTGTATGACTAGCACAAAACCGTGCTATTCAGAAAAATTTTCCACCCAAATATGTGAGGTTCGCCTTTAGATTTGATAGGAAAAGCATTTACTATTAGTGCTTATGAGTGTACCGGTAGCATTTAGATTCTAGAACTTGCGTTAGTGATGCATCCCGAGACCGCTAGTGAGACTACATTCGTGTAGTAGGATTTACTACATAATAAGAGGCATTAGGATCACCCTTGTGTTAAACCCGTATCATAATTACTTGACCATTTAAGTCATATTACTTGGCTAGTTAAGTCAACTAATTTTTCCCACACCTTAGCGTTGTACTCATTTTTAGTACACGAAGCCCCTAGTACACCCCTCCGAGCCTATCTTTTCGTTTCTACCTTTAAGCATCTTACTTAAAGGAAGAATTTGTTACAACCCACTTAAATGTACACCCAAATTGCCTTAGCCTTCCGTGTATGCACTCATCTTTAGTGCATTATTGTTACATGTTTAAACCCTTAGTTAATTATCTAATTGATTACATGGTTGCTAAGTCGAGTCATATCCTTGTACATATTGTTTTGGGACGATTGGGACTCATGGGTAAAGTACTTGTGTTATGGAGTAATAGGGAAGAACATCATATTATTACCCCCATATGTGCGTTAATCTTAAAAGTACTCCAAGTATTTTGATTATCTTAATTTGAGTAATTAGATTAGTTTATTGTAAAGTATGTAAAAATTCAAGTGTAAGGGGAATGTTCATTCTCTATGATGTATTATTTTGGATGGTAGGGTAAAAGTGTATGCAAAAAAAAAAAAAAAAAAAAAAAAAAAAAAAAAAAAAAAAAAATCGAAAATATAAAGAAAAAGAAAAAAAAATAGAAAAAGAAAAGAGAAAAACATACGGACTACCATCCCGTTTCATTCTATGTTTGTTTTATGTTTTTGTTATTTTTTATTTATTAGCTTAAGTCGAGTCTAGTCTTGGCTTAGCAACGCCATATTGTACATGTAATTAACCAAGATTATTAACTCGCCACTAGTAAAGATTGCCTTTATCCAACAAAACCGTGTATTCCATATCCCTACACCTAACGTTATAACCCTTTTTAAAGACCTCTTTGATAGTTTATCCTAGGTGCTTACGCCATGTGGTGGAGGTTTGATCCTTTCCCAAGCCTATAGTAATCTATTTTGCTATGACAGGTAGTGAGAGATGTTTTCCATTTCCATATTGTGATATATACTTTATTACACCCGAGAGATGTGAGTATCTAAACACTATTTGTGAGGTGCTAGTGTATGACCTCCGTGCTTGTCTTTGGTCTTTAGTGGAACGATTATTTGTTGTAATTACTTTTATATTAGTGTTAAATGACCCCTAACTTGTATTTTGACTAGAATAAAAGCGCATTTGCTTGAGGACAAGCAAATCTCAAGTGTAAGGGTATATGATGAGGCAAAAAATGATCCATTTTTAGGGGGTCATTTAAGCCCGGAATTGAATTTATTTGATCAAATATTGCCCTAAATCGTTCCTTTTGTGATTTTAGGTACTTTTGGAGTGAATTTTGGAAAAGGAAGCATTTTGGACGTTTTTGGAGCATAAAAGTGAAAAAAACGGCACAGTCTTAATTTTCCTTGCTGGGAACAGTACCTGACGGCGTCACTTGCTTCTTAATGACGGCGTTAAGAGGAAAAACAAGAGGTGAAAAGGATGGAGTCCATGACGGTCCAGAATGATTTTTGCACTAGGGCATGACGGCGTCACCATAGGCCGTCATGGTCCCTTAACACGTGACGGCCCAGAGAAAAATCACTCTTGACGGCGGCAGATCTGGATCTACGCAATCCGATTTTATTATGGGCGGCGGGTTGACGGCATCAGAATTTCCTTCTTGACGCCGTCACCTTGGAAAATCTATATATAGTTTGTAATTTTCATTCATTAAGAGAGGACAATTTTAGGAACGACTTGGAGAAACCCTAGCACGATTTTAACAATATTTTCAAGGGTTTTCACCCCTTGAATCCTTTCATGTTCAATTAAGATAAGTATCCTTTCAATTCATTCAATATGTCTATGTCTTGTTTGAATATATCTTACGCTTTTCTTGATTTTAACATGTTAGGCTAGATCTCTTGTATGTTTGCTTAGATGTAGTGAAACCTAGATGTTGATTTTGGGTTGATTGCTTGTTTATAGTTGTTACGGATGAATGATTTCGATGTTAGGCTTAAGAAACTTGGCAGACTTCCATAGTGTAACTTGCTTGAACGTCTTAAGAAACATGAACCAATGCGTACTAGGTTTTTATGGTTGTATTTAATGCATGAGTGAATTCTAATGATCCCATGTTAGGAGCTTCTTGCAGGCTCGACATAGGAGTGAAGTAGGAGCTTATAGAGATGGGGAAGTACGTACGCCACCCCACGATTGGTATTAAGGAATATAACCTGTCATCCACGCAACTGTAACAAACTATCAACCTGTAAAAGATATCTAGGGAGTAATGAAATCTAAGTAAACACAATTTTCCCATTTATTGTTCACACCACATTAGTAATTAGTTTATTTACATTTTTGTTATTTTATTTTGATTGCATCTTAGTTATTGGGTTAGTTGACTAGCATCTAATTCCGCCCACTCCTCCAAAACCCGAGATTTTACTTGCTTTTCATAAAATATAAAAATACAAAAAGAATCATCCCTCACCTCTAGACCTAGTTTTTAGGCTTTCTAATCCTAGCGACACTATTCCTGAGTTGAACGATCAATCCTCCGGTACTTGTCACTATACTATACTACAACGATCAGGTACACTGCCTGGTGGGGGTTGTAAGCTTCTCGAGATCCCTCGAGAGGTAAAGCCTGGTGCAATTCCCATGCATCAATCAATAAAATATTTCCTAGTGAACCCCTTCTCATTTCCGCCACTGCACCCCTCATGTCCTTGTAACGGGCATGAAATCCGAACTGCGCCAATGTTAGCCATGAAAAGGATTATACCGTTATGTCAAAGTTCACATTTCAGGAGGCCGCGTTTAATAACCAATAGTCCCCCTTCGATGCCAATTAAAGGAGCCCACAAAAGGTAATGAGAGGCCCAGGAGAGCCCACGTTAAAAACCAAATGAGCAGCCCACCAATATTATTTGTATACCACCCATAATATTTTGAATACCACTAGGGAAATCAGCAAAAGGGAGTGGGGCCCACCTAGAATATTTTGTAAACCAACCACACCAGGCCACTCGCTACTAATAAGAACAAACCGCCACAAACAACTCGCTAAACTTTAACCACAACAAAAGCAACTCGCTATCTTTCGCTGGGGGACCAACAGAGCGCAACTCGCTATATGTAAGAATTCAAAACAGCCCAACAGGGGCGGGAAAAGCAAACCGCAACTACTTTCTTCCCCAAGGAATCTTTGTTACAACAGCAGGTCACCCATGACCTGGAACTCAAAACGCCCCAGAAACAGGCCGACACCACGCTGAATAAGAGAGACGCAAAAGGCACGTCCACACGCGATATCACAGCTCACCCAAGAACCAAACGACACGACAAACAAACGAAGGAAAAACAAAAAGAAAATCACAACAACTGTGGGTGATGGTCTAACTGAATGTTGAATCACCGGTGACGGAGGAGACGAAGGTAACGAAGCGGGATCAAGGAGATCCCCATGGATCGTCAGAATCGTCAAATCGCCCGCAGTAGCGTGTTGACAATCTTGTTATAGTTTGTTATTATGATTCACATCCCTTATCATGAGGATTGTGTTATTATGATTCACATCCCTTATTATTATTATTATTATTATTATTATTATTATTATTATTATTATTATTATTATTATTATTATTATTATTATTATTATTATTATTATTATTATTATTATTATTATTATTATTATTATTATTATTATTTTATTTATTATTTTTTTTTATTTTTTATTTTATAAAACATCACTTCATTAGAAAATCATAGGCTTTACAAGAAATTAGTGGAGAGCCGAGAGACAAGCTGGGCCCCCACTCCTCTAGCTATGGCAAAGCTAATTCTACTAAAAATATGATCGGCGGCATATGCCCCAATATCCTGAGTCAACGAGAATCTATGGATACGTTTTAGTAATGTCACTGCATCCTTCTCAAGCTCTCCCAAGGAAGAGAATGAGAAGGGGAGAAACCCATATCCACTGTCCGCGCATTTAGTCTCATACTTGGCTCGCTTACGTTGTGCATCTTCAACCACAGCACGCCCAGGAACAAAATCAGCCATGTTGGTCTGTGTCAAGGGAGAAGCCCCTGTCAAATCAACACATGTGTCACGCCCATCATCCCAAGAATAGAGTAACACATCAGCAGGGCGTAAGTTTTTGTCCCTGCCTCCGCACAACCCAATGTCCACCTCTTTACGAGCCGAGATCCCCGACCGAGCACATATATTGACAAGGGTATCACGTACTATATTATGTCGATGTTTGATCCCGATGATACCAGCACATGAGACCGCGTGATCTCCATAAGTGTCCCCCGTAAATACCCTGGAACAAGCTGAGCATGGCATTTGAGTAGAAAATAGGGGAATACCCATCCGATAGCATAGCACACATCGGTACGTTCTGGCATTCATGGTCTGTCCCAAACCAGAAATCGGGACCACTCTAAGCCAGTCAGAAGTGTGGTCCTCGTTTTGCGATCTCCATAAAGCCATTTGTCTAGTAGATAAGCAGAAGGTGGATTCGGCCATTTTGGCAACACGCGTGAAATATATGTCTGCCAATTTCTTCATGAGTTTGGGGGCAGCGATCTCACGTGGGCTACCTAGAAGGTCTGTTTCCATTTTTGCATTAAATGCGCGCAAGGCCTCATCGAAGGAGGAACCAGAAGTTGCGATGCCAGAGTGTCGGAGGAGCCTAGTCTGTAAGCTAGTAGATTGGAGCCTAGATGCAAGGAAAGCATAGTTCAATACATCACCTGCAGCATATACACCAAGACCCCTAAATTCAAAAGGTAGTGTGGCTAGTCTCCATTGCCAATCACCGAAACCAGGCCCAGAAGCAGTGACAATATGCTCTAAAGAAGAACGAAGCACCGCATCAAAGGAAATCTGGGCCTTCTCGAAGACACGGGGGGGACACGTGCGCATAGAAAAATATAACTTGGAGATTCCAGCACATGCCCGAAGGAGTAGCAACTCACATTGGGGGTCATTAAGCTTAGCAACAACATTCATAAGCTCAATGGTTTTAGCCACCCTCTTCATAACAAGCTCACCACAAAACACAAGGTCTACACTGGCAGGCCCCCCCAACAATTTAACACCATGTAAAGGCCGGGCAATATTAGGCGGGAAAACGCCCGCAAGTCTGCTTCTAGGATCCTCCCTTGGCCAAAAAACCTCTGTTTTGTCAACGTTGAGATGCAAACCATAATGGGGTCCATCCATCATAATAAGCTCCAAAACCTTTCCAACTGTTAGAGTATCGCCAATGATCGTGCCATCGTCCAAGTACCACGCGTGAAGGGGGAGACTAAATGAATCTCGGATCTTGCAAACCAAAGGGTGTAGCACAAGTGCAAAGAGAAGAGGTCCAAGTGGATCACCTTGTTGTACTCCTTAGTGTGACCATAAAGTGTGTTCACCATAATATAATCTAGCTGGGCTGGAATAGCAAAATTCAACCCAACGAGAAATGGCAGGACAACGCAGGCGAACCTCTTGCAACATGACCTCCCGGTCAACTAAGTTGAAAGCATTTTTGAAATCAACTAGAAGTATCGAAAGGCCTTCCTCACAACCGTGATCTTCAATAAACCTATTCACTGCATGGAGAATCGTTTCCCCTCCACCGGGTACCCCGACACCAAATTGGAGATCATTCTAGAAATTTAAAATATTATTATTATTATTATTATTATTATTATTATTATTATTATTATTATTATTATTATTATTATTATTATTATTATTATTATTATTATTATTATTATTATTATTATTATTTTATAAAGCATTGCTTTTCATTAAAAAAAACACGGACGATTACATAACATTGGAGGGGAGTCTAGGCACAATCTGAGCTCCCACTCCTTTTTGAATGCAAAAACTAACTCGATGAAAAATAAATGCACCACTCTTAATATTATTGGAGTGGCTACTGGCAGAAGACATAATACGAGAAAGTGTATTCAACGCTTCCGCCTCGAGTTCCCCGAACGTGGAAAAAGCAAAAGGGACGAACTTGTATCCATTGGCTTCACACTTAGTTGCATATTTCTTCCTTTTCTTTTCCACAGCATTACTCAAGGCTATCCCTGGGCCCCATGAAGTTACCCAGTCCCAGCAAACGGAGAGACCCCAGTCACATCCAGACATACATCCTTACCCTGGAGCCAGTTGAATAGTAGCACATCTGCAGGACATAGTTCTTTCCCTTCATATGAAAGAAACCCCAATTTTGCCTCCTTGCGCACCATGATCCCCGCCTTGGAGCATATATCAACAAGGATATCACACACCAAATTATGCATGAACTTTACACCTACTTCGCTAGAGTAGTGGACCGCGTGATCCCCCCATTGGTCCATACGATGTACATTACAGCTTGGGCAAATATCGCCTTCAGAGAACATAGGGATCGTAAGCCTGTAGCATAACACAGCTCGAAATTGGCGATGATTCATCCTCTGTCCCAAACCATCAATAGGGATGGTAAAAAGAAAATCTTGTGCATGCGAGGCGCGGATACTACTGAGAACAGCCACCTGTCTTGGGCTTAGCGAGTATTTGTGTAGCCTCTCGTAATTTTCCCAACGGTTAGTAAATGCTTACAAGTTATTACGTTACTTAAATACCTACTTTTACGTATGACAAATTTTTTTTTATATAACGGTAAAATGATGATTTATCTTTTGCTTAGAAACGTTGCTTGCACACAAACCTAGATAGTCTAAATTATCGCGAATATATATATATATTAAAAACATTTATATTTTATAATATACGTTTCATATATTTAAGGTACAATATTTATATAATCCCGGAGCCTACGAAAATTCCCGAGATCACTCATTAATATTATTTGATCGTAACCCGACTCACAAAACACACCAGGTGGGCCCCGTTAACTCATTGGGCCTTAAACCCAAATAACAAACCAAACGGACCCTTTTATATTTTTGTTTTTCTTTTTCTGCTGGACCATACGAAACACAAGCCCAACAGGCTCAAAGCCCAAAACGCACCCTATTGTCTTGTTTCTGCCAGCCTCGACACACCCAAAACACACCCTCCTTATCGCGATTTTGACACACAACATGAACATATTTTTACATAACTTAATTTATGAGCTAGCAAAGAATTGAGAATGATAAAGTTTGCCATATATCTCACTTATTTACTACCTGTGAATTGACCAAAGCGAATGACGAAAACCATGTACAATATAAAACCAAATGTTGTCACAAGCCTTCCTTAGCACCACCCAATGTATCCAATGCCTTTTAAGCTGACTCAAGTGAACAGGAATGTCAAGAATGAACAGCGTATCTCTCTTACACATTCTCCTTGTTGGCTAATGATCGATTGGGCATAGTTTGAGGTGCCACCCCATGCAAACGAGCCAACACACATTCTTGTGAACTTTGTACCTATCTACACTTCATAATCTCACTATATAAAAAGTTCCCATGCACCTCAATTGATCACACACACAAAAACTTACCAAATATACAAGTTACAAGTCGAGTAGCACTTGAAGATGGGACAGAAGGTTTGGAACGATTACGAAGCCTAGAAGTGATCCAAGGAGGCCAATCTTTGCTCATCTCATATCTCTAGTGTACCAAGAAGTGAACCACAATCCTCATTGCTCCATTCTTGATCCATACGTACCATTATCCCCACCTTTTGAGGTGAAGTAAGCCAACTCGAAACCTATTCAATCCTTTCTATTTTTCATTTTATTATATTTTGCACGTTTACTTTGATCATTTATCTTGTTATATTAAAACGTAACATATACATTTTATCTATCGTACTCTATTTTAACCATGCTAGAAATTAAGAGACATAATGATTTTGAACTAACATTATCATACACGTAATAAATATAACACGTTCCTAATGTCACTTGACCCTTTCGTATAAATGGAAAACACTTAGAATATTTCTAAGCGTTGGAAAACAGTTTCAATATTGATTTTCGTACAAACACTTTGCCTCGTTATTTCTTAATATACGAACGTAACATATTATTATTTTTAGAGACACTAATTATTTGGTACACTAGTAAACAAAATATAAAAAGTTTCGAATCTAAAAACATTGTGTTCTTATTAAAATCGACATGTTTTGTGACCTCTTGGACAACTCGAATAAAATCTCAACACTTAGAATTTTTCTAAGTGTTGAGCAGTTTCAACATATGAAGTTTGCTCGATCACTTTGGTCTCGTAAATGAATATTTAGACACATGACATATTCTTTTTAAAACTCGACCTCATTAACAACTTATTAGACAATCACAAGACACATTTTATTTGACCTAATAAATTTATTTAGACCTTGTACTCGACCTGTTTTGTACCGACAAAAACTCAAATTTTTATAAAACTATATAAGCCAAAACGTGGGCTTATCTTAAGCCCATTAAGCTTATGTGATACACTGGGCCTGGGAGCCCAACTCCAGTGTTTTTAACATCCTAAAATAAGTCCAAACTCAGGCCCAAACCTTTCGTAAGCCCATTGGATCACGAAACCTTAACGGGCCTTGATATTGTCTCGTTAAGCCCATTTAAGTGAAATAAGTGAAAAATAAGCTAATAAGCTGTTGTAATAAACATATTTGAATGCCCTGAGCTTATTTAAGAAGTCAAAATGTTGAACTTTTAATTTGGCGAAATTTGGACTAACTTTGCAAAATTTTCGTAACCGAGGGACTAAAAGTGTCAAAACTGCAAACTTGGGGTATAAACTGTCAAAACAGATTTTTATAAGTTAGAAACTGTTAATAATGAAATTTGGAAGTGAGAAATGTAAATAATAATACTTTTGGACCTAAAATGTAAATTTTGGACTAACGGTGTAATATATATATCGTTAGGGTTAAAAAGGTAAATTTTGGAAACTTAAAGGAATTTTCTGTAAATATTATTTTACAAAAATAATATTAACCTTTTACATATTTAAGTATATAATTAATATAAACATAAACTTATATATACGTTATATATTCGTAATTATAATTAAACGATATAACGATACATTATATATTTCTTGTAAAATGATACGTCTATTTTTATATCAATCATTAATCATTTTATTTATATATAACTTTATTTTTGAACTTAAAACACTTAAACAAACACGAGATTCGTTCGTAACTAAATATCAAATATTCGCGATAAAAACCAGATTTAGACTATTAACTGAAACTTGCAATATCTTTTAGGTTGTGTTGTGTGAAGCCGTTTCCTTGCTTTGTTGAGACTACGATACCACTGTACTACTAAGGTGATTTCATAGCCCACTCTTTAACTATTTTCCCGTGGGGAGATACATGCTTAAAACTCGAACACAAGTCTTTTATACCGGGTATTGAAATACCGTCAGGCCAATGTTATTTGCTTAAGTTACTATTGTCAGAAGTCCCTCGATCATGAACCTTAATCACCTGAAGGGTGAACGTAAATAATTGTGGATAGTACTATTAGTGATTGACAATCCTCGTTTGGTTGTTGGAGAAAACACCAGGCGCACTTTATTGTTCTTATAAATAGGTTATTAACAAATACCTATCTTTGGGGGCCTATCACTTACCATCATAATTCATACTTATGATTGGCTGTTAATCGTTGAGTATCATGAGCTTAAGGCAATAACAGGAACATTGATTTTTAACATATTGATTGTATGCGATTACAATACATTCTTAACTTGTGATTCAAACTCTTAAATTCAAACCTATGAATATCACTCAACTTTATGTTGACTTTAGCATGTTTATCTCAGGTAACTAAACAAGACGGATCTGGATGGCACGGAGTGGGCAAAAGCATGACAAGAACCATAATAAACTACTTATTTTCCTTCAGAATAAAACACGTTCTTAACTTAATAATGTCTTGTATCTCAGATATTTGGTATTTTGAAATAAATTAAACTTTAATACTTCACTTTGTGTTGTCTACTATGATTGTGACAAAGATCCTTGAAGTAATACCCCGAAAGCCTTCCGCTGACATGTTAAGTCTTCCGCTGTTATTAACGACTTTTGGGGGTGTTACAGATTGGTATCAGAGCCACAGTTATAGAGAACCAGATGTTTTTAAACATTGGACTATAACTACACTTTAACTGGACCATTTTTACAAAATACCACTTCATGCCCTCCGTGCCTACATTCCAACATCTGGTAGAAAAAAATTACTTCTCATTATTTCTTACTTATATAACTTGAGATATGCTTACATGTTATGATTATGCTAATAACTATGTTTACTAATCGGGATTATTACAGTACCATGTCTTCCAAACCCAACTTCATTGTTTTGTTATCGGATTCGGAAACTGAGAGCTCTACACCTATTGTACCAACTCTTGCTCCAATGACTGTGTCACCTACAACAGACAAGAATAAGGAAAGTCAGCAATCCTCTACTTCACCTCAAGCATCATCTGGTCCAATCAGACGCAGTAAGCAAACTTCTCCATTCCAGCCTTATGAACCAGCCACAGCTGGAAAAGCTCTTTCATATGCTGAAGAAAAAGACATCTGGGATGATACTAAATGGAAAAAGGAAATTGCTCCAACTGCAGAACCAGTGATACTACCTAGTATATTTTATCAGCAGACTACTACTGTACCAGTAACAATCAACAGTCCACCACCTGTGAAAACTTCCAGTGCTCCTCTGTCTTATCAACCAAGGAATTACCAGATTCGTCCTACCTCCTCAGATCCTTACTATTATGCAAGAACCAACCATAAGGCTCGTAAGCGGGTCAATGCTCGCAAATGGTCATTTCTACTACCAATCCTTAAGTATTGGAGATCTCAAGAAGGTACTCCCACCAACAGAGAACTTGGTGAAAGATCATCATTTGCTGCATCTAAGATCCTTCCAGTCACTGGAGAACCCATTCACCATACCATACCAGTCTTGGCAGCTAGGTTAGTAAGACATGAAGACAGGTTAGACGCCATAGCCACCTTGGTGAACAACATCCCTAATGAACTGATAGAAGTTATGTCAGCTGAGATAGAACAACTTGTGATGGGACACCTAGAGATGGGAACCATGATTGAACAACTAAGTACCCAGTTTGGTGAAGCTATGGAATTCATCGGATTACTTTGCTCTGCTAACACCATAAACAAGGACATCATGTGTGACATCGATCAAGCTCTCGACACCACAAGAGCCCAAGTCATGTCTCTGCGACGTGCACAACAAGAAACACAAGCTAGGGAGAGAGACCGAGACCAAATCATAGAAACCATGGCCGCCAAAATTCAGGAACTAGAACGTCGTCTTGATGATAACCAAGGAAAACCCTAGAATGCCATAGATTGTCGACGTAGCCTCACCCACATCACAGTAATAACTTGTATTTGAATGTCCTAGAGATATGTCAACAAGAATAAATAAGTGATGTAAACTCAAAACGACAATCTAATCAATGATGTTATGTTTGCTTTATTTTCATAAGTGTTATGATATCGTATATTGCATCGTGATATATGTGACACTATTATAACTTTGAACCTATTGATGTTACTAAATAGTCTAACACAAGATGGTTATTATGAAAATTCTGAAAATATATTCTCATTTTTAGGAATATGGCACCTAAGAGAACCACGACCACTACCTCAGCAGCAACCATGACCCCGGAAGAAATCCAACAAGCAATCACCAATGGAATCAATGCAGCCTTAGCCGAACAAGCAAATGCTAACGCACAACCGGCAAGAAATGTTGCTCCCGCACCTCGCCAATGTACCTATAAAGATTTTATGGCTTGTCAGCCGACTTACTTCATGGGTACTGAAGGGATAACTAAACTTGCCCATTGGTTCGAGAGATGCGAAACGGTATTCCAAAGGAGTGGATGCTCAGAAAACAACAGGGTCACATTTGCCACAGGAACCTTAATGGATGACGCTTTGTCATGGTGGACCGCTACAACTCAAACTTTAGGTACAGAAGCAGCGTACCGACTCTCCTGGACGGAATTCAAAGTCAAGATCCTAAAGAAGTACTGTCCTCGATCCGAAATAAGAAAACTGGAAGACGAATTCCATGTCCTTGCAGTCAAAGGAATCGATCTTAGGGCTTACAACAGGAGATTCCACGAGCTAATGGCATTATGTCCTTCCATCGTACCAGATTTAGAGAAAACTTTGGAGAAGTATATTGAAGGTCTTCCCCGGAATATTGAAGGAAACGTCACAGCATCCAACCCACCATCACTAGAAGTCGCAATGGAGTTAGCACAAAAACTCCTAGACCGCGAAATCAAGTGCAACGAACTCAAAAGAAAGCTCGATGACAGGAGAACCACCCACCACCAAAACCACAATCACTACCACAACGGCCATCGCAACAACAACCATCACCACAACAACAACAACTACAACAGGATCAACCAACAACAACACCAGAACAAGAACCCACATCGTCAACAACAGAACCAACGACAAGAACCTCCTAAGATATTTGCGGCAACCAATGGCAATGGATATCAAGGTATTAAGCCACAGTGCAACCGATGCAAGCTTCATCACAATGGTGCTTGTACAGTAAAATGCCATAAATGCCAAAGGATAGGTCATGCCACAAAAGATTGTAGGACCTCTGCTACCGGCAGCAACCTACAACCCATAGCACCAACATGTTACTCATGCGGAGAAACCGGACACTTCAAGAACCGCTGTCCAAAAGGAAATGGTCAGAACACTGCACGAGCAAGAGCATACGTGATGGGAAATGAAAATGAACCACAACACCCCGACGTTGTCACGGGTACGTTCTTATTAAATCATCATAATGCTAGAGTATTATTTGATTCTGGAGCAGATAAGAGCTTCGTGTCAGATACGTTTGCCCCTTTCATTAACTCTAACCCTTCTAAGCTAAACACCACATACGAGATAGAAATGGCCAATGGGAACTTAATTAGCACCAACTCTGTTTTAAAAAAATTGTACCTTAACCCTCGTAGGAGAATCTTTTCCTATTGACCTGATGCCTGTCCAACTCGGTAGTTTTGATGCTATCATCGGAATGGATTGGTTATCCAAACATCATGCTAAGATTCATTGTGACGAGAAAGCCATACACATTCCTTTTAAGAATGAAACCCTCGTTATCCATGGCGACAAGAATAAAAACCGATATGGAATCATCTCATGCCTCAGAATGATAAAATACATGAACGAAGGATGTCATGTATTCATGGTTCAGGTGACGGAAAGTAAGTTAACCAAGAAACAACTTAAAGATGTACCTATCGTTAAGGAATTCCCTGAAGTATTTCCTGAAGATCTACCCGGTCTTCCACCGACTCGTCAAGTAGAGTTCCAAATTGAACTAGTGCCTGGAGCGGCACTGATTGAGGCAAAAGCAGTCAACTAAATTCAACCACGGATGTGGTCAAACAAGTCAAACTCCTAAGGCTCAATGCTCCGAGGAATACAGTGTTTTCCCGGGTCGTTTAAGTCCCGACGAGGTGTGAATGGCAATCAAACGGTTATTTGATCGGGTGAATCTGGATGGATAAGGTTTTGAGTGAGATTAAACTAAGGAATTTACAACGAAATAGCTTAAACAAGCTATATTAATAAGACGGGAAAGTTGGAAAAACCAGAAACGATTAAAACTTAAAAACGCGTACGTTACGTTTGAATAAAACGTAAACGTACGAGATAAAACGTAAAAACGGAAATCTGAAAATACCCCAGGGGTGAAAATGAACTTTTTACAAATTAGAAGATAAAAGAAAATTTAAAATGAAAATAAAGTTATTAAAATGATTATTTTAATAATTTTACACTAATTAATTACTTAAAACTACTTTAAATCTAAATTAAAATAAACTAAAATTAATAAAGGTTACAAAATAAACTAAGAATTTACAAAAATATTTTCTAAACCTTAAAAAGAACTTGAAGAAAGTATAAAAAATAAAGATAAATATTTTTGTCTTTTTGTGATTTTTATATTAATTAATTACTAATTAACTAATTAACTATTTTAAATTAAGAAAATTACTAAATGAACAGTAAAAATTCTAAGAAAATTTCTAAAATTACTTTATAACATATAAAAGCTATAAAAAATATAAAAACTTGATTTTACTTAATAAAAACTAGTTATGCTATTTTAAACTTAATATTAATTAATTTCTAATAAAACTAATATTAATTCTAATAAATACCAAATGGTAAAATAAAAATCTGAAAAATTTATTATAAATACTTTAATATAAGAGGTAATTAATAAAAATATAAAAATGACAAGTACTTAATAAAAATTTAAAAATGAAAATTAAAATTAAATTATATTAAATAGAAACTATCACTTAATTTTAAATTGATTTTTCTTGATTTTTCTTTTACAAACTTATTAAATACTTAAAAATAAACACTTTTTGTAAAAACAAAAATTTTGGAAACTTAAAAATAAGCTGGAACAAGCTTATAAGTCAAGACAGTTGACTTTTGTTGACCCAAATGGCAAAATAAGCTAAATGACCACAAGTGGGACCCACAATGGGTGTTTCTGGCTTAAATGAGTTAATGGAACATGTATAAGCTGGAAAAAGCAAAGGGGTACTCAGAATAAGCTAATAAGCTATAAATAAGCTCTTGAAACTTGCTTTGCAACAGAAAAGTGGACAGACTTATGGGGGTAAATCAGGTGGGTCCCAGTGGGCTAGGGGTCAAATAATTGGTCAATCTTTGTAGCCCACCATGGGGGGGTTTGAGATGACCAAGGAGTGGTGGCTGAGGACCACTGAGCAAGTCAGAAAACCACCACCAAGTGGTGGTGGTGGTGGGGGTGCTGCTGATGCAGGGGAGTTATGCCCCCTGCAAGTGTCTTTTGGGCAATGTGGGGCCCAGGATAAAATTCTTAAAAATCCAAGGATAATGAAAACATAAAATTGAGCTGTTAGACAACTAATACAAACAAGTTTTAGGATCAGAGAGCAAACACAAAAATAATTAAAATTACCTGAAGTTTTGGAAAAACCTGAGAGTGCACAAATTGACTTTTTCTAAAAACCTAGGTACTTTGACTTTGATGAACTTTAATTGGATATAATGGACTGTAAACATGATTATAAGCTAAAACAAAGTTATTCTAACCTATGTCTACAAATTATGAACTAGTATGGGTGATCTTAGGTCCTAACTGTTGACAGATTCAGAGATATGCAAGATTAAAATGAGATTTGACTTTTTGGTCAAATGGCAACTGGTTTTAAAGCTTTATAAGTTATTTCAAACCAAAGGGACATGTTACCATTAGTTTAAACAACAAAAAGCAGCCTGAGCTTGCTGAGACAGCTTGAGCCAAACACCCTTTTATTGATTACATTACACTAAGATTTTGCTCATTAAGCTTAAGTTAACTAAACTAATGATCATAAATTAATCCTAGGATGATACTAAAACTATCTGAGCAACAAAATGTTACTAATAACCACAAGATGTCAAGTATGCAGTTTTGACTAAACATTAGTAAGGGTATACAATATTGATCTAGAGCACCTAAAAACTAAACCTAAACAATCAAACAGTTCTAACAAGCAGTACTAACACAAATAAGCTACCAACTTCAGCTAATAAGCTAAAAATAAAAGGAAATACAGAAATGGCACTAAAGACTTACTTGGGAACTGAAAATTGGATGCTAAGAGGAATGCTATATGAGCTGATGACATAAGCTCATATAAGCTAACAGAAAGCTAAATGGGCTTATCCAGAAGGTATTTGAGCTTATACAAGCTTATTTCCCCAGCTTACCACTACTTACCTACTTATTTATTTTATTTTTAGTATATTTTTTTTTTCTTTTTGGTTTTATGTTTCCTAAAAAACTAGACTACACACAAACTTTTAAAAGCTTAGTGGAAGCTGATATGAGCTTAGTGGTAACTTAACAACAACTATCTCCAATAATCAAGATAAAATGAGGTTTTGAGAAAGAAAAGCATAAACTGAAATTCAAACTAAACCTTGAAATTGATTAACATAAAAGATTTAAAGTACACTGAATTCATTCAATACATGATTTTAAGAATAAAAATTACATTTAGAAAGGAAATTGTACTAAGTCTAATACTTAAAACTATACTACTGCTATATTAGTTACTTCACTCTCTTCTTTTCTTCACTTTTTATAGTCCTGGAGTGCTTCTCTTTCCTTCCCACACCTCTCTGACCCTTGGATTAGCTTGGATTGATCAGAGCCTTTGAATAGGTTTTTGGCGGGAAAGGGACATTTTGGCAGTGTGTGGATTACTTGGAGGTTTTTACGGAACATTAATTGGGGTTTGGAGGTATTTGTTAGTGGAGGGGACATGGAGTGGTTTTGGTGAGGTGGAGGTGAGGGTGAGCAGGGTGTTTGCAGGTCAAGTGGGGGGGTTTGGTTGGGAGGTTAGGGGTGGTCAACGTGGGTTTGACCGAGGGATTAAATAAAAATGGACGGGGTGTTAGTTTGTTTTGGAGTGGGCTGGGTAGGATGTTGGGCTTAGGTGGGCTAGGGTTTAGGTTTAGTTGGTGGACTGGATTGGTGGTAACAAAATAAAGGGTCCATTTAATTTATAACCAAAATTCACAAGGACCATTTTTGTAAAATCTGAAACCATAGGGACTGAAAATGTAATTTTTCCCAAAGTTATCATAAGGACCAAAATTGATAACTTTAATGACCTAGGGATCCAAAATGTATTTTTCCAATATTAAATTCCCCGGGGACTACTTTTGCAAATTTTTTCAAACTCCGGGGACTAATTTTGTAAATTTCCAAAACTTTTCAATTTTTCACCAAAGGACTAAATATGACAACTTATGATTTCAAAAGGACCTTTGGTGATAATTTTCGATATTTTGAATATCCAGGGACTAGTTTTGTAATTTTATGAAAGTTGGGGGACTGAAACTGCCAATTTTGCAAACTTTGTGCGTTTTTCATTTGTTTTTGCTCATTTTGCATCTAAAACATATAAAACACAATTTATGAAATATTTTCAGTATTTTGATGCATTACTGAGTATTTTTGTATGTTTTGCAGTTCAGATTAGACCAAAAATGATGAGTGTTTGAGCACTCATCAGGCACCAGTAGCAAAAGCACCTTACAGGTTGGCACCTTCCGAAATGGAGGAACTATCGGAACAACTAAAGGAATTATCCGATAAAGGTTTCATTAGACCAAGTTCATCACCTTGGGGAGCCCCAGTTCTATTTGTTAAAAAGAAAGACGGATCATTCCGAATGTGCATAGATTACCGAGAGTTAAACAAACTCACTATAAAGAACCGATATCCTTTACCTAGAATAGACGATTTGTTTGATCAATTACAAGGATCGAGTGTATACTCGAAGATTGATCTAAGGTCGGGATACCATCAATTGAGAGTTCGGGAAGAAGATATTCCCAAGACAGCCTTCAGAACCCGTTATGGACACTATGAATTTCAGGTAATGCCATTTGGTCTAACAAACGCACCCGCTGTGTTTATGGACCTAATGAACCGAGTATGCAAGCCATATTTGGACAAATTCGTTATAGTATTCATTGACGACATTCTGATCTACTCTCGTAACAAAGAGGAACATGCCAATCATTTGAGAACAATCCTAGAGTTACTTAGGAAGGAAAAGTTGTACGCAAAATTCTCAAAATGCGACTTTTGGATTCCCACGGTGCAATTTTTGG